>BMAU01012990.1:527500-1115000 GCA_019973935.1 Trichonephila clavipes | reverse complement strand
GTAATCATGGCTCTATACCGATCACCATTGACCGTAACGTTGTGGCCTTCATCGTTTTTGAAGAAGGATTTCACCAGCCCGTAAAGCGCACCAAACAGTCAGTTTTTCTGGTTGTAACGGTGTTTCGACATACACTTGTGGATTAGCTTCACCCCAAATGCGGCCGTTTTGTTTTTAGACGTAGCCATTCAACCAGAAGTGCGCTTCATCGCTAAACAAAATTCACCTTTGAAAATTTGGAACAACGGCAATCTCGTTTTAGGCCCATTTGACGAATCTACGCCTTGCTTGATGATCGTTTTGATGAATTGCCAAACCAAACTGAGAATAAATCACTTGACAGCTGTTAAATCGGTCACCATCTTAGAAAGTAATGCCAAACTTAAACTTCTATACCTGGAAAAAAAACACTCTTTACTATACTTTGTGACGCTAAAGCTACAATACGATGTTCACCTCTTAAGTGCTACCGTTGGTATATATGTCTTGCTCAACCAGTGCTTGAAACGTCCTGGACGTTTAAATACTTCTTTCCGAAGTACGATCTTTTCTATGCACTGCTATCCATAACATTATTCCGAAGGCTTTGGGATGCAATAAAGGAATCGTGGATATCTGTGTGAAGGATTTAATTACTTTAGAGAAAAATTTGGTTACTTATCTCTTTTCTTCTTTTCGCATTACACCGTATACGCACGCCTGCGTGGAAAACGCAGGCATTGGGAAGTGAATCGACAATTAAGGGATTATTTATATAAACCGTAGAAATTATCCAGTTAACTGTTAATTTTTGTACAAAATTGTATACACTGGTAATTATTAAACTTGTTCTTCACTTACTATTGTTAAATTAATTATGAAATGCATTGTGAAGTACTGGTAAATTTATAAGTGTATTATATCAATGTAAATGTTAATATTATTATTCATTGGATCAGAATGTATTTTGTTGGCCTACTCTCAGTAATTTAATTATCTTTAAAAAATCTTTTTTTTTCGACTTTTTAATATGGTCGCGCCCCTCTCGTAGAGTTATCACGCGTCCCACAGTTTGAGAAACGCTGATGTATTTGGTGTAATACAACTGTATATAAAGGGTGTTTTTTAGAGGGATAGAACTTTAAATTGCAATAAAACAACGATGTATTATTCGATTGACATGAATTTTTTTTATTCGGAAGATAATCTTGTGGCATTACATTTTAAATATGATCAAGCAAGGCGTAGATTCGTCGAATGGGCCCAAAACGAGATTGCCGTTGTTCCCGATTTCCTTAAGCGAATTTTGTTTAGAGATGAAGCGCACTTCTGGTTGAATGGCTACGTCAACAAACGAAACTGCCGCCTTTGGAGTGAAGCTAATCCACAAGTGTATGTCGAAACACCTTACATCCAGAAAAACTGACTGTTTGGTGCGCTTTATGGGCTGGTGGAATCCTTCTTCAAAAACGATGAAGGCCACAACGTTACAGTCAATGGTGATCGCTTTAGAGCCATGATTACTAACTTTTTCATTCCTGAATTGAACAATCATGATGTCCAGGAGCTGTGGTTCCAACAAGACGGCGCAACATGTCACACAGCTTGTGCCACAATCGATTTATTGAAAGACACGTTTGGTGACCGCCTAATTTCACGTTTTGGACCTGTGAATTGGCCTCCAAGATCTTGTGATTTAACACCGCTAGACTACTTTCTGTGGGGCTATGTAAAGTCATTGGTCTATGCGGATAAGCCACAAACGCTTGACCATTTGGAAGACAACATTCGCCGTGTTATTGCCGATATACGGCCACAAATGTTGGAAAAAGTCATCGAAAATTGGACGTCCAGATTGGACTACATCCGAGCCAGCCATGGCAGTTCTATGCCAGAAATCATATTTAAAATGTAATGCCACAAGATTATCTTTCGAATAAAAAAAATTCATTTCAATCGAATAATACATCGTTGTTTTATTGCAATTTAAAGTTCTATACCTTTAAAAAAACACCTTTATATAATACAATTCTTCCATATTAATATCAACCACTCCAGAAAACTAATTCATTTTGTGGCTGAATAAATACCACATTGTTCAAATATCTTCTCTAACAGCGCAAAAAAAATTAAATAACACTAAACAAGTATGATAATTGTCTCGTGATACCATTCTTCCCTTGATAATAATTAACTTCCTATCACTGCAAAAATAATTACTACACAAATTTTAAAGAAACATTGCTCACAGAAAAAAACATTTTGTCACAAAGCATTGGTTTCAAAGATAAAATGGAGCAAAACACACTCAAGTAAAAAGAACTGAAACCGGTAGGAAAATATATATAGTAACCTATCAAGGGAACAGAAGAAATAATCAGTGTGTGTTCCTTATCAGCATAACTCTTTGTTAAGCTCTCCAACCTACATTTGTGATAGAATTGGGTACTATAAATAATTTCGGAATTGCTGTAGAAGGTCTATGGAATAGCTATTCTATTCGTCCGCTGCAAAAACTGGTTTGCTCATTTAGTAAATATTGCTCTCAAGAAGCACATTTATTTTCCCGGAGAGACTGTAATATTGATTTGATGTGTCAAAACACGGAGCAAAATTTATAAAAATCTATTAATAATAAACGTTATTTCTATACATAAATACTCGTATAACAGACACTGCTTTCACATATAAGTATAAAAATAAAAAAAATTAATAGCTGATTATTTAATTCCTACTATTATAGCTCTCAGTCTCTATATATTTATTTATTTATCTTGGTGGAATTTTCAATTGTTAATAAAATACATTTTAAAGCGCACAATTGAGCTGAAATTTTCTATACGTGATTATTTTGGATGATAATACAATAATTTACTTATAATTAATAAAAAATTTATTGATTAAAGCTAATTATTTAAAGAATTACAAATAGAGCCACTTTGTGTTTTGGATGACAATACGATATTTTAATAATAATGAATAAATGATAATTAACATTTAATGTTGTGATTTTGTCATATGTATATACATATTTATATTTATTGTAACTATTTAATAAGAAGTAGTTAAAATAAAATTTTTCTTTGTTGATCTAAGTTCCGAATTGACTTATTTTTTTTATATTACTTGTTTATTATATAAGTCGGTTAAAGGTTTCTGTATATAAAACTGGTAAAAGCATTAACTTCATTTAAAGCTTTATATTCATTAATGCTTAATACTACTTATCTGCATCAGTATTATTACTAAATTAAGGTATAATTATTTTTAGTTATGTAAGAATTACTCGTAGGAGGAATTTTGAAAATTGAACAGTTGCTTAAATACTTTTCCCACTAATTGACAGAAGTTTTTTTAATGTTTTTTTTATTAATATTGTCTTTTCAAAATAAAATGTGTAACTAAAAATGGTATGCAACTACATGCCAAAAGATGCATATCTTAAAGCTAAATGACCACAAATTTTGAGCATTTTGTCAAATACATGATTGTATAAATGTATATACAACCTCTGAAAAAAAAGTTCAGTGAATGAAGTCGGAACGCTGATCTAGCAACACTGGAGAAACAAAACGCTGCACTTGCATAGCGACCACCTTCCCCCACCGTTGTTTAGTTGAGCGTCGTTTGTGCTCTAAGACTTGTTTTACAAAGTGCTTGTTCAGTGCGTTGTTTCTTAATAGAGAACAGTAAAAGGAAGGATAAATTTAAAGTTTTGTTTTATGCTTAGCAAGATATCGATAGAAACTTATGCGATGCTGGTACGTGCTCATGTAGATCAAGCACTTTCCATGAAGTGTGTGTACGAGGGGTTCATCCATTTTCGAGAAAGCCCGGAAATGGTTTCGGACAAAACTCGTAGTGGAAAAACGACGACTTCCATCAATGACGAAAACATTGTTAAAGTGAGGGAATTAACAAAATTACCAAACAAAATCTGTGCAACAAATTGTTACCCAGTATTTAGGGATGATAAAAACGTGAGGAATACGTTGGGTATGAACCAGAACGCACAGCAAGATTATGGTTTCTTGTACACGACAATGCTCACCCTCACACAACTAATATTGTCAGACAGTTCGTGGCCAAAATGCTTGTGGGGCAAATTGAAGAGCTACCATACTCTCTCGTAAGATCTGAATCCTTCAGACTTCTTCATATCCCCCAACTGAATCTCGCTTTGAAAGGAAAGATATTTGACGATATTTCTGACATCTAAAGAAACATGACGAGGCTTTATAACTCCATCTGTTGGAGCCTTCGAACGTAATTGGCGACTTCAGGGTTGCCAGAATAAAAATATGTAACGCGCCACTTAATTTATAGCAAAACGCTGATGCAACAGATCGAATGAACATGAAAGGCATGATGCTTTGGGCAGAGCGCTTTAAGCGATTTTTCTTATTAACCCTGTAAATAGTCTTTAAATGTTGGGGTGTGTGTATAGTGTAGAGCTGTGAGAAGTTATGTTTAGTCATCAATAAACTTATTCGTATACCAAGGGCTCTTCAATTATCAGATACAACATTAAAATAAACGATAAAGTCATCTTGCTCTCCATTGAATTCTCGACGACACCTTCCCGAAAGAAGACTTCTTGCAAAGTTTCCAGGACATGCATAGCAGGTCTCAGCGGTGCATAGTTATGGCAGGTGACTATTTCGAAGGACAGTAAGGTAACTTTCGTTAATATTTCATCTACGCTACTGTTACATGACTATTCACCGAACTTTATTATCTGAGGTTGTATGTATGCACATATGTATACATAAATGCGCGTATGTGTGTGTGTTTATAATAAATACTCGTATGTATGTAATTATTCGCTTAAATTTTTGTTCTCGAGGCACATAGTTTCATAATGGTTTTGAGTCCTTCAAGACTTTGTGTGCTAATTACATTCAATCTATCCTTAACGCGAAATGATCACAAATTTAGCTTCTAAAAAACTATCAAGATGGCGATTTTAAACGAGATGATGCAATCTTACATCATCCACTTACTCTAATCAATCACAAAAAATTTAATGCAAAATCATAAGATTTAAAAGCTTCCATTTGACAAAACTGGCTGATTAAAAGGCTGAGATTTTAAGAGCGAACATACAGAAGGCTTTTGTGACTGTCTTATATGTTCGCATATTTGTCCATTTGATATTACAGTGTAATTTTAATATGGCGGCTTTATCTGTTTATTCACCAAGAAAATGGTAATTTTAAAAGAGTAAAAAGTCTACTCATTTCTTCAATTACTGCTACCTTACAAAATAATATCTCAGTATAAAAATGTTTTAATCCAAATGAAATCCACCTAACACACACATATATATATATATATATATATATATATATATATATGAATAAAAACATACTTTATTACTCTATTCAACGGCAGATGCCTTTACTCGATTATAAATAATTTTTATATGCATTCTCACGTTAGATTTATGTTTATATCAAATCATATATCTTTATCAAACAATAACAATTCATCGATAAAACTGAGAATATTAGGATATTTTTTCCAGTTTAAATATTTATATATATATATATATATATATATATATATATATATATATATTTAAACTGGAAAAATGTCGTGTTTAATGAAATGTCTAGATTAAAATGTATTACTACTCGTATATCCAGTTGAATCCCTGCAAGCAAAGTGCATTTTAAGGCATGCACCATTTATATTTTACTTTATTATATTCATCCAAAATCAATAGATTTCGCAATGGAAGATGCTAGAGACTTAATTTAAAAATGACAGCAACTTACATCCCTCATTGAACTTCACTAAAAATTGCATAAATTGAATAAAAGTCACCAGATCGACTTTTGAAAGGTAACAATATTCGACAGTGTAGGGGGCTCAATATAACGGAAACGTTTAATATTCTCAGTTTTATCGATGAATTGTTATTGTTTGATAAATATATATGATTTGATGTAGCATAATTCTAACGTGAGAATGCATGTACAAATTATTTATTGTCGAGTAAAGGCATTTGCCGATGAATAGAGTAATAAAGTATGTTTTTATTCAGAAACCTAGACATAAAATTCAGGGTCTTTTAAGTCCCCCGTGAGAAGAACTAAATTGAAATGATCATTTACATTCACATTGAAAACTTGAAGCACAGATTTTGATTAGTTTTTAATTGCCAAATAAAATTCAGCTCTGCCTAATTAAATCAAAACGAAGTCTGAATCTTTGTGAAAGTTACGCTTTTTAACTTAAGTTAAACATTTTTTTCTCAAATAAATAAAATATTTTATTGTTTCAGATTTTTTTTTGCAAAAATATTTCTGATTATAAAGAAAAAAATCAAAAATCTTCCTACAGAGGAGCTGGCATCTTTAAAATGTAAAGACTCAACGTAATTACGATGGTGGGAGTGGAAGTTTAGAGAGTGAGATATGAAACTCAGGCGTCACCTTCCTCACGTGACCGTGTTGAAAATTTTGAGGTCCATCATCCATAGTTATTGTGTTGTTTCGTAGAGAGACGTTACTAAACAATCATCATCCAATTCCAATTCTTCAAACCTTAAATCTATGCATTTAGTTTCAACAGCATTTCGATTTTAATTTTAAACGCATAAAATGCGCTAAGATACCTACTGCAAACAAGGAAAGATTTAGCGAAACGTCCTAGTTGTCACGTGTGGCAGTCTGTGTTTAATAGTTTTATTGCGCTTCAGTTGTTGTTCTTTGTTTGTTTTAAATAAAGGTGCATCTAAATGTATTTAGCTGCCTCATCCTTTCAACTAATGCAACAAACCAATGAAAATAAATTTTACAAGCATTATGTTTTAATTCAAGGGCATTCTACTACATACATACACACACATATACATAAATGATGAGTAGTCATTTTTTTAAAAAAATTAAGAAATATTGCGTTTGTTTATAACGGATATCTTTAAAAATTCAAAATATTTTTATAATTTATATGTATGTGATATCGATATTTTTGATAGTGCTAGCATGACAAATAAAAAAGATTAAAAAAAATAAATAACAATTAATAAATTAAAATCGGTTTTGTACCTAATTTTACGCATAACCATGATTCTACTACTAATATGTATACATGCTTTGATGACAATCTCTTCAATGAAAATTCATTTTAAAAGGATGTTTGACCTTTAAAAGAGTTGCTGAGAGAGATTTATCTGAACCTTATCATCAGATAATTTTATAAAAAAATTAAATTTCAATTTTAAAAAAATATTTACTTCTCAGACCAATTTATAAGAACAATTTTATAAATACTAATTTTTTTAAAAAAAATGATATGGAATGATTTGTTTGGTTTTACAAATGTAAAAATTTCTGGAAAATTGTCTTTATCATAAAAAAAATTGCTGAAAAACTTATGAAATAAATTTTAAATAATTTATTGATATAGAAAGGCCTAATTCATGGAAAACTTTTCATTCCAATATTTAAGAGGAAATTAACAAAAAAAAACATTATTTCTTATAATAATGGATACATAATTTGTAACGCTTCCTAATCAAAATTACTCAAACTAGCCAAAGTAAACTTCGCTCTTAATTAAGATTGTGATACGTTTAAAGTTGTATGAATTTTATATTTTGATTTTTTTTTCTTCTGCCAGCTATCAGAGCTAGCCGAACCTTATAGCGCATCCAAAATTAAGGAAATTTTATTTAAATTCCGTTTAAGTTACAAAGATTTTTGTGGGCATATTTGTTTGAGTAAGAAATTATAATTTTTTTTTCAATTATTTAAAAAAATTACCTCATTAATAAAGAAACCCATTTTTTAAAAAAATGTGTGTTGTGTGTTTATTAATTTTTTTAAAAAAATTGTGATTTAATCTATTAAATTACTATTGATTGATTAGCCTAACACAAATAGAAGGTAAAAAGGACTCTTTTTGTATATTTTTTAGCTACCGCACACTAAAATTAGATTTGACTACGAAAGTATTGTAGCAGAGAAACAATGATGTAACCATGTTTTATATGGAATTGTTGAGAAATATTTTCATTTGAGAGTAATTAAAAATGAAAATGTCTGATATTTTTATTGATTTAGAAACAATTTATATAATAGCAAATTATTTATAATAGAATCTATAAGCTTATAAACCAGATATTTAATAGTACTGAAACTGTGCATCACTACGTTAAACAATTAAATTTAGAGATAAGGGAAAACAGGGGGTTTTGTATTCTCATATGCATATGAATTACATATGACGAAGGAAGCAATTGAATCCTAACTACAGTTACAAGAGTTATGTTATAGTTAAAACCTTTTTTTATTTTAAAATCATAAGAATATTTTCAATATTTTGAGAAAAAAATGAAAAGAAATAAATGTGTATGTGGAATTATCTAAGAAATGTAAAAACGTAAAAAACTAAATGTTCACCAAACAAATAAAATCCTTCCAAATCCAAACCTACTAATCATAAAAAGAAATATCTATCTCATTAGATTAATTCAGAAAACCGGTTTAACAACATTTTTACATCTCTTTTTTTCTTGTAACTAATTCTTAGCTAAATTATAATGTTATTGACATTATTCATAACCAAAAATTGTGCTAAAAATCTGTCTTCTTTCAATTTCTAAGAGTTTCTCTTTAAATGCTGTCTTCTGGAAATAAGAAACATAAAAAGAAAGGAAAAGAAAAATAACATCTTGATAAAGGCATATTTACAGTTTACTCGCCATTTTGTATTTATTCATTTCATAAGAGGATTGGGACTCTTTGATTAAATTATATCCATTCCCTTCTAAAAAGCTTCATTTTATGTCCATGGTAATTAATTCAGTTAACAAATATCATTTTTGTAAAAACAAAGAAGTACTTCGCTAAATTAAATTATTGTTAATATATTTACATATAGCCACTCAAAATATCCTTGCATCTGTAGCCTTTATTCATTTATTATGTCATATCTTCAATTTTGTTTAGTATAATATGTATGTATATATATATAGATAGATATATGTATGTATATGTACCAGGAGGCTATAATTAAAGTTACAATATTTAGTGGCCTGTAGAATCCGTTCTGGTAATAATAACTTTGAATATATGCTATATGGATCATGCGGAAAAGGTTTCTACAATAAAAAAAATAGTTCAAATTGGGACCACCAGGAGGAAATGTGGGGCCCAAATGATATGTTACAATTGTTAAAATTTATTCAATTGCAAATTATGCTCAATATGTGCTTCATTGACATCAATAACGTGTTGTTGCGTGAAGCAACTCACGATGGATTTTAGTCACACGGCGTATAATGCTCGCTTTCAAAACAGGTAAAGTCCTAATTTTTCCGCTAAAAACAAGGTCTTTTACCGCAACCAGAAATCACAGAGATTTACGTCGGGTGAACGAGAAGGCCATGCATCCGGAAAATATCTGTATATTACACGATGATCGCCAAAGTTAGCACTAAGCAGTTCTTTGACTCGAAGCCCAATGTGAGGAGTTGCTCCATCTTGCATAAATTTAGTGGTTTGCAAACATTGCTGTTCCTGTAAAGCAAGAATGACATGTTGTTGAAGAAGTTCACTGTACCGTGAACATGTGACAGAACATCTTTAGGACCTTGTGAAGTGAGAGTTTCAAAGAAAAAAAGGTCCAAGGATAAACTCAGCAGTAAATCCTTACCAAGCAGTCACTTAATAAGAATGCATTGGTTGTTGATGCAAGATATTTGCAGGTGAAGTACCCCATATGCGGGAATTTTGAGTATTCACAGCTCCATCTAAATAAAAGTGTACCTTATCTGACCATAGAATTTTCTAAGGCCATGTATCATCAACTTCCATTCTCGCCAAAAATTGGCAATAAAATTCAAGACGTGTTTCCTGATCGTCAGGTTTCAGCTTTTGCATTAAACGGATATTATACGGATACGCTTTCAAAATGCATCCTAGAATTTTTCGTATTGTTGAGCAAGGAATCTCCAATTCGCGTGACACTGATCGACCATTTGTTGAAGAATAGATGGAACTGGAGGTTCTTTCAACTATAGCTGTAGCAACTTCTTCCACAGTTTCAGTCCCAACCGGCTTCCGTCCTCTTCTGGGTAGCACACCTAAATTCCCAGTCTCTTCAAATTTCATAATCATCTTCCTCAAACCAATCTTCGATATGAGGCCTTTTCGTAGATTTTTCATCCTTTATCTGCCGCATTATGATTTAATGCAGTTTTTTTATGCAATATTTTTGGATCACTACGTTGAAAATTAAAGGACATGCATAAACAAAATAATCAACTTTGGGAAATTTAATCCGTTAGAGCTAATTAATTAATTAACAGTATTCCACTGTAAAATAAATTATATACTCTGCTCACTTAAAATAAAGAGTCAAATCGTTCTCTAATGGCATCATTAAGATACAAAAAATAAAAAAGACACTTAAATTTTGATATTAACTATTTTTTCGGGACAGAAATGAGAATCTTTTCAATAAGCTGAAAACGCCGTCAGCCGAAAACGCAATTTCTGCTATAACACTACTTGCCTTCCCCTCTAAAAGGCTCATCATAGAACCCGTACTGTCAATATATCTTGGAAGAGTAGATTTTAAAGAATATTCCTGCTAAGTATTGTCAGAATATTTGTAAAATTGATTATTCTATGTTATTTTAAAGTGAGGGACACTTTTAAAACCGCCGGTAGATAAAGGGTTATGCGACGATATTCAAGCAGAGCAACTATGTGGTTTCTGCCATTCTGATAAGCACGCAGTAAAGCTAGTTTTAAAGTCTTAAAAATTTGGTTTATTTTATATTATTTATATTTATTTACTGCTTTTCAGTTAGGTTTTGGAAAACTGCTTAATGAAATGACAGTTCTAATACATTCACATAAATGTATTTCATCTCCAACTAAAAAGTAATTCTAAAACAAATTTTTAAATTGAGGGAAATGCGTAATGTAGTTCATTTCATTTCCTGAGATTTATACACAAATAATTCCAAGTGCCGCTGCAAGGAAAGTTCCTTTTAAAATCCGTTTTCAAAAAACGTTTCAACACTTAACTTTCGGTAAACGTGTTTAAAACTAGTTTTCGGAACAATTGAGTATTTTCTTTTGAAGGGAAACGGAATAATGAACAAACACCACTCCAACAAAGAGGCATTTTATACGGTAGAATAATTAATTTACTTTAACAATGAAAAGTTTCATTATATTGAGAAATTTTTCTTCAATCAGGAAAAGGAAAAATACATGAAAAAAAAATAACTTCCGAATTTTTTTTGAAAAATATTTAGTTCTACCTCTATTTGCTATTAACTCATATATAAAACAAAATATTGACTTTCCGAACACTTATTCTAGCTATAATTTAGCAAGTTATACCTCGTGTGGGCCAATTAAAAAATTTATCATTTTCATTAGATAACTTTAACAGTATATTCCAATGAATTATATTTCCATACTAATTGATTGTCACTTATGACTGTAGATATTGTTACGTAGATCCGGGTTCGAGGATTTTATGCAAAACAATCACATAGAAAATAAACAATTTTTTAAGAGCGATGCGAATTTATTATCAAAAATCCAATCCCTTAAATACAGGATTCAGCAGCAATATTCACAGAGTAAATCTCCGAAGATCTTCGCACCTTCAACAGCAAGCAAACACAATCATTAGTGTTTAAAAATACACGTAAATGAAAGATTATTCACAAGCACAGCCGAGCTACTCGCTAGTCAAAACAATGTTCATTCCTCGCTGGTTTAATCCAGACTGACTGGTTGCGGCTGGCACTCCTCTTTATAGGCACGGCAGACTCTTTGAGAAATATAACCGCTCGTGTCATCGAGCGTGATGTTAATGGAGAGATCCACTACTTTCTAGAAGAAACCAGAGGGTTCTGAACTCGCAAACATGGTCACCAAAGTTCCCAACTTGGTCACCAAAAATGATGCCAACTTGGCTCTACCACCAATATTTCGCCAAGTTCTCATTCAATCGCCATTATAACGTAAGGGGCGGCATTGCTTGTGAATATTACAGTTTTAACATGAAATAAGTATAACATAGAGTAATATAAATGCATTTGTAGACGATTTAGTCACTAATAATGCATAGGATAAGCAAAATAATTTTTAGAACAAATTCATCCTTTTTAAGTAGGAAACTATTTTAGATCGTTAAACATTTTATTCTTGTCCTTACATCGCGCTACAAAAATGTCAACAACTTTTTGTTGCCAGATCATGAAAACTAAATTTATAAAAGCAAAAATATTATGTAAATAGAGATGCAACACATTAAACACCCAAATACAAATTATTTACACAAAATTCGTAACACTGCTTCTTCCTCAAAGACTGCACGTCCCATGCAGTACAATCCTTGAGTAAGAAGCATCTATTTACAGGCAAACTACTCACATAGTAATGACATATAAAGTAACAAACGTATTCCACAGCATATGTACAACACAAATAAATTCAAAGCACATGGAAAGATGTAACATAAATTCCAATATTAAAGTTAAACTAAGGAATTAGAAAAGAAAAATAATTTACATTATTTACAAAATAATTAATGACCATGGTCTGAACTTAAGGATCTTATTCATCTTTGCCAATATAAAGGGTTGGCCTATTGTAATTTATTACCTTCGGTTTTGAGTGTGGTGATTTCTGTATTTGCACCACAATGTCATTCAGTCGTTTTAGGACTGTGTAAGGACCTTCCCAGTTTGTCTGTAACTTTGGAAAAAGTCCTTTGCGATTTTCCAGGTTCCATAATCACACTTTGTCGACTTCGTGGAAGTCGTGAACGGTTGTTCTTGCGTGGTATCGGGTCTTCATCTTCTCGGAAGCAATCCCTAGCCAGATGATGCATTTACTCCATCCATGCCTGGAGTTTCTAGATATACTCCTCAAGCGCAAAGGGTGCATCTGGTGGCCGGGTGAACAAAAAATATGCAGGCAGACGAAGATATCGTCCGAAGAGCATCTGAAATGGGGAATAGCCGGTGGTCACGTGAACGGCACTCCTGTAGGCAAGCAGGGAAAAGGGCAATTTTTAAGCCCAGTCCTATTGATTACAGGATATCAGGAGAGAGAGGCTGTTCAGGATGGTCCGATTAAACCTCTCTACCAAGCCGTCAGACTGAAGATGTAAGGCCGTTGTCCAAGTTTTCTCGATGGCGAGTATTTCACACTGTCTCTTGCAAACTTCGGAATCGAAGTTTCTCCCTTCATCGGAGTGCAGTTGTATAGGGACCCCGAATCATGAGATCCAATGTTGAACTAGAGCCTCTGCAACAATCGAGGAATCTTGGTCGGAAATAGGATAGGCTTCGGGTCACTTAGTGAAGTAATCCATCACCACCAGAATGTTGTTGTTGCCATCTGATGTTTTCGGAATTGGGCCTAAGATGTTTAAAGCTATACGTTCGAAAGGCGCTCCCACATTATACAGCTGCAGTCTTCCTCTAATGCGTTTTATGGGATCTTTGCGTGCAGCACAAGGATCACATGTGCGACAACTCTTTTCCACGTCACTCCGCACATTGTTCCAATAGAAGTGCTCACGAACTTTTTGTAAGGTCTTCATAACACCAAAATGACCTCCATTTAGACTGGCATGGGGTTAATTAAGAGCTGTTGAAACTCTTGTTTTTGTGAGTATTAATTGCCTCCTGAATGTTTTTCCGTCGTCAGACTCCCATTTTCGATATAAAACACCATTTCTCAGATGGAGAGAGTCCCAAAGAGCCCAGTAACGTTTCGTTGTAGGATGGAAAGGGGCGATGTCTTGCCAGCTGGACTTTTCATCAGACGACTTTTTGAATTTTAGAATTGGTTTTATTTCACGATCAGCCAGTTAATCTTTTCGGACGCTCTCATCACTCAAAAGGTCAAATGCCGAAGTTGATGACGTTGTAACTTGGCGGACTATTGGCTCTATAACGCCAAATTTGTTTCCTACTTTCGAGCAGTATTTATTGTTCCCGAGCAATGTTTTCTCGAAGGGACTTTTCCATTTGTATCTGCTGATCTTTTTCGATGGTTACACACTTTCTTTGACTAGATAACACTTGTACTACAAGAATCTACTTGATTTACTGAGGGCAATTACTTCTTAAATGCTCGGTTCTACCCTACCCGCATCACTTGATGTTGCGATCTTCTTTATTTATTCAAGGGCAGCTACATCTCAGATGCCCTGCTCCACTGCACCCCAACACATGATTCTACGTCTCCTCAGGTTCTGACGTTGAGCCATTAAATATTGAATTTCCTCTCTCAGTTTCTCATTCTCCTTTATCCATGGAAATTCACAGGGTGTATCTTCATTCACTCTAGTTTCTCTGATGGAATGGCGGTCTCTGCAATTGGCTTCATTGGCGGCCTCCAATTTCAGGGTAGATAACAGGGCAGATTTAAGATCTTAGACATCTACCATTCTTACAGCCATCTGGATTTCTTCATCCTTTAGCCCATCCATGAAATATTCGAGACAAATAATTTCTCGCACATTTGCTAAAAAATCTGAAAAGGCTAAGGTGGTGAACCTTAGTATTTCAAAGGCATACTCCTGCAAACTTTCTTCGGATTTCTGATGCCTTGCTTTTATCTGCAGGCGGACATAGTCTTTAGAGAATTTCTGGCCAAACCAAAGATCCATAGCATTATACAGGGAGTTCAAATTCAGTCGGGAACAGTCTGTAATACTTCAGCGGCCTCACCTCTAAAGATGCTGCTAGCTGACAAGCTTTGACCCCTTTAGTTCATCCATTGGCTTCAGAAATTATACAAAATTGAGAATTGTACATCTCTCCTTTGGTTAGGTTGACAGTTTCACTTATACTGGTGAGGCAGGAACAGGCACTGCAGAAGCAGGCACAAACTTGTTTTTGTCCGTCGTCTTTACGAAAACTAGAAGCTTCTTTTCAAGATCTTGCATTCCTTGTGATATGAGACTAAAATTTCAGCCACTCCTTCAATTCTTTCTTCGACTTGCTCTTTAATTCCTTTTATTTCTTCCCTACTTTCTTCTCTATCTTCTCTTCAAATACTACAACCTTTTTTTTAACTACTGCAATGTGTTCTTCAACTTTCAATAATATTTTCTCTTCCACACTATTGATTTTCTCTTTAAAATTGTTGATTTTCTTTTTTAGATAATTCTTTAGATCTTCTTGACATTTCTGTACGTTTTCCAAACCTTTCTCCATTATATCCTTTATCTCATTCTTAGTTTCTTCTTGGCTTCTCTGCATATCTTCCAAACCTTTCTGCATTTCTTGCTGGCCTTTCTCTGCGATTCTTGCTTAGTCTCTTCTTGGCCGTTTTTCAAGGCATTGATGCCTTCCAACAGAGCATTCAGTTGCTCATCCATTGCTCTTGTTATTGGCATAAAATCCCACTTCTGACACCAAATTGTTACGTAGATCCGGATTTGAGGATTTTATGCAAAGCAACTACAAAGAAAATAAACAGTTCTTTAAGAGCGATGCGAATTTATTATCAAAAATCCAATCATTTAAATACAGGATTCAGCAGCAATATTCACAGAGTAAATCCCCGAAGATCTTAACAACTCCAACAGCTATCAAACACAATCATCAGTGTTTAAAAATGCACGTAAGTAAAATATTATTCATAAGCACAGCCGAGCTACTCGCTAGTCAAAACAATGTACCCTCCTCGCTGGTTTAATCCAGACTGACTGGTTGTGGCTGGTACTCCTATTTATAGGCGCGGCAGGCACTTCAAGAAAAAAACCGCTCGTGTTATCGAGCGTGATGATAATGGAGATATCAACTACTTTCTAGAAGAATCCAGAGCGTTCCGAACTCGCCAACAGGGTCACCAATGATGCCAAAATGGTCGCTAACTTGGTCACCAAAAATGATGTCAACTTCGCTCTACCACCAAGATTTTGCCAAGTTATAATTTAATCGCCATTTTAACGTAAGGGGCAGCATTGCTTGTGAATAGTACTATTTAAACATGAAAAAGTATAACATGGAGAAATATAAATGCATTTAACACCCAAATACAAACTATTTCCACTGTTTACGGAAAATTCGAAACACTATATATTTTAGAATAGTTTTTATTACTATAATATGAAGAAATTTTTGCAATTGAGTTAAACTTTCATTTTTTTAATCCTATCTTAAGTAATATCTTAACCCTCTGGTTGGTTAGCTTCCTCCTAAAAAGTTATTCCGAAAGAGTTTACTCTTATTTTGCCGTTCGCTTTAAAAATGCATCATACTTCTTTCCTTTCCCCCATTTAAGACTTGGGAGGTCGAACGAGGACAATTTTATGACTTAGTTTGGTCCCTTTGTCAAGTAAGAACCAAGAGATCAATCGTTTACAGTTATCTGATAAGTTGCCTTGGGTAATCTTGTTTGAAAGCAATAGTGCAACTCCGTCGTTTCCCCTATATGTTCAATCACAGTAAAATTAAAACAAAATAAAGGGTAACAAAAGTAAAAAATGAAATAAATAGTGTGTTAGAAGTTGAAAAATAATTATATTTTCTTCAAACAAAATTTATATTTCTGTCATTTTTTAAAAATTTGAAAATATATATATATTTTTAGTATTGCGATTTGAACCAGAAAAAAGCATCCTGTATTCATTTTTGAATATGAGAGTAAGAAAACGCTCTCACTTTTCTGTTTTTTTTTAAAAAAGTAATGAGGTAAAAAGAGTAAAGGCCCTATCTCTTTTCTTAAACAGTAAGACAATAAATGGTGCATACGGTGATATACATACGATGATTATATTTATGAAATGAAACCGCTCTTTCTCTATTCAATTATATTTTGAATTTAAACTAACATAAAAAAGGATTTCAATACTTTTAATTTAGTTTAATTAAAATCATATAAATAATATTTTTATGTTAACTGAATATTTTTTGGAAATAAACTAAATTTGCATTCCTAGTGTTCTCCTTTTCAAACTTCTTGTATTAAATAAAAATTTCTTTTCTACATCGGCATTTGTGATGGACATAACACACATTCGGTCATAAATTTTTAATTTTAATGGGGGATATACTTCTTCAAATGCGCATGACAGTACTTCTAACCATATTCTACTCAAGTTTAATTTATTATCTTACTGTTTCTTTTATTACAAGGAAAAATGTCACACATCGATAACTACATTTTCACACAATTCAGTCTTTATAAATTCTATTGTGAAAAAAGTTCTCCCTAATTAATTTTGTCTTTCAAAACAGTACACTTAAAACAATGTTGTTCAGTGAAGTTAACCGACAGTTCCACAATGTTTCCATACCAAATTTTAAAAACAATTTTAACATTTGGAAATGTATCCTGTATTAATTTTTTGAGTATACACAAATATTTCCTGCTGTAGGGAAGACAAAGTATGAGATGCGGTGTGTGGTTTTGAAAGAATGTTTTCGTACGTGTAGACTATTTTCGAAAATTTAAATATCACTGAAGCTGATCATATAAGTGCAAATGAGTCTTTTGTTAATGTGTGCTGGTATAAAAATAAAACACTTTACTATTAAACAGCCTATGAGTTTATATTCAATATCAAACTATTCGCAAAATGGCTTACAACTTCTATTCAAATTGTAAAGAAACTGAAATATATAAATATATCTTACTGCAGTCAAAAATATTCATAATATGTAAATATCCTATTCCTCCACTTATTTCAGTACATTTTAAAAACTGTGGCTGAATGAAATTCTTTATATTTATAAACGAGGCATAAAAGCTAAAACAGTCATAAAAATGTATTTATCATTTTTAAATATACTACTATAAAACGTATATGGATTGTAAGATCAGTTCTAAAATCCTAAAAGCTTTTAGAGGAGCAAAAAACATGTAATTTTGGATTGATCAAAATTTTAATATAATACACAAATATACATGTTATTAAGCAAATACATTTGAAAAATTAAACTTCCTTCTGAAATAAACGTAATTGAAAGAAAAATATTTAATTGCAAATGAGTGGAAATACTTGTTTATCTAAGGGGTATCCCCAAAGTGAGGCAATCCTCAAACATAAAACTCAAACTCAGTGGCACAATAATCCATGAGGGCCAGGAACTACTATGCCCATCCCAATATACGTGACCATTGGGCGCTGAGGTGCATGAACAGATGTCCCGATTTGGTGGTCTGCCTGAAAAGAGACCTTCAGTTTTTAAGACCCATACTCATTTATCGACCTAATGTAGCGTGGATGAAAGGCAGAGTCGAACTTGCCCAGCTCATTATTAGAACCCAAAACCTGTGGTGTGGAAAAACGATACACTACCACTCTACCCTATTCGGGGAAAAATAAAACTTAATGTTGGAATCTTATATAATTCCCTAATTAATGAAGGAGTCCAAACTTTTTTTCATGTAAACTGCTTAGTCGGAAATGGTTAATTGTGAAGATTTCACAAGTTGCATAAATTAATATTAACCGTTATAGTTTACATAAATTTCTAAGAGTTCAAAAGATATATTTTGGCTTCACGAATTAATTTTAAAAGGAATACGGTTACGAAAAAGTAGTACAAATCTATCTAAAGTAGTGTTGGTTACCTTAGATAATGTCAAACACAACAATGTATTGGAAGCCAATTCCACAATTCGTTGTTATAAAAATGTATGGAAAATTACAAGACTTATTTTTTCATTTGTAATTTATATATTTTTTTTCCTGAGAACTTTAAAAGCTAGAGCGGCATCCATCAAAACCGCGGTTCTCTCTCTGTTTTTCCAGATCGCCCCTGACTAAGCCCGCTCTACCATAGTAAGTGAAAATGCCGTATTTTGTTTGTCAAGATCATTTTATAGCAGACTGCATTTTTCATGTATTTTAGATGGTCATTTTATATTTTCTACATCAATATCTTAATGACTGAATTTAAAATTACATAAAATTCTTGACATTCGCATCAATGAACATTATAATTTTATTAGTATATGAATGTGTCGTCAAACGATTACATGACTATTATTAACATATTATTTTAACCATTTAATTAATATTAAGTATAACACATAACTCACACAAATTTTCTGAACTTTAAAATAAATATTTCGGAAACTACTTCAGATATACTCAAAATTTTTCATTCCTACGGCTTAGCTTCTCAGTTTTGCTTCTATGTAAAACTTTATTGTATATTCATCAATTTTTTAGTATATTTTTTGCTCTTAGCATGCAGTTTTCAACTGAATTTTTCGAAATATATTTAAAAATACTAAAGAAGCTATATAATAAAATTTTAAATTCATATTATACTCAAAGAATTGCTAGAACTTATGGTAAATAATTTTTAACTGCACGATACATTTTTTTTTCGAAATTTCAAATGGAATTTCTAACATAAAAGTTCTAGCTTTATACAGTCGAGATTTCAAAAAATATCCAGATTTTAATTACTTATTCAGTTAGCCTTTAAAAAAAGATAAATGTTGAGGTATTTTGCATAAATCGATATTTTTGAATAATAATTCGAATGTTTTTGAATAGCTCGAATTTAAAATTGATTTTTATGTTTATTTATATGCATAAATGTCTACTGTAAATGTTTCCGTATATTTTGATTACCATTTATTCAAACATTCAAGTTATAAAAAAATGTGGGAAAATCTTCATTAATGTTGTTTTTGATGTAAACTGAAGTTCAAGCATTTAAAATTCAAATATAATTCGGTGTAATTTAACAATATATAACTAGGCACTGCAGTACGTAAACTTCTCTGAAATAAAAAAAAAACTAATAGATTATAATTAGTTTTTTTTCTCGTTATTATTTTTATCAAAGTGTAAGGAAATGTTTCAAATTATTTGATGAAGTTTAAATTTATTCATTTTTAGTGGTTGGAAAGTTGAAAAGGTTTCAAATTTTACTGTGTTTGGTGTTTTATTAACTTTTTTTTTGGCATCTTATAATGAAATAATCATGTTTCAAAAACTGAAAGCATTGATTAAGATAAGAAAAATGAAGCGAAAGAATATACTTTAAAAGGTAATTTATTTAACTATATAAAATAGCAGATTGCCCTGACACGCCCCGACTTGTTACAGTTTCAAATTAATATGAAACCAAAAGGTAATTGTAACATATTTTACTTATGCGTTGGGACTTTTCAAAACTTTTAAAATACAAGCTTACAAACAAACACTTCCTGGGGTCTAAAGAAGTTTTCCCCCGAATTTTTACGATTGCTCCAGGGTCAAAACACGGGGTTCCCTGCGAGCCATAAAATTTCCTATCAGTGTCCTGCTGTGTCGCTTCCACCGTCCGTAATTATCTTTCAAGATGTTAAACTTTTAAAAGGGGGAAAAGATTTCAGAAAAGTACGGCTCAACCACTTTTAAGAATGTTACTTGAAGACAAAAAACCCGCGCAGTGCATTTTCGAAATATCTTTACAATGACGGAATTTTCCGTGTGGAATGCTTGGAGGGTTAAATAATCAGTAACTCAGTCTTGACACCTTATTGCTGATTAAAAGTTACGAGATTTGCTCATCAGCTGCACCATTGTTCACACAGGTGAGCATATTCTGTTAAGACTCAGCTCGCATGGTTGTGAGGAATATACATCGTATACGTTTTTGCTTCTGCAATAGTTTTATTTAAAATAATCAGCCATCTGTTGATAAAGAGTAGTACTTGACACTTTCTGCAAAAACGTTCGATCACTCGATTCCGGCTTTTCTTACATTAGAATATTCCAGAAGCAAAAACGTATAAAATGTCGAACTCGAAACAAGTGTGTGAGCTGAGTGTAAAAGTGGTATGTAATCAGCCATCTGTTGATAAAATTGGTACTTGACACTTTCTTCAAACATGTTCGATTGCTCGATTCGGGCTTTTCTTATATTAGAATATTTCAGAAAGGAAAAAGTATAATATGTCTAACTTGCTCGAACACTTGATTTGAGCTTTTCTTAAATAAAAATATTCCAGAAGCAAAAACGTGTAAAATGTCTAACTCGAAACAAATATGTGAACTGGGTCTTAAAGTGGTATGTGGTGTACTGAGGGTGAAGGGGGAGAAAAGACAAAAATAAGCAAATACTTCTCTGAGATAAATATAACCTTCACACTGTCAAGTTCATTTTATTATATTGAAGACCTTTTGGAATTATTTCTCAATAGCAGCGCAGAAAGGATTTTGGAAATATGTATATACTCGGCCAGAGCAGTATGCACTATCTGATTGGGACGTATATATACGGTAGTGCTAGTTAAGGGATTGAATTATTACCAAATCATATTAATATGATCATTATTACCACTAATTAGATTGGTGAAAGTCTGTTAGGACAGCTCCATGAGTAGAAATCAGGAGATAGAAAAAATACATCGTATACTAATCACTAATACCTCAAAGAGAAGACCGAAGTAGTGCGATTAAACTTATGATCTAAGATAATATTTTCTGCTAAAAAAATACCTCCATCCAGTTTTTTTTTTAATTAAAACTCACGATAATTTGGATAAAGATAATAAAAGAAATATTTTCTGAAGTATTAATAAATCTTACTTAATTGTGTAGTAAACTATTTGAAAGGTCATATAATTAGTCAATTTTATCATAATTAGTCAAAACTTTGTATACTTTTGCATCCTATTTAATATGAACTAGAAAAAGCTGAAACGGCTAAGAATCTACAGCAGATTTTCTCCTATCTATTTATTACTGATGAAGCAAAATATTCAATACGTAAACTTATTTTAATTTATTAATAAAAATATTCTCCTATTTTCCTCTCGAAATTTATTGCTTATTTATTATCGTTATTTGGAAAAAACACAACGCTTTGAAAACTATTTGTTACAACAATGTAAATAATTTAGTAGAAAAAAATATCTGTGTAGTGTTATCAAATATTGTCTTCCCTTCCTTATAGAGACAATAAGTAAACACAATTTTAAAAGTAAGAACAAAAAATTATTAAAAATACTTCCTAAAAATAATGTTTCCCGAAAGTGATCCAGTCAGTGACTGTGTCTTTTAAAAAAGAAAAGGAAAAAAAAATACGCACTACTGAGAGAATCTTATTTTTTATTTAAAAAATTCTTAAGCAATAACAAATATTAGAGCTATCAATTTGGCAAAGCAGCCACTGAACAAAAAACTTATGCAAAAACACAGCTCACCTCAAAGATAAATAAAAATAACCTATCAAGAAAGCTGAGGAAAAAAATCACACAATATATGTGTATCTCATCAACCCTATGTTTTGCTGAACATTCCGTCCAATGTTTTGAAGGAATTGAGGACTATAAATTCTTCTTGATTCGCTCCAGAGAACCTGTGGAACAAATGTTTATTTTTTCTGTGTGAAAGAAAAACTTGTGCTTGAAGTAAATATTGTTTACGAAACAATTTCCATTCCCCTTAGAGAATTTTTTTCTCATTGAAACGTGTTCAAAATACGAAATATTTCCTCTATGTAATTCAATATATCAGTGTACCCAATATTATAATGGAGTCATTATTTACAATGATATAATAGAATGAATTTTTAGGTCTATGTAGGACACTGAAAAGAATTTAATCTCTTGTACTTAAGAATATTTATCAGATAAAACGTTGACTAAAAATTGATATTTTCTGTAATAAATTGCATTGTAACGAATTTAATATAGTAACTACCATTTACAAGCTATTAGCGGAGATGTCATTTTTACATATTTCTGTCTATCTGGAAAGGTATTTATGTAAATATTCCATTTCTTAGAATGAGAAAAAATGTATTCAATATATATGTCTATTTAATAAATAATAAATCGCGATAAGTTTAATAATACAGGAAATGAAGTTTTATTCTCAATGCAAATAACGATTTTCCTTTCAAAATTAGAAATCAGAAGTTTCTAAGCATTTTTACATGAACGAATTACATGTAATTTGTACTATACTCGAACATTTATTTCATAGGATTGACATCTATTGCGCATAATAAAACGTAAGGAAAATATGCCTTCACTATTTACGTATTGTACCGTCAACCCATTCCATCAAATCAAAAGACGTCGCAAAATGCCCCGAATTGCAGCCAATAGTGGAAATCATAACTGCACATATTCGAACGTAATAATAATAATAATGAGAACAATTGGTGACATCTTTTCTGGCAACGACTTTTAATTCGGCGAAATTGATCCACATTATGATACGTAAGTACCCATTTTTCTTGAATAGTTTCCTTAGGACACACAAAAAAAATATTTAATTTTTATATTACGTAAAAATATATTAAATGATGTAAAAAAATCTCAAACCTGAAATGTTTTGTTGAGAACAGCATAAAAAAAAGTTCATGGTGAAAATGTATCCGTTTTCCTTCTGTATGTCATGGGGGAAACAATATTCATGAGAGAATTCTTTTAACATGTGGAATAAATAATTTCGTATTCTAATAAAAACGTTTTGAAAATAAATATTTAAAAAAAATACCCACATTGCTACAAAAAAATTAAACATTTAACACATGTTTTCCTGTTTCATGGATTCCAGAATGTTTTTTAAAAAGTGTGCAGGAACTTTTCAGGCACATGAGCAGATTTTTCGTTTGATGCACAAATTTCTCTGTAATTCATACGGAAGTACGTTTATCCTTACACAAAACTGCATTATACAGCTCCTACAAAATAGCTTTTAGTCGAAAAATTATGCATCGACTTCCTAATAACGTTGAATGAATTAATGAAAATTAAAACTGGTTAGAATACATAAGAAAATATATTTTTAAAAAATGCTTTCTTTTAAGAGACTCTACGACACGAATAACACATTAAACTGAAAGTAAAGGAGAAATGAACTCAAACTTTACCTGAAAAATAAAATTATATAAGAATCTCTTATTCTACAGATGTATTTTTCGGAGTTTACAATGCCTCACGTAAAGACGTGTATTTCTTCGAAGACGCTCATAATGGCTTAGCCATAGTACTAAAATCTTTCATTTGAAATTTTCGAATGATATATTTGGAACGTCATCATCAGTTATTCAGTTCCCTTCCAATTGTTTTAAACATAATAGAACTGTTTAAAGGGACTTGGTACCCTAAAAATCACAAACCTATCGTTTTTTTTTATTTTCATTTAATCTTATTCTTTGCATTGTTATCTTTCGATTGATATATCACTTGTGCTTGTCGGAAAGTTAGAAGTTGAATAAAACTTCATTTGAAAACAAATTAGGCAATTCAGCCACACCCCCTTTTTAGAAAAAAAAGCTAAAAAATGCGTTATGATAAAAAAATCTATTTTATAAATAGAAATAATAACTATAAAAAAGAATGTGTAGTATTAAAAGCAGAATATTTCCGAGGCAATACAATAATGTAATTTTTCTTCTTCTTGTGAAATGTGTGCATGTAAAATTTTTAAATTAAGGCATTTTATATTAATAATTTTATAATTTCAGTTCTTATTCCTGATATATTTTTTTCATACAAATGTAATACTTTAATATTATAAGAAGAAAAACAGCTAAAATTTCTGTCGTGAAAGAAAAAAAATTTTTTTTAAGTTTTTCTTGAGTTTTCTTGTGCAATTAGTACTCTCTAAAAGTTCATCATTTATAAAAATGTGTCGGTTGAAAACATATGAAATGCAATTATTTTAAAGAAAAACGTATAAGTAATATCTTAAAGTGGTATTGTAAGTTTAGTTAAGCTTATAATAATTATTTTTTCAGAATTATAAACTTTAAAGTGGTTTTTCTGTTTGTGTTTTTCGAAACCTTAGTGCATTCAAAATGCTACTCCTTCGACAATTATTTACCAATCACTTCAATTTTTTCCTGCGTGTTAAAAATAAAGCATGTAATAAAATTAGGGATCCGTTTTGCTATAAACTGAATACTTTAAAAAAAAAATGTAAGACATGTTGGCTTTTTCGTTGATTTTTAGCCTGTATATCAACATTTTATTTTTTTTCTCGAAAACGAATGAAGTTATTCTAAAATTGATCCCTAAAGTTGTTAAGAACATCCATAAGAATATTATAAAAAATTTCAGGTCAAAAAATTAATTTTTTACAAAAGGAGTAAGATTTTAAAATTTTCCCAACTTTCTTCAAAAAATTTAAATTTTTAAAATTGTGTGAATAATATATGAAAATTTTCATCTGGTAACATTTTCTTAAATAGAAACATTGTATAAAATGTTAAAATATAATTTTTAAATACGTAAATAAAGAAGTTTGCTCAAAGGGTGCCAAGTCCCCTTAAGCAAAGTTAAAACTCACTTTTAATCGTTTCTTTGTCACTTCCGTCAAAATGGTACGATAAGATTTGCTTTCAATTTCTCATGCCTGTGATATTTCTGGAATAGAGCATACAAAATTAGCATCTCAAAGGAATTTACACAAATCCATTTCTTAAACCAGAAACATTTAATTTTTTATTTTACATACCTACGTATAATATAATTACAAGAAAATGAGGTTTATACCCAACTATACATATGTTTATACAATTTTTTTGAATAATAAATAGGAGCTTTTTGTAATGTGTTCTTGAAAATTATGCGACCGATAAGGCGTTAAAGATATTTGTATTTAGACTTTGGTGCTCATTGATACGACTAGCTCTGCATTTGAGCCTTGATATATATAAGGTAAACTTGGCAAATATGAGTACTATGGTAATATGGGCACATTTCAGCAAATACCGATATTACTCGTAATGGTTTTGAGTTGGTGCATTCTCACTCCTGCCTTGGTAATGATCAAGTGTCATGTCGGCTGTGTGATTTCTTTGTGCTGATGTGTGGTTCAAACAGAAATCCAAACAGACCATTTCTAATGAAATTACAGCTACCTGATACTTCAAATTGGGATTGTTGTTACGTTTTAGTTACCTTAAGATTTGACACGCAAGATTCATTAATTTTACATAAAACCTATAAGTGGCTGCAATCTTATGGGAATGCAGTAACCGTTCGCGGGAGTGGGTCCCTTCGACAGCAGTTATGACAACTATTGAATAAAGTAGTGTTTATCAAACTGTGGGGCTCGCCCCCTTTGGTGGCTCGGTAACCCTGCTAAGGGGGCGCGAGCATATTGAAAATAAAGTGTTTAAAAAAATAATTTTTTGGAATGAAGTAAAACAAAATGCTTTCTGACATAATAAAAAATACATATTTACACTGATATAATTTATTTTTATCATCTGGTGATCATCAAAAATAAAAGATTCCGCTTCAAACGCTCAATAGCCATCTTTGATCCTATAACAAAATTTAAAAAAATATTTTGTTTGCTTTGCGGTCAATATGAGAACGATGAGAGATTTTCTTTCGTTTCTTTTAACGGTATCAAACGATGAGAGTTTTTATTACGTTTCTTTTAACCCAAAATATTACTTTAGCTGACCTTCGAACTTCTACTGGTATCGTTATCTCCGTCTTTTTTTAGGAAGTTGTAAATATATAGTATAATATATTCCTGTTTCATCTTTTTCCATGTGAAACAGTGTTATGATTTATGGATAAGCATGAGTATTCTGAAACATATAATGCATAATGAAAAACGTTTTACACAATTATCTTTTAGAACATGCTACACTTTCTCCGTGAACAATTTTGTGGTTTTGATTGCTGTGTTGTACGACTTATTATGGTTTATAAATGTAAATAAGCAGAATATTAAAAAAATGGACATCATGTCAGCGTTAGACATGAAACGTTTAGATGATTTGAAATTTTCAAATGCTGCCTAAAGATCTCTATGAAGAAAACTATGAAGCCATAATGTAGTACTTCGCCTTGTAAAAAAGACAGAAGGAAGAAAAAGTTCAAAATGCTATTTGTAGATCATTTGTAGAAACAAAAGCATCCATTTGTTCTCTCTATTTGTAGAAACAAAAGCAAAACTACAAAAACGTGAACAAAATATGACAGTTTAGCTGGAAAATAACGTTCCTGTGTTGTTAGCGAAAAGTGTCTGTGATTTATGTACTTTATTAAGGACACGCACATTTGGAACATTTTCTTTAGTTTTATTGGGTTTTTTCTCAAATTTTCTAAGAAATATTTAAGTCCTTGAAAGTAGGTAAGTATATTTTCTCTTAACTAAATTATTCATTGGAATTGTCATTTTTATCGTGTATAGTAAAATTAACTATAAGATAAATTATAGTTTTAAAACAAACTAAAAAACACGCTTTTATAGTGAATCGAACTAAAATGCAAAAAGAAATATTACTTAAAAGTAACGTATACAAAATTTAATACTTATCTTGTTAATTTGTACGGTTTATAATTATGATCGTATTGTAGCTTTAGCGTCAAAGTCCATTATTATTGCGTTCAATACATTATTATTTTAGGGGCACGTTAAAAATTATGATTGAAAATTGGGTCGCCAATAGTGAAAGATTGAGAACCACTGGAATACAGTCAATAGAGCAATGCTTCTCAAACTTTCAGCATTTTCGCCCCCCTTTTCAATCATAATTTTTAGCATGACTCTCACCGTAGAATAATATTTTATTGAGTGCAATAATAATGTACTTTTACATGGAATGTATATTGAGCAGTATTGATACATTTATAAATATATTATATTAGCGTAAATGTGTATTTTGTTTTTTATTATGATAGGTTGTATTTTGTTTATCTTCCTTTCAGTAAATTAATAATTTTTAAAAATAATCATTCATTTTAGACTTTTCGATATGCTAGTACCTTCCAAGCAAGGTTATCAAGCTCTTCCTAAGGGCTTGAGAAACGCTGCAGTAGAGAAAATACCAGCAGTAAGATAAAGCGTAACATTTGCAGTTCTCCAAAACTTCATGAAGTAATGCCTTAAAACCATGCTCCCGGACAATCCTATCATCCTACAAGTCCTTTGAATTCTTCTCTTCTTTCTAAAAACCTATCTTCCTTATAATAACTTAGGCCTAGTTATAGCAGCAATTGGCTCTTCTAGTGTCATTACGGAATTCTTGTATTCAGCAGTATTTTTGCAGGAACTGTGTCCAATTCCAACATTGAAAACAACCTGCGAAAATTGTGGTAGACATAAGAACGTTGTAAGAGAGCCGATAAATGTAGAAGACATGGCTTCTGCGATGAAGATAATTGTCAACGGAGGTCGTAGAGAAGGTGCAGGCGCAAAAAACAGAGCAACAGAAAGTGTCAGCAAACGCAATGGATCTTGTATTTGTCCTATTCGCAGTGTTATATATTCTTATGAAAATAAAGGACTGGAATGAGAGCAATGTTGTGGCTCCTGTTCATCCTGGTTCCATCAACAATGTGTCGAGTTAGAGAGTGACTTCTGTTGTAGTGTAGCGTCTGTTGTAACAGCAATTCCTCATTAAATGTTGTTTTCTTAAAGTGTGTAATAATTTGTATTTATTTAATAGTTTATCTGTGATTTTTACTATTTAATTGTTTCTAATTTATAGATAAAATCTTGGAATTTTTTTGTGATACAATTTGTTCTATAACAGAGTTTTTACTTATACTTATCATTTGCTTAACTTGTACTTTGTGTAAAAATGTATTTCTGCTTAGAAAAGGTAAATGTAGGGGGCAGTTTCTCCTATATCTTTTACAATAGAATCAACCTATATTTCTGACAATTGTGCTCATATTACGTAAAGTATTAAGTAAATATAGACAACTGCGAGCGAACGAGTAAACATTACTCTGCTCAGCTACTCTAAGGCATTTGTCGACGGACCTCGTAATTTTGAGCCATGGTCAAGTGACGAGGACGACACCTGAGATGACACCTATTCTTTACAAATGAGGTCTGGAGAACTAACATGGGCAATCCATTCGGTGAATATCCGTATTTTCCAGAAATTTATTGACCAGATGAGCAGTAGGTGAATTGCGTTGTGATCCTTTAAAATATAATTAGGGACAACTGTAACCATGAAAATGCAAACATAGAGGATTCCAAGACTTCATTCCTGTTACACTTATTGGTAAACTAATTTAAATTTTGTAAAGCTAGCAGTGAAATTTATGTGTCGAGGAGGCATGAAGACGAAAAACAGTTTCTTAAAATTGGCCTTTAATAATCAATCATAAAGTCACTTTGCTCGTTACTGGAGCGATAAAAAAAACAATACGTTCAAAAAGCAACATTACCAGAGACATCCGATTCGAACCGTCTTCTAATATTATAAAATTAATTTCTAATCTAAAATGGTGATGCAACCTGCAGTTGCATTGCCAACCAGTAGTTCTCTCCCTCTAAGAGTTAAACCACTCACATACTTCTTATATTTCCGTTTCTCCTTCCTTTTTTAAAAACTAACATGAGCCGAGTTTAAATACTAGCTCGATTTGCATGGCAGTTGCTGCCAACCTCAAATCACGAAACTCAAAAAGATCGGGTTCGAATCGGTGTGCTTACTTTCATTGAGATCATGGAACGGGATTGGAAAAACAACACAAGGAGATCATAAAAATTTGGATCCGATTTTTTTAAATGTCTAACAATCGGCCCCCTTTTTCCAATCTCGCACCATTATCTCTTACAAATCAGTAAATTTTAATCTATAAATCACATGTTATACAATTTAACACAAAAAAATACATTTTATTCACAATCTTTATTGTAATAAACAAACTAATATTTTAATCTTAAAGAAACAGTCTTATTCTCTAAAAAGAAATAATTTTCTACAAAATTCTAACAATTTTCCTTTACCATGGGTTTGGTAAAAATGTCCGCCAAATTATTTTTGGTACCTATATATTTAATTTGGAAAACCTTGTCGTATATCAAATTCCTTAGAAAATGATAACGAACATCGATATGTTTTTGTTCTATAATTTTCTACCGGTAACTTTGAAAAACTTATAGCAGCTTGATTATCACAAAACATTACATTTTCACTTAATTCCAAATTTAAACTTTTATTATCAATTACATTCTTTAGCCAAATGAATTCCTTAGCTGCTTCTGTTAAACTAACATACTCAGCTTCCATGGTCGACAGACTAACGGATTTTGCTTGAAAGTTCGCCATGAAATTGGAGTTTCGTCTATAAAAGTTATGAACCCTCCCATTGACACTCGATCATCCCTATTTGTAGCAAAATCCGAGTCTGAATAACATCTTAGTATAATGATTTAACTTTTGAAAGTTCTAATTTGTATTCTTGAAATACCTCGTCAAATGACTCGCCTCGTAATTGTGTGTTACCTCGCACAACTAAGCGGGCCTTGTATCTAACAATTTTATTATTTTCATCATATTTAATGGTATAAACCCAACGGTTTTCTAAAATTTTTATATTATCCGGATGATCAACTAAAACCCAAACTTTACGTTCCATCATTACGTTAATTTCTTTATCCATTGCATCACGCCATTTAGATGCGTCTCTGGATCTTATCGCCTGTTTGTAACAGTTAGGAATAGTTACTTCAACCATAAGAGCTTCTTGTTGCTCTGACAAATCTGAAAATCCCTGGGATTCGATATTATCTTTTCTAAAATTAAATAAACTAGGATCATACTTAATATTATGCCTCTTACAGTATCTCTCTATTTCGTGAAAAGATTTCAATCGGGTTGCTTCCCCTTCTATACTATAATATACGTTAGATCCAGTTACTTTCCTACCTATATTTCGAATCCACTTAACCTCTGTACATGGGATCAAGTTATGATTATCGGAAGATACACCTGGCTTTTCAGATGTTGAGGGCGTTTCCGTACTTGTCTTTGAAACTAAACGACTCGTTAATGAATCTTTTACTCTATCAGAATCATCCTCATCATCATAATAATCAGGAAGGTTTAAATTATATCAAGGTTACTATTAACTTTTGTCTAAAATTAATTCCCCTCTTATTTTCATTGAATCTTACATTAATAGTCTCGACTAATTTATTTTCATCTATCAACCATATCCTATAACCCTTAGTACGTTGTGCGTATCCCATCATAATTCCCATTTTCGCACGCATATCGAATTTTTTTAATTTGTTTTGGCACACCAGCATATGCCAAACATCCAAAAGGTTTTAGATGCAATACCGATGGTTTTCTACCTGAATATTTTTCGAAAGGCGTTTTTGTTACTGTCTTTGTGACAAATTCGATTCCACGCATAAGTGAAACAAAGTAATGCTTCTCCCCAAAACTTATGGGAACTTCACTAGACTTAAGCAATATTTTGATGCCATCTAGAGCGGTTAAATTGAATCTCTCCGCGACCCCATTCATTTCTGGCGTATATGAATTTGTTATCGCATGCTTTATACCCAGTTCTGTCAAGAAATTATCCATATCCTTATTACAAAATTCTAGTCCGCCATCAGTTCTAACTGCTATTACCTTTTACTTAGAAAACGTTCTGCTCGTTTCTGAAATCTTATAAACGTATGAAATACGTCAGATTTATTTCGGATGGGAAATACAGTCACCTTTCTTGAATAATCGTCAATTATACTCAAGAAATATTTATTACCGCCTTGGCTTTCAGTTGGCATTGGACCACAGAGGTCCATATGCAACAATTCCAATGGGCGTTTTGATCTTACGGCCCCCATCTTTTTGAATGAAACTCTCTTGGACTTTGCTAATTTACACGGTATACAACGAGTCTTACCATTATCATTTAAGCGTGGGAGACCTTTTACACTATCATTTTTACTAGTTTTTACCAAGTAATCGTTATTAACATGACAAAAGCGTTGATGCCATATTTCTATTGATCCGTTTTTTGTTTTAGCGGTTACATCACTAAAAACTAATTTCTTTACTCTTTGGTATAATATAATGATCTGGCTTAAAAAATACAAATGTTCATGGCGTGTCGCCGAGAACAATTTTATCCAGTCTTTATTAAAAACATTAATTTTTTACCTTTAGTACCCACAAAATGCGCACCTTTACTTTCTAATCTGGAACCGGATAATAAATTTCTCCTCAACTTAGGATTAAATAATACATCAGTCAAAGTTATTTCATGAAAACTCCCCTTATATTTTACCCGAAATCTAAGTGTACCGATTCCTTCTACGGGACAACTTTTATCCTCCGTGGCTAACGACATTTTCATGTTAGTTATCGGTTTAAGATCTAGAAATAAACTCTTGTCATTACAAAAATGACTCGTGGCAGCAGTATCTATTACCCAAACACCTTTATCAGAGTTTTCCTCAAATAAGATACAACTAGTTACGAGTTGTTTATCTAGTTCTAAAAAGACTACATTCAGCTTCACAAAATCTTAAGTTTATATTAAACTCTGTGTTAAAAGTTTCATTTACAGTTGGAGGAGATTTTTGTAGAGACTTTTTTCTCTTTACAGTTTACTTTAAGATGTCCGTACTTATTACATACATAACACGGACCTATAGTCTTAATAGATTGTTTAACATTTTTAATAGTTTTACAGTTAAATACCTTACCACTTTTCTTTTGGTAATCATTCTTGCCATTTGGATTTCCATGAGCTGCAGCCGTAGCACCAGGTAACGTCTTCGACTTCTTCAAAGTGAAACTGCTCAAGTAAGCATTCTCCGCTTTCTCCAAATCTTGTTTCATCAACTGAAGACGATTGGCTTCTAATATCAGCTCTGCTTCAATTTTGACAACTCTGAAGTCCTCTTTTTTCCATCTGTAGATTTGTTGCACGGTAGACTGGAATTCCTGAGGAAGCCACCTTATTAATTGAAATCCTATGTACAGGTCGTCCAATTTATGACCCGCTTCTTGTAGTCTGGTTGCCGCTGTCTTTACACGAGATATGAAGATTCCAACATCTTCCCTGGTTGGTATTTTGTTCCAAAAAATTGATCTAATAGTTGAATTACCCTTGCTCTTGTGACTGGTTCGAAGTGATCTTTTAATATCTTCCATGCCGCTACTCCGTCAGTTGTTTCCGTTATCAGATTTTTCAAATCTGAACTGATGTTAGTATAGATCAACGTATAACATCTATCCTTACGAAGTTGTAGATCTAATTTTTCCTTGTATGTTGCCTCTTCATCAGGTTGCTCTGGCTTGGTCTGTATTATAAACTGCCAGCAACCATAATGTATTAAGAGTACTTGCATATCATGCTTCCATGTGTTCCAGTTATTTGGAGTCAACACTGATATCTGGTTGTTAAATTCCATATCTGTTACTCGATTTAGCGTACTAGCAACAGAGTTCATAAAAAAGTTCTAGACTGGAACAGTATTTAAATAGACAAAGTTCATGGCCTGGTTCAACTGCTTAGCCTGCCTCGACACAGTACATGGACTGGGCCCATAACCAAATTTGTTACACTTATTGGTAAACTAATTTAAATTTTGTAAAGCTAGCAGTGAAATTTATGTGTCGAGGAGGCATGAAGACGAAAAACAGTTTCTTAAAATTGGCCTTTAATAATCAATCATAAAGTCACTTTGCTCGTTACTGGAGCGATAAAAACAATAAGTTCAAAAAGCAACATTACCAGAGACATCCGATTCGAACCGTCTTCTAATATTATAAAATTAATTTCTAATCTAAAATGGTGATGCAACCTGCAGTTGCATTGCCAACCAGTAGTTCTCTCCCTCTAAGAGTTAAACCACTCACATACCTTATATTTCCGTTTCTCCTTCCTTTTTAAAAACTAACATGAGCCGAGTTTAAATACTAGCTCGATTTGTATGGCAGTTGCTGCCAACCTCAAATCACGAAACTCAAAAAGATCAGGTTCGAATCGGTGTGCTTACTTTCATTGAGATCATGGAACGGGATTGGAAAAACAACACAAGGAGATCATAAAAATTTGGATCCGATTTTTTAAATGTCTAACAATTCCTATAAATCACAGCAGTCACAGTGCCTCTTGCAAAGACCTAATGGTGTTTACGGTCATATTCAATGTGATACCTGCCCAAATCATCAAGTGTCCGCTTTTGTAATGGTCAGTATCTTGCTTTGGAGAGGGCGGGTAGGAGGACTCTGAATCTCTCCATATAAAGGTACTGCGAGAATATATATGAGAGAGAACCAATTAGTCCTGGTTTTATTTTAATTTATGACAACATGAGGCATATAGAGCTCATCTGATCATTATAGAGCATGCCTGGGGCGTTCTGAGGTGGGCAATTGCATTTCGCAAATCCCCTCCGAGAACAAAGTAATTTTTATGTTCCATTCTGCAACTGCAATTTTATACCTTCCATCATCGATGAGTGTTACTCTTAATCATTCCTGTATATTTTAACAATTTAATGATTATTTTTTTGCATTATATATGAACCCTATATACAAATTAATTTTTTTAATATCTGTTAAGTCATTCTAGAGATAATCGACAATATCTAAAAGTACTCTTAATTTTGAACACCACTATATATATGATATAATTCCCCTAAACTTTTTCTCAATGGATTTGATTTAATTCATAATGATTTTGAGACCTCTAAGACTTCGCTTGATAGTTTTAATTTACCCGCCTGACGAGAAGTAACCAAAACTTCATCTTCTTAAAAATCTCTCACGTACGCGGTTTTAAGACAATTTGATGCAATTTTGCATCAACCTCGTATTTTGACCAATTTAAAAGTCCCTACTGAATATCATATGATCCTAAAAGTTTCTGGTTGAGAAATTTGTATAAACTGAGGTTTCCGGAGGGAACAAAAAATGCTTTCGTAAATCGGATAACCGTCCGCGTGTCTTTTCGTTGTGTTGAGTCGTTGTTTGTGTTACGTGTATTTTAAAATACCAGGAAGCCTCAACTAATAAAGGCACTCTTCCCCCCAATTTTTTTTTATTTCCATTGAAATTCCCTACATATGTAATGTACTTTCCGAACACCCCCAATTCGTTATATTTCTGAATTTAAATGACCAATAATGATAAGATTAGAATAACATGAAGCTATCCTAACCTTTTAATTTAGCTATACAACGGATATCAATTTAAATTACAATGTGTGGTGGTAAAAAGAACCAAAAAATAAATTAATCGAAATGATTAAATCGAAAAATACAACGAATTAGAATTTTTTCTATGTAAAAATAATATTTTAATGCTCATACAAATTTCCAAAAATATTATATGTATTATGAACTTATATAAAAGTGATGAATAGAACTCATGTGAATAAAGATATCATTCTTTCCTTAAAAATATGTGTTTCCTCTACTTTTTAATACGTTCCCCTTTTTATTTAAGGCTGTTTTTGGCTAATGTTAGAGTAGGTCCCAAATTCAGAATATTTTTTCAGATATAAAAGTAATCAAACATTAATATTATATTCTGACTTCACTATCCAGTACAGAATCCCTTATTTTATCATACTACTCATTTTTATCCGAGTTGACTCATTTTTTCTTTTATAAAATGTGTTTTTCATTTTTTCTCCTATACCATAATGCTAAATTAACTATCCCTTTACATATTAAAAGGAAAATTTAATTATTTATTAACTATTTTGAAATTTTAAAACCACTATATTGCAAACAAATGCATGAGTTACAATGTCACAATTTTTTATAAAATTTGAAACGTTTTTTCTGTCCAAAAATGTGCTCCGCGTAAAGTTTACACTCTTGTGCATATGGCAAAAACATCCTTAATAAAAAATATACTTGTATTGAATTGCACAATGACTGCTTAAATTTTATATCACATAAAAAAATTCATGTTAAAAATTTCGCACGGAAAAAATAGGTTTTTTTCCTTGAAATTGTTTTTCTTTTTATATTTTATTCCCTTGCTTTCTTATCAAATAAAAATAAACCTAGATGAATAAACGGGAAATATAATCTCGCTAGAGTACAAGGATTAATCTTATATTACTTTGTACGGAGTCTTGAATCTCATTTCTACCTAAAAAAACTACTTTAAAGTATTTGTAATCGGACTCTTTCTCGAACATAAATATCTCGATGAAGTAAAGTATCCAGTTACTGAAATCAATCGTTAAGCAAACAAAACAAAATAAATGTACTAAACATACACACACTTTCATTTTTTTCTAGGTCCCACAGCTGAAATCATTCTATTATAGAAGAAAAACCGTCAGATATCACATGTCTCTGCTCTCGAATCTTTCACGTAACCTAATACCAGCAGTTTGTGTCAAAGATTTGGCAGAAAAGAAGGAATTGTAGCTTCCCGGATTTTACTTTTGTTTCCGAGCATATATATCTGACTGTCAACGAATCCAATTCCCAAACAAGCTTTGTTTTTTCTTCTTTACGTTTCGAAGCTTTATGTAGTTTAAGGGTTGAGTAAAAAAAATCCATGACGTGTGATAACTTTAAAAGTGTGCTTTTCGTTCTGTTTTCTTTTTTCGCATATGGAATTCGTGTTTTGTCAGCGTTTCTTGTCACGCTAGGGATGGGGTAAAAACATTCTTTTCTCTCTTTTTCTTCCTTTCGACCTGGAAAATTCGAGTGAGAATACCTCAAACTGACTTGACTTCTTAAAAAACAATGCTCGGCTAGAAAAGTAAAATGTTTAAATCTTTTCACACATTAAAATCCTTTCTTAAAGAAACATATTTATGTTTATTTCAATATTTCCAGTTTTGAGAATATTTTCAGTTTCTAAATACACTAACGAGGAAAAAATCCCAACACCAGGAAAGAATTGTTGTAGATTTATGAAATTTAAACAGTGCAATTGTCTAGTTAAGATGTTTAATTAGTTACACTTTCAAGATTATAGGTTAATTTAAGCTCAAGAAAATGCATTTCAAACGAGAAATGTTGTTGCATTAACAGCCGATGTGACCTCCAGAATTTTGAATGCCAACCTAAAGAGTACATGCATTATGTCATACAAGTGCCTAACGTCACTTTGTGGTATAGAGTTCTATGGTTGTTGATTCAATACTTGGAAGGTCAGTACTGGTTGTGTATGATCATGGAGTTCTCATCCAATGATGTGCCGTAAGTACTCAATTGGAGTCAGATCTGGTGGTTTTGCTGCACAAGGTAACATGCTAACACTCTGTACAACACGTTACGTTACAACAAAGGTGTGAGGTCGAACGTTATCCTGTTAGAAAACTCTCACTTGTATATTGTTCATGAATGAAAGTACTATAGGATGAATTACCAGAGTAACGTACAAAATTTCAGTCATTGTGCTTAGTATTACCAGCAGAGTGCTCCTTCAATCCTAGGAAATTGCTCCCCAGAGTATGACTCCAGGTGTAGGTCCAGGGAGTCTAGACCGCTGACAGTTTGGTTTCAGGCGTTTCTCTGATCTCCGTCATACCAACACACGACCATCACTGGCACCAAGGCAGAACTTACTTTAGTCAGAAAATACAACATTTCTACACTGCATTCTTCAGTTAGATCTGGCTTGACACCACTGGAGACACAAACGGCAACTGCTTAGAGTCTGTATAATACACGTTACAGAGTGCCTGGCTCGAAGCCGTCCTTCAAGTAACCGGTTTCTAACATTTCGTTGTGTCATTGTGGTACCAACTGCAGGTCGAATTTCTGCCGCGGACTCAGTAGGATGCGCCATAGTGTTACGCCTAAAACGGTGGCATTCCCTCTCCGTAGGGCCACGTGCCATAACCCAGCCTTCTTGAGACAGTTCCAACCCTTGACCTCTGCTTCCAACAATCATGCACAGTAGATATATTCTCGCCAAATATTTCAGCAATATATATCGAGGGAAGAAAGTTCACATTCTCGTAGCCCTATTACACGACCTTATCCAAACTCGTTGAGCTGTTCATAATGACTTAATCGTCTTGTTAAAGGTATTTTTGTCTAACATCAAATTTCAAAGACAAATAACGCCCACGATTTTTTAACATCCATGAAGTGCAAATTCTGAGTTACGATACTGGCGCCACACTTATGCGTGAAATTCGAGTCGATGTCTTCATTCAGATGAGTAAACACACTTACCAAATTTCGATTACCTAACAGAAGTCATTCCTGGTGCGGAGATTTTTTTTTCGTCATTGTATTTTAGAATATTTTTTTCTCTCCTTTTCCAGAAACTCGTTCTTTTTTTCAATTTTGTTATTTAAAATATACGAAAAAAGGAGCAAGGACTTTTTTAATAAAGACTACATTACTAACCAAAATGATCAGTAAAGATTTCAATATTTAGCTTTTAGGAAAACAATTTTTTAAACAACATGTACAATTGTTTTGGCAGTCAGGGATATTTTAAAGAAACCCACGTATCGAAGTATTTTATATAATACTGAATGTTAAAAAGAAATTATTTTCAGAAGTCTGTCATAAAAATTAATTCATTTGATTTATATCATTAAAATACATTTCAAAGAATAACAAATGATTATTTCTTATAACTCCAGATAATTGCAATTAATGTTAGAATTTTTGGGTTATTGATTGAATTTTATTGATTTATAAAATTGTTCGTGACTAAATAGAAGACATTAGAACAAGAAATCTGTTTTCAATAACTTATATGTATTGCCAAGTGTTTTTTCTTCTTCTTTTTTTACAAGCTGTAAGCATATTAGCAAAGAAATTCAAAGCAACCTGTCATTGCGGTGGTAAATCGCGATCCTTCATACCAATTTTTCCTGAAGGTTCCTTTTACGGAAATGCAGCTCATGGTAATTTCTACACACAAGCAAATTCCAAGAAATAGAACTCGTGTGCTTCATATCTCGAAAACAACAGTTCTAAAGCTACAATACTGTGTATTTCGCATGTTACAGGTTCCAGCATGTTCAGATGTTACCCATAGAGAACCATATCGTCGGCCTAATTATCAGACTGCGTAACTCCTTCTGGGATGATAATTTGATACAGGAGTGCTTCGCGCCAAGTTGTTGTTTATGTTCACCAAGATGGACGGTAACATTAGAATATGGTTACATTGATATTTGTATCATTTGTTTATGTGGTTCCCATGGGGATAACGTATATTAGAGTTAATTATTTTTAAATTTTTCCCGTGGTATCCCTATTAATTTCAAACGATTTTATTTCCATTTCAATTCATTGAAGGAACTCGAAGTTTTTGAATATTATAATATTGTAGTATTTATCAATTGATATTCATTATTAATTTTAATACATATTATACAATTATTTTATTTACAGTATAATATAATAATTATTATAAATAATACTAATTGTTCTTTATGTTATTTATTTATATTATGTTATTTATGATTATTATTACATTATATGAGCATTATTATATACAATAAACATATTATATGAATATTTATTATACGTAATATTTATTATATAAATATTATATGATTATCATACATCATAATTACTATTAAATTATATTACTTGGTAATAATAATATATTACATAATATTATTATGATTAAAGTTATATAGAATTTTTACTATATTATATTGATATTTATTACTGATTGATATTGGCTATTTTTAAGCTATTCTTATATTCTTCATTTGAAATATATTTCAAAACAGTTATTTACTATTATTGTTCTGATGATTTGTTACCGATAGGCCGTCATCTTGGATCCCACGTAAGTCGACAACAACCGCTACTTGACGCGATAAAGGAATCACGCCAAACAGAATTTGACGCGTAGCACTCCTGTATCAAATTTAGTTCCTTTGTGGAGTTAGGCATTCTGATAATTAGGCCGACAATATACAATATCTCAACTTTGCAAATGAATTTCTTATCCCATGTGCAGTTGATAACGATTGATCTCTTCGCATATTATGAACAGACCCTGCTCATTTCACTTGAAATGGCAATATCTACGCCACAAATTCCGCAACTTAGGCAGACACGAATTCACACACTGGGGCATCAGTACTTTTACACGACAACAAAGTTAAAATGGTAAGCGTCATTGCATGTGTAATGATTCTCGGCCAGTGCTTCCTTGAAAAATTGGCACTGACAGGATTTGTAGCATACTCTGTGACAGGTCGTCACTATAGAGTCATGATGAAAAATTTCGCAATACAAAAATTCCTGCAAAGAAAGCTAAGTCTGTTTGTAAGGTCTTGGAACAGCATTTTGGCGACAGTGTTATATCATGACATTTTCCATTTCCGTAGCCTCTACTGTCACCCGACCCAAATCAAACGGATTTAGAATTCTGGGGATACCTCAAATCTAAAGCATGCATGTGCATTACGAAAACTTTTGCATATTTGAAAGACTATAATGCGTGAAATTGCAAATATCCCTCATGAAAATTTACGTTTGGCTTCATTGGGCGTAGTCTCTAGCATGCAATATGAAATTGCATGTGATAGCATTTCTGGGAAAATGTGTAAACCATATATTTTTTGTTCTTTTATTCAATCTGTGTTGCTTTCGGTGATTGGTGTCTGGCCTTTATAACATGCAAATTTATTCCGTGTGCCTCGGTCATGTTTTTGGCGTCTGTTCGCAGATCTTCTGTTTTGTAGGTGTATATCAAGTCAATTTTTTGTAATACTCTGGTTTCTGTACGTATCAATCTTTTTCGACGGGAATAAGTGGACGCACTATAATGAAAATGTCAAGTTTCTTTACCTATAACGTATAACCATAGCCATGAGTGCCACTTCATTCAAAATCACAGAATCTTGAATTGGAGCTGTGGGTAGCTTAGTGGTTAAAGCATAGGACTCCAGATCGGAAGGTTTAGGTTCGATGCATGATGCTACCAAATACCCTCCAAATACACACGGAGCACGTGCTCATTCAATCAGTAGGTCCGTAAGTATTGGGGGTGGTTGAAGCTGAAACCACGAGTGCAGGGAACTGGGGAATATTTCCCTCTCCTCCAGTTTCATGCCTAAATTGGGGAGGTGGAAATAGGTGGTGTCTCCATCTATCGTATAGAAGTCCAACCTGTCTCACAGGCTCCGGCAACATTCCTTCCTTTCCTGCGGGAATTTCTTCGAGCCAAATCGTACTGTCACTGGTGTGGTGCTCAAGGCTAAGAACAACCACAGGCATACATCTAGCCGCTTGCCACGATGAATTTCGTGGGCCTTGATCTGACTTCGTCAGACAGGTGCCACGTGCAGCGCAACAACAACATAATCCTGGAATCATACCTCTGAATACCTGTACCTGAAATCTCATCTTGATTGGTTGAAAAGAACGAAAGCTAGAGGTCCATATATTGGCAAAGAATTTATAAACTCCCTACATATATCTATATGTATATAAAAATTTTAGCATTTAAAGACAGTTATATAAAATGAAAGTTTAAAAAGCTAATTTATTCCATTTAATAAATTTTTTTACAACTATTTTACATGAATCTATTCCTAAAACATTTATATTGTATTTTGATTTTGTACAATTAAATAAATCGAAAGTAACAAATGAAAATGATACTTTCTGCATAACGTCACAAATTTAAAATTCTTCGAAATCCTTCATTCCTGTATTGTACTTTCTGAAATTCACCCTCTATCATTTTGACCTCTATAATAGAATATATTGAAGTATTAATTTTACATCTAAATCTAAATTCTTACAAATGACTTTTCCCTCAAACAGAAATAAATTTATATTTTATTTTATTCCATTTAATCTGCAACTCTTAGCATTCAGCACACATTTGACGGGTATAGAGAAGCGAAAATAAGATATTTAAATAAATATCATGAATAGAACTATATGGGAAGTGAACTCATCTATAGCAGTCTTTGCTGACAAGGAGAATTTATTTGCTAGCCGCCTCACACTCTCAGAGCTTTTCAAATGCTAAAGGGGTGCGAGGGTACGTAAGCTGATTTAGAAGTTAAAGCTGTACCAAATAATGAGGGGCCAGCCATAAAGTAAAGTCATGAAGGAGTAAGAAATAATATGGAGATCCATATTTTTGAAAATACTCCTTATGCCTGATGCTCAAGTGGTACTATCAGAAAAGACTGTTTCAAATTATGTGCACATAAAAGATGGATTTTGTAATAGCATAAATGCAAACTTACTGAATCTTGATGCAAATCAATAATGTATTAACAAATTTAGGCCCTAAAGATAGCTTAATTATGAACAAATTTTATAAATGCAACGAAACAAAACGCAATAAAACATTTTTTTTTTTTAAATTTCCTTTTATATATGTCTTGTTTTATAAAACTCAGTATATTTTAAAATATTATTTCTTTCCTATAAAATCCAAAACTATATGATGGATGTATTCATTTCTGTATGTATTATTATACATATAGAGCTCTAATGCAAAAAAAGAGCATTTTTCAAGTGCATTTTCAAATTTATCATTCTAATATTTTCATCAAATGCAAAGGAAAAAAATATTGCATATTCTTGCATTAAACAATCAAAAATTTACATGTATTTTTAAATTAACTCAAAAACAATAAAGACTATATGCTTCCATATACTACTTTACTATGCTTCCATATACTACTTTACCATGCTTCCATATACTCTAACAGTGTGCAAGAATAACTAAGCGTTACGTTTAACATACATTCGCTTACGATAACAAGTCTGCATGTTTAGTACGAACTACATCAAAAATGCTATCAACAGTAGAAGTAGCACATGCCTAGCCCATCTGTGGGCTTTGATTCAAATGAAATATTTCGTTCAGTATGAAGGCCTGTGATGTTTTTCTGCTGTTGCAGTGCCTGTTATTAGCGGCTGTTTTTTGGTTTCTCAAGTTACTTATATAATTCTTGATATCCTGCTGTACAAATGATTCTGTTGAAATTTTAATGCATGTTCACTGTTAGGAACATAATTGAGGAAATATTGTTCCAAACTACAGAGTGTTTTTTTCCAGGTATAGAAGTTTAAGTTGGCAATTACTTTCCAAGAAGGCGACCGATTTAACAGCAGTCAAGTGGTTTATTCTCAGTTTGGTTTGGCAATTCATCATGAATAGACTCACGCCTGAACAACGCTTTCAAATTGTGCAATTTTATTTCGAAAATAATGGTCGAGTCTCATAAGCGAATTTTGTTTAGCGATGAAGCGCACTTCTGGTTGAATGGCTACGTCAACAAACAAAACTGCCGCATTTGGAGTGAAGCTAATCCACAAGTGTATGTCGAAACACCGTTACATCCAGAAAAACTGACTGTTTAGTGTGCTTTATGGACTGGTGGAATCCTTCTTCAAAAACGATGAAGGCCACAATGTTACAGTCAATGGTGATCGGTATAGAGCCATGATTACTAACTTTTCATTCCTGAATTGAACAATCATGATGTCCAGGAGCTGTGGTTCCAACAAGACTACGCAACATGTCACACAGCTCGTGCCACAATCGATTTATTGAAAGACACGTTTGGTGACCGCCTAATTTCCCGTTTTGGACCTGTGAATTGGCCTCCAAGATCTTGTGTTTTAACACCGCTAGACTATTTCTTGTGGGGCTATGTAAAGTCATTGGTCTATGCGGATAAGCCACAAACGATTGATCATTTGGAAGATAACATTCTCCGTGTTATTGCCGATATACGGTCACAAATGTTGGAAAAATCATCGGAAATTGGACGTCCAGATTGGACTACATCCAAGCCAGCCGTGGCAGTCCTATGCCAGAAATCATATTTAAAATGTAATGCCACAAGATTATCTTTCGAATAAAAAAATAATTCATGTCCATCGAATAATACATCGTTGTTTCATTGCAATTTAAAGTTCTATACCTTTCAAAAAAACACCCTTTAGTAGCAAAGTTCCGGCCCTCGTGAATCAAATTATGTATTCATTTTCATCCAGAATAATCTCGTTTCATCGGCATAAAATAAAAAAAAACAATTTGTTGAGGGGTGGAGTGGAGAAGGGGGAGGGTGGCTCGTACTAGAACAAAAAATTTGTGTGAAAAAAAAATTCGTTACATTCGTTACCTTTCTATTTTCAAATCGTGTATGAAAAGACCGTGTAGAAAAAGAGTTGATGTACTTGAATATACTGTATGCACTAGCACTTGTATTAAATATTACATTAAGGGAAGCGTGAATTCAGTTTCCACAAACAATTGTGTACAGATTTCCATAGGTATAGGCGAATCCCTTTTGGTTTTTGAAAGTTTCAAGAGTATCTTGTATTTTTTTGAAGTCTAATTAAGGGCTATGGCAATTTTTTTCTATCTTATATTTTTGTTAAATTTTTAAGGGTTGTAATATTTAAATGATAATAATATACGTTTTAATATTATAGGTATTCTGCATATTTTCTCAGGGAAAGGTGATCCACAAAACTGAAGCGGATTATCAGAGAATGAAAAATATTAAAATCTAATGAAACTTTTTTTCCATTCCTTTCATCAGATTTTTAATTAAATCATTATTTGTAAACTTTTTGGAGCAATCATTAGTGTTATTTTTGTATTATATGCTGTATATTATAGAGAAAAATATACGAATGCTTATAAAAATTATGCTTTGAAAAGGGATCGATTTTGGAAAAACTTTGGGATCCTCTAGTTTAAGACCAACCTCTTTTTGCGAAATATAAAGTAAGTTAAGGTGTTTTTAAATTTTCTATCTGTTAGCAGCATCTGTTTAAAATAAAGTAATATTTATGTTTTATTACAACACACATAATATTTGATGAGGAATGCTTAATGAATCTACGTTAATACAATTCCTGAGTTAAGAGAGCTCCTTATCACAATATTACTCCGTAAGATATATTTTTAGAATTCGATTTATTTATATAGAGCATAATATAATTTATTTTTATTTTAATAATATTAATTACTGAGATCTATTTCTTACTGCAATATTTTATCATTCATTTTAAATACCGTAAAATCCGGCGTACAATGCACACTTTGAACACAAAAAAATTAGTTTTAAGTTTACGGGTGTTCGTTATACACCTAGTATAAAAATGATAGCATTAAAAGGAAAAAAACAAACAGAAATAAGCATAAAAAATTAGACTTCAACATAGATCGCAATACGACTTATTTAAAAGAAATGGTATACCTAGTGAACTTAAAGGGTTTCAGTTCTAGAAGTATACTCTTTTTTTCAAAAGCCTTGGAATAATACCTCGAATGAATGACTTTAAAATATAACATTGCACACATACATTTCCTTCCTTCGTAAAAAAACGGATTGTGCGTTATGCGGCGAATATGCCTAAAAGCCGAAAAATGTAGTTTGAAAATATAGGTGTACGTTATACGCCGATTTTACAGTACTCGATTTCTCAGACTTGAAAATTATTAATCAGTGAAAAATTTACTCTCAGAAGTTACTTCCTTATAAAATATTTTGTTTATCGTATTTTTAAACTGTATATTGATTATGAAACTAGATATTTTTTTTCTTTAAGTTCAAGTGCGACACGAATAAAATATTTTTTACATGCTCTCTATCATTTATGTTAAAGACACATATTGTTAAAAATCAAAATACTCGTGTTTCTAGGTTTCAATAGTGTTATCAGAGTAATTTTCACTTTAAATAAAGCATCGTATTCTACTCTAGTGGAAATTATTCTCACTCTCAAAAATCTAATATACTATTCTTAATTAGTACAAGGTCCCCGATAGTTGACTTAAGTGAATTCACGCATCGAAAATAGAGGTATACTAGAGATAGCACTCTCGATGCCACTGAAGTCTAATAAAGCGTTTCTCTTGAACCTTCAACTAAGCTTCCATGCAAAGTGTCTAAAAGTAGCAAGTAGTTTATGAGATGCTTAAAAGGCAACTTTAAAGCCATGTTCGATAAAGGTCGATTTTTACTTTTTTTGAGGGTCTTAGACTATTCATGTAAGAAATCAGCTTATGCCAATCAACTTCTGGGATAAAAACATAGAAGATGATAGCAGTTTTTACGCTGATAATTTGTTGCGCTTTTAAAATAAAGTGTGCTTTAAAGAGCTCTTAAGCTATGGTATTTAATAAATTAAATAAAAACAAAGTACTCTTTGGCAGTGTAGGATTAAAATATGTGAGCTCAATAATAAAAGGCATACATTTAATAAATTATGTATCTATAAAGATGCAATATAAGTACATTGATTACCTCTCCTAATTCGAACATTTATCATTTCACATAAATTAAAATTGAAATTCATGGTAATAATAACTTTTTTAATAAAAATGCGAAATGTAGTTTAAACTTAATACACTTTTTGAAATCAACTGGTAACCAATACGGAATTCTCTCACAAAAATTAAAAATTCCTTCATATATTGATTTTAAAAATTGACTATTGAGAGATAAAATCATTTTTAGTGTAAAGATAAATTAAAGTGAAACAGGTGAAAAGACTTTGCTTATAAATTTACTTTAAATGATACATTACAAACTAATGTTTACTAAATTTAACCAAATAAACAGGAAACCGAAATTTTGTTAAATAATAGTTCAATCAACTTCTGATAAAAAAAATCCATTAAAATAAGATACGGAATGTGAATGCAAATTGAAATATAAGGAATTGCAAACTTGTTATTAGAAATCGAAATTATTTTTTATCAATATGCGTATAAATATACTGTTATTAATTAAATATGGTTCATGTACTGGACTCATATGTTTTAATAAATTTATTTTTTTATTTTGTATAAAAGATTATAAATGAGAGAGACAGAGAGAGAGAGAGAAATAAGGGGAGAATGAAACAATCAATATTCTAGAAGAAAAAAATATTTTTCAAAATTATATATATCACTCAAAATCATTATTCACAAACATTCCATCAAGCATTTTTTGTATTGAAATTTAATGTTCCGAATTAAATTATAATTACAGGGTTCATTCTTTCAGAATGGTTCAGAAGTATATTTAATATCATTGTTATTTTGCATAAATTCTTATATTTTAAATGCTTACGATTTATAGTAACTGACTGAAACATCCAATAAAAAGGAGCATTCATAATATTGCATGAATGCATTTAATGTTTTGACCATTCTATTTGAAAAGAATAATCGACAATAAAAAAAGAGAAAATTTAAAAATTCCTGTTAAAGATTCCTGTACTCCCTACCAAAGAGAACTTTAAGCAATCTCCCCTATCCGGATGAAGTAATATATTATTTCTTTTTTGAGACAGTGCAGTGATAATTTTTTTTCCGAGTCCTTTTTATGGAACAGCCTATTGTATGTTATGTTCTCATCTGTTTTTTTATTGTTGGTGTAGTGGTTTTATGTGTTACGTGGTTAATTGTTGTTGATGAAATTATAGGAAGATTTGAAAACCTTGTTTGGAATTAAGAATAGAGAAGTGTGTAGTTGAATAAAAAATATATATTACTTGTTAATTTAACAACAAATCGCAGTTAAAAATTAAATTATAAACATATATTAAGCTAGTGGGACATTTTGAAAGTTCGTTTCATTCTTTATTTTGAAAGAAAACTTTATTACCAAAAATATTACATCATGACATCATAAACTATACATCTTGCATTATTTTTGGATATATTTGCTTCCAAGATTAAGACAATTGTCGTAGCTTACAATCAGTTTAAAGAAACCACTTTGATAAAACCCAGCGTTCTGCGATGCAAAGAACTGTCACTGTACAAAGAACTCAACTGTCTGACTTTAAATTCAAGTGATAGTTTAATAGAAAAATGTTACTTTCATTCGTGGATGTGGTAACTACTTCTACTATTATCTTCCACAATCTATTTTCCTTCTTTGAACATATAAAAGCATTGACCAGCCGTGACCTCTTCACTATACACCTTGTGTAGGGGCTCATGGGGTGATAGACATACATGCTCATTAATACCGGATAACAGAGCACGCAATGTAATTGGTAACCACGTTGTCTGGACAGGTTTGCGTGCCTTTGTGATTTGTACTCAAATATCCTTGGGTACATCGGTCTGCTGCTGCTCTCTCCAATTGGCCAAATCTATGCATATGTCATTTCTCCTACACGGACACTCCTTCTGTTGTTGGAACTATTATTAATGTGGTTTCTCTTGTGACATACACCTTCTGTAAAGGTTCATGAGATGATATACTTACGAGCTCATTAATACCGGATCAATGCAAGCACTTGAATTAGGGACAACGCTGTATGCACACGCTTGCCTGCCATTGAGATTTGAACTCAAATAACATTAGGTGTTGTAAATGATCGTCCCCTGCGTAGGCAGAGCGAATCGGTCACTGCGCTCAGACCCCCGTGGGGTGCATCCCGACGAAAACTAAATGTAGCAGATCGAAAAAATTATGAACCGGGCTTCAGCGCGTTTGGTCGCTGTTGTTTATCGCGGATATTTTCTATCTAAATATCTTGATCTTGACTTCGGCTTCTAGGAGTGTCATTGTTTTCTAGAATATTTTCAGTCTAATAGTTAAATTGAGAAATAGTTTTTGCAAAATTATTAAGTTTTGTTTTATTGAAGTTTATCGAAATGTTATGAATAAATCCCGGAAAATACAAACTTGGACACCAGTATCTATGTACCACACCACCACACACATTTAGCTTTATTAGGTACACTGGTCTGCTGCTGCTCTCTCCAATTCGCCAAATCTACGCATATATCATTTCTCCTACGCTGACACCCCTTTTGTCGTCGGAACTGTTATGAATGTGGTTTTTCTGACGTACACCTTTTGTAGGGGTTCATGAGATGATAGACCTACGTGCTAATTAATAACGTATCACTGCAATTGGTGACCACGCTGTCTGTACACGTTTGCCTGCCATTATTATTTGTACTCAAATAACCTTGGGTACACCGGTCTGCTGCTGCTCTTTCTTCTTCGACGAATCTGTGCTTACGTCATTTTTCTTACACTGACACTCCTTCTGTCGTGGGAACTATAATTATTGTGGTTTCTCATGGCATTTTGCTTTCCCCTGGTGTACCATATTCCCTTAAAAGAACAACAACAAAAAGGTTACTTATGTATTATCACAAACCTTTGGCGGCATTACATGAAACGAAGCACATGGTTACAAATTTAGAGCATAAGACACATCTGAAGATGGGGTAGCCAATTTGGCGAGTTATCTTGAACATTGGTGATTGTTGTGATAATACGTAAGTAACAAAAAAGGTAACTAATCTTACTTTCGAAATGTCTCCTTACACACATATATATATATATATATATATATATATATATACACTCAGGAACATTGAAAATAGCGACCCAAGAAGAAAGCATCGGATTGAAATGAAATTTAATACACATAATGACACAGATGAGAGATTCACTTGATCTAAAAAACAAGACAATTCAACGAATACAGGGTGTGCAACGATACAAATACTGGGTAACTTCAATAGCGCGTTGGACCACCTCCACCTGCATTACATGCCGCCAAACGGTCCTGCATTGAGTTGATTAGACACCTTATGTTGACCTGAGGCAGATGGGCTCCACAAATCTTGAACAGCCAACTCTAAATCATGTACAGAGTGACACGATGGCATCTACCGTTTTAGCTGATCCCACACGTGCTCTACAAGGGACAAATTGGAGGAGCAAGCCGGCCATAGAAGAGTCTGAAAATGATGTAGGAAGTCTTGAGCAACTCTTGCTGTATGCAAACGAGCATTATCTTGCTGGAAAATTGCCTTTGATAGACCATTTAGGAAAGGTCCTACATGGGGTCGAAGAATATCATCAACGTACCGTTGGCCCGTTAAGGTTTCTACGCATCACAATTAAAGTGGACCGGCTATCATAGGCTATGGCCCCCAGACCATTACACCAGCTGTGCGGGCATTGTGACGTAGAACAGTGTGAGGGGAATTGTACTGCTCACCAGGGCGCCTCCACACCCGTACACGGTTATCATCTGTCCCAAAACAAACCGGGATTCATCACTAAACACAACCTTTTGCCAATCTGGGACATTCCACATTGATCTGGCTTGGCACCACTGTAGACGCAGTTGCCGGTGTTCCGGTGTTAAAGGGAGTGCACGGAATGGGCGCTTGGATTTAAAATTTGCTTCAGAAAGGTGTCTGGAAATTCTTTCTGGAACAATTGCTACGCCTACGTCTGCTCGTATCGTTGAACGAGTCACTGTGGGGTCCACATGTGCTTGCAGCACGATCCTTCGATCCTCTCTTCTCGTGGTCTTCCTGGTCGCTCAAGACCCGGTTTTCCACGCGTGGGTACCTTATCGTGTCCACTGCTCCCTACAATTTCTAATGGCACACTCCGAACGATCCACCTGGCCAGCAACATGGCGCGTCGATCAGCCTGCAGTTTTCATCCTGATGATCAGGCCTCTCTAAAACTCGCTTAACTGTGAGAAATGTCTTCTAGCATGTTTCTCTTACTAAAGTCTTCCTACAATGGGTGGGTAATCGTCACGTTTATGAATCTTCGAATTTGCGCTGGCTTATATAGCAGCATCTTCCTGATTGTAGCGCCACGTCGGCGTGTATGAGTATGCGTATTGGCAAAAAATTTGGATCATTTGCATATCACATTCCCGGTACTTATTTGCAAAGTTTCACGATTGTATTTAGCTTCCTTCTTGGGTCGCTTTTTTCAATGTTCCTGAGTGTATATATATATATATATCCTTAAACATGCACATATCTCGTTAATAAGCAGTTTGTATGTTGTGGATATCGAAGAATCCCTTAATTTGAATTTTGAAAAAAATACTAATAAAGAATAAAAAACAAAATTCAAGGTCAATTTTCCGAGTTAATTTACATTCTTCTAGACTGAAACAATTAAGAGCAAATGAAAAAAAATGTTTGCATTGTACTTTATTTTTTTGTTTTATCAAATGTAACAAATGCAATTTATTATAGAGCAGAACTAGACTTGAGTGATTATTCTGCTTTCTGCCCAGGACGGAAGATGATTAGAAATATGTAGATTAGAATGACAAATCGCATTATTCACTGCTCCACCTTGATGGACGGGCTGGGAGGAGACAGAAGAGAGGTGGTATACGAAAGACTGTGTTGTTTCATCTGTCAATTACGTAGATGAGAGTCATCCGTCTCTGCCACTCCCACAATTTCTCTCAATACTACTCCATCTTCCGTTTGTTTTATGTAAGATATGCAATTTAACTCTTCAATGAACTGTTTGGAAAATTTTATTCCTACCAAAATTGTGTGAAGATGAAACTCTCTCTCTCTCTCTCTCTCTTTTATTATTATTTAAAAAAATTCAATATAAAATATTGATTTTAAAAACGCATATTTCAAATGGGTTGATAGTTAAAATGATTACAAATGTGTTTGCGAAGCATTTAGTTTAAGTTTAGTTTAGTTTCCGAATGTATGGAAATTTGAGAAAATCAGTTTTATAACACATGAACACACAATTTGGAACAACAAAGATTCAGATGTTTTATTAATTTCAATATAAGTCTCAGGAAGTCCCATAGGTTTTGAAAACTAAATCTTTTCATATAGTAATTTTAATAAGAGAAATTTAGAAATTGATTTTTAGTTGTATTTTCAATTTCCAATCAATATATAGTAATATAAAGGAATGCAACTCGAAAAAAAAATTTATTTCATTCTTAGACTTTTAACAGGGCGTGACTGTATGAGGTCCTCTCTCTACTGAATTGGCATCACCGATTCACCTCACTACTCTTTGTTACTTTAGTGACATCTGGACGTTTGACCTGTCCTAAAAGATATTAATTTTGTTTGTTGCCGAAAAATATTGGAGAGCACGTGCACTAATGACATAGGTGTGAGGAGGATAGAACTCGTGACCTTCGGTTCCGTAAGCACGTAACATATCGTCGGTCTAATTATCAGACTGCGTAACTCCATCTGGGATGCTAATTTGATACAGTAGGGCTAGGCACCAAGTTGTTCTTTGTGTTCGCCAAGATAGGTGATAATATTACAATATGATTTACTTTGATGTTTTTATCGTGCGATAATGTGGTTGCCATGGGAATAACGTAAAATTGTGTTAGTTTTTGTTTTGGTTTTTTTCCCTGTGGGATCTCCTCTCAGCAAAAGTAACACATTGTTACAAATTTTGTGTAATGAACGCTTAAAATATTGTAAATAATGGGTGTAATATATTGATATTACTTTCTGTTGTATTTATTTTATGTTAAAACCTTGCCACCACCTCTCCGTACAAAATCTAGTTTTATTATGAAATTAAAAAAAGTAGTGATTACACTGATCGAGGAATAAATTAAAATCGGAGCGCGCACTGACGCATCGCGTAGACAAAACAAAAGGATTAAGGAATCGCGCCAAAAAAGCGCTTGGCGCGTTGCACTCCTATATCAAATCAGTAACACCAGTGGAGTTACGCAGTCTGATAACTAGGCCGACGATATCACTGTACCAAAAAGACCACTTCAGTCAGGAGGCTGCACTGGCTTAAATAGATACCACTGCTAAACACTTCCCTAACATTGAATCGGTGTATAGGTGAACAAACGATATAGTTTTTATGGGGAGCGTGTGAGTTGTTGCGTCAAGTCAATTGTGACTGACGGCTTTGTTTGTTGCGCTAAATGTGTCTGACCACTTAGTTTCCTGCGTCAAGTGGATCTGACAGCGTTTGATAGCTAGTGCGGTGGTTAGATGGCGCCAGGACAACTGCGCGAAGGCTCTGTTTTTGCTTAATTCAGCGCTCAGTTCACCAATGAGGCGGATAGAACTCGGTACCTTCTTATCTGTGAGCAAGTAACATACTACTGGACCAAAATGATCATTTCGGTCCGTAGGCTTTTACTGGCTAAAAAAGAAACTACCGCTACTGGTACCATTTGTAGTGTGTAGCATTTGTAAAATAAATAATTGAAAATATTAAATATATTATGCATTTATATACATATATTAATATATCTGATAAATATGGTTAATTTGGTTGAATCATAAAATTATAAAGCTACAGAACTAATGTGAAGATGAACATCATAAATCTAAACCAAACAAAAACTCGATGCTGAAAATAGAAAAAAAAGCTTCAAGCATGAAGGATAATTACCAAGATTCTTTATTTCAGTCTTCGTAAGACAACGGTGATCTAAATAAGTACACACGTTTCAAATTTATGCTTCGTAAACAATAATTTTTTTAAATTGAAAGAAGCTATAAGACATTTCTTCAGGTGAAATGTTTGTCTCTATATTTATTAAAAAAGACTTTCGAAATAAACTAAGAAAATGGTGAGGAATTCCAGTAAAAATAAACACACGTAGAGCAGAATAATTTGAAAAAAATTTTACTTGAAAAGGCTTTTGTGTAAAAATTTCGGAAAATGCTTTCAAATTTTAATGATTACTATCCGTACATGCTTTTAATGAGCTTCCAAGATCCGATATGGTAAATCATCTCTGTTTCAAACTGTTATTCACTGATAATCGACAAAAAATAAAAATAAACAGTGTTCAAGTGATTACAAATATGCATTTTCCATGCTTTTAAGTATGCGTATGAAATTTGTAAATCTTCAAAACTTTTGAAAAAAATACAGGGTGGTCCCGAATTTTTGGTATAAACTTTAAAAGTTGGTCGGGACATTGTAACAATCATTTATTGTACAGGAATGTATGGTCACAAGTGACTCCATGAGGCACTAACACAAAAAATAAGAGAAGAAAGGAAAGACAAAGTGTTTACTGAAAGCGTCATTGACAAGAGTAATGTTTACAATAACTGTTCAGCACATGAGCTGTGAAGTCCAGCTGCAAGGCACATTGCTGTCTTACGCGCAGACAGTTGAGGAAGATAGTATGCCGGAGACAAAGCTTGTACCCACTGAAAATGGAAGAGGTGTAAGATATTTTCATTTAACTCTCTACAAACGGTCTGATGACTCACACTTCGTAGCTCTTGTACTTGACTCTGGTTTATCAGACACATTGTTCAAGGGACTTTCTTCCAGACTTGGACTGCCTTCAGCTCTTCATTGACCAGCATCGTGTTTGGTGACGTGGAACGGACGCGTTTCACGAAGTTGAAAATGTAACCGCTGAAGCATTCTGTGATCCAGCATTAATCGGTCAGGAAACTACACATGATACATTCATAGCGCAGCTCTGCCATTACCATTTGCAAGGGCGTATACAAAATGCATGTCTGCATTTTCGGCGTACGTACAGTCTCCCATCGTAGACTTCCACAAAATTGCGATTAGCGTTTTCCTCTACTAAGATCTATCATGTTGAACGGCGTTTAGACACCTGCTCTCCCTACCGTCAACGCAACCAACCGATAACACATCATTTTTCTTTTCTTTCATTTTCCTTGTTTGTACCTCACCGCGTCACAAGCACCCATACATTCCTAAAAAATAAATGATTATTACAATGTCCTGTATCTATCCTTAAATCGTGTACCATGAATTCAAAACCACACTCTATACCAGTAGCGCACACATGAATTTTTAAAGAAGGGGGGGAAGGAGGGGTTGATAGTCCACCATTCTTGTATCATGCTCCTTTTGATTTAGTCGATTTTCCGGGAAGGGAGAGGAAAAAACTAATTATTGAATAAAAATTAGCATTAACTAATAAAATTAATCATTAATAACAAATACTTAATTAAATTTTACGTGATATATACTTAGAATTATAATCAATCGGAAAAAAATTCAAGGGCTTTGGGGTTCGAACCCCTAGGACCCCTCCTTGTGTGCGCCACTGCTGTACACCTTAACTAAAAAATTATTTCCTTCTAAGTATTTATTTCTTCTTCTAAATTCATATTGAAATCTCTTCGTTTATCTTTATTTCTCGTCCAAACTTTTGCCTAACTTCACCGAAAAATCAAAGATAGATGAGGATAAAGTGAGTGTGAGTGAAGATTAACGTCGCACTGTTCAGCTACACGAGGGCTTTTGGCGACGGACCACGTAATTTTGAACCATGGTCAAGTGACGTGGACGACACCTGAGCTGGCACCCCCCTCTCCTAACTACCACACCACACCAACGGGAGGACGTTTCAGCTCTCGACAGATTTAGCGTGCATCGCTGCCCTACACGGCGGGTGTTTAGTGGTACTGGGCTCGAACTCGTGACAAAGCCAGCCACGATCCGATGCCTATACCACTCGGCTACCGCGGCCACTAAAATGAGGATAAAGATGTATTTCCCCGTGAAGCTTTTTTTCAATGTGACAATCTCAAAAATTTATGTTTGCAGCACCACAGAAGTATTCAGAACTAGAAAGAAATCGTTAGACTACATAAATTTTCCCAAAGGGATATTTTTAGTCGATAGAAAGATCTGTTGCACCAGTAATTTAAAAATCAGTACAGTTGCCCATCCGGTATAGTGGTTAGCGACGCTGACTGCTGTGCCGTAGGGTCTGGGTTCGAAACCTGGAGAAGACATGGATGTTTGCAAATGTATAGTGCCTGCGTGGCATGGGGTACTCTAAATAGTCATCGAGCCGCAAGTCCTCTCATGTGGCTGGTGGAAGAGGAAGAGAGGTGGGAAGCCTTTGACCACCCCCAGAGTGTTCTCCCTCTACATTGGAGTGGAATCGAGCTAAATCATACTGTCACCTGTATGGTGCTCAAAGCTACGGCTATCGACAGGCGTTACTTAGCCCTTTGCCATGATGAATTTCGTGGGCCTTGTTCTGACCTTTGCCAATCAGGTGGCACTAGTAACAACAATATAACAACAAAAACCAGTACTTATGTAAGATATTTTTCACCCCAAATATGTTAAATAAAATATGTGATCTTATGAATTAAATATTTTAGTAAACAACGTGTTTAAATACAACAATTTCTTTCCTAAGCCATCACTGTCCAAATATATATAAGAAACATATATTTTATAGGTATTTATACCTCAATTACCGTAAAATCCGGCGTATAACACGCACTTTCAACGCAAGAGATAAGATCGAAATTTACGGTTGCACATTATACACCGGATATGAAAAGGAGACCTTTAAAAATAAAAAACAGCAATGAGTATTCAAAAAGGTATTCTTCTACATATATTAAAATATGATTACATTTAAAAGAAATGATATTCTTAATGAACTAAAGAGTTGTAGTGTTATAGAAGTATTCAATTTTTTCCAATGTTTTTTGGATAATACCATGAATAAATTTCCTCATTGCAAAAGTATTGCACATGCACATTTCATGATTTTTTTTAAAAGGGAGGTGCGCGTTATATGGCGAATATACATAAAAATAAAAAAAATGCAGCTTGAAATAATGGGTGTGGGTTATACGCCGGTGCGTGCTATTCGCTGGATTTTACGGTATTTCTTTTACAAACATTTTCAACATAAAGGGAAACAAATTCCATTTTTTAGTGTGTTTAAAGAGATTTAATCAAATATTTTGTTACCATTTAAATATGATATTTAAAAATAAATTAAAACAGAAGCAATGAGAATTAATGAAATTTACAGTTACTATTTGGTTAAGTTGTCATATTATTATTTGAAATATATATATATATAGATAGATAATGGATATTGTGAAACTACTAGACTTTCAATATTTCATTTTTCAAACATATTTTTAATTACTAAAGAGATTTATATAATGAGAATATGTTTATTTTATGTAATAATTTTTGAATCAAATAGTAAATCCTCGGTACTTAATTTTGAAGGGCTAAAAGGCATAGTAATTCTTTCTTAAAAAACAATGAAAACTTACAAAACTACTGCATAATTATATAATTTATGATTTCATGAACAAAAAGGTTAAATTCTCCCTTTTTAGCTATTGTTGAGGAATTTCAAGTGTTGCTATTTCCACATTTGGGATATGTTTGTATATATAGAAAAAATATGGAATAAAATATTTCAATATAGAAAAGATTCTGTATTTAAACAAGACATGAATGTAAAAAAAATATTTCCTTTACATAAGAGAAGAGTGTATAAGAAATGAAAGAAATTCACTACTTGAAAATGAAGAAGAAAAAAAATATTTTCTAAAAAATCCAAGTACTCTGTTTAATCTTTCGACTCGCGTTTAATATTGTATAATTCCAAGAGAAAGCATTTCTGGTAACTATACAAAAATAAAAAAATCTAAGAACACCGACCTCTTTTCCCAAATAAAATATTTTTACGAAATTAAATATGCATGACCGATATATTTACATTGTTATGCTGTTTGTTTCTTTTCAAAAATTCACTTTCAAAAATAATAAACTTATTTTTAATTTACTACAAATATGTGTATCATAATCGACGTAACAAGATTTAATAACAAGTAAAACATTTCAGATCATATTCAAGATTGGAACTTTTCTTTAAAATAATACTTTTAAAGTAAAAATACAAGATAAGAAGGACTAATGTTATTTAAAAAAAAAACACTCTAAACATAACAAATAAATTATAATGCTGCATGTAAACTGGAAAAATTCCCATTATAAAACATACTTTTTTTTCTCCAAAAAGAAGTTATTTCAAAGACTAAAGTGAAAGTTAGAAATTTTTTAAATTTAATTATGTAAAAAAGGAACTAGAAAAAAATGCCAAAATGTTTTTAACAATTCAAGACAATTTTGAAATACAATAAATTCACTTTAGTTTTACATGAAGAATAAATGATAAAAATGGAAAGTTGTACTTATTTTTAAAGATAAAGCAAAAGAGGATATTATTTGAGTTTTGACATATTATAAATTCATTCAATTTTCAAAAGTGTTAAAATATTTTCGCTGGAATTTGAAGTATATTTTTTATAGTAATAAGTTTTTCAATAAAAGAAAATTAAAACTATATTTAAATCTAATGAACTATTAAAAATATTTGCATCCCTTAAATAAAAGGATTTTCTTTGCAGTTCAACATCAATCGAAAATTTTTGGTTCAATATGAGTTTAACAATACCGATAGAAAATCAATTAAATTCAATGAAGTTACTTTCAGTAGATCATGAGAGAGTTAAAAATGCATTACTGGCCATTAAAATTGCTACACCAAGAAAGCGACATGCCACAGACGTGAAATTTAAACTATAGAAAGAAGGTGTTGTCATATGCAAATGATTATCTTTTCAGCGCATTCAGACAATACAGGCAGCGGTAGCAACACCTACAATGTGTTTAAATGAGGAAATTGTTCAGCCAATTTCTCATACACAAAATGCATTTGAATGTTGTTACCTAGTGAAAAGTTGGTGTGATGCTTCATGTAAAAAGCAGAAATGCGTTCCAGCACGTTTCTGACATTGATAAACGTCGAATTCTAGCTTAACGGAATGGTGGTTTATGATATCACAGTATCACTGCTGGCGTCGGTCGAGATACAATGACTGTTAGCACAATAAGGAATCGATGGGCTTAAGGACGGTAATATGGAACGCCGAACTCAGTGACTCCCTATAACTAGCAGCTGTGAAGACAGGCATGTTACCTGCATGGCCTTATGCATCTTGCAGTTACGTCACGACTCCTGAGTCAAAATTCGGGGTCGTTTGCAAGACAACAAGTGTCTACCCGAGGAATTCGATGTCGTTTGCTGCAGCATGGTCTCTCAGCTCGTAGACTATAGTTGTGGCTACCTTTGACGTTGCATCACAGACAAGAGCGTCTTCAATAGTGTAATCAACAACAAACTTGGTACACGAATGGCGAGACGTCCTTCTTTCAGATGAATCCCGGTTCTTTTTAGAGTTCAAGATGGTCGCACCGTGGTGAATTGATAGTTGCATTGTGGTGAACGCACATTGGCCATGTGCATTCGTCATCGTCGCACTGGCCCATCACCTGGCTTGATGGTATGGGGTGCTATTGGATACACGTCTCGGTCATCTCTTGTTCTCATTGACGGCATTTTGGACAGTGCACGTTACACTTCTGGTTTGCTACTTCCTGTGGCTCTATCCTTTTTTTATGCCCTGCGAAACCCCGCGTTTCAGCAGGATAATGCACGAACACATGTTGCTGGTATTGTACGGACCACGCTTGATACGGAAAATCTTCGGCTTTTTACCTGACCTGCACGTTCACCATATCTCTTGCCAATATAAAATGTCTGGACCATGGTTACCGAGAGAATGATTCGTCAACATACGCCAGTCACTACGATTGATGAGCTGTGGCATGGTGTTGAAGCTCATGGGTATCTAAATATGTACATGCCGTACAATTTCTGTATGACTCAATGCCCAGGCGTATAAGTGCTGTTATTACTACCAGAGGTGATTACTCTGCTCAATGGTTTCTCATGATCTATGCACCCAAATTTCTTGAACATTTAATCACATGTTATTTCTAGTATAATATGTTTGTCCAATAAGTATCATTTTGTTACGTGCATTTCTTCATGGTGTATCAATTTTAATGGCCAGTCCTGTATATATAATTCTTCTTCAAATATTGCTTTAAATTACTGATGTGCGAAGAAATATTCAACTCTAAAAATAAGAAAATGATACAAAGTGTAAAGTATAAATATGCCCGTTACATCATATTAAGTGCATATAAATTATATGACCACATGTTCATTCTAAGATATACACTGCTGGACACAATTGCTAAGGACGGATAACACTATCATCCATAGCAACCACAAAATGAAAGGAAGCAAAATGTGGAAAATTAGAATAAGTGCGGGATATTAGTAAGAAGAAGTATGAGTATGCAAATTTTTTCCACGTCTGTTCATTACGTGATAGCGTTCATAAGAGCTTTAAAGGTTTTGACGCGTGTGGAGAGTTGTTGTTTCAAGTCAAAGTTTTACAGGAAAGATTTAATAGACGAACTTAAAATTTTTGACATGTCTTCCCGACATCACATAGATGATTTTATGCGTGGCCGAATTATTGGAAAGATCGAAGAAGGGCGAAAAATAACAGATGTTGCCAGGGACTTCGACATCGCTCACAGCGTTGTTTCACGGCTGTGGAAGTCATTTGAAACTACTGGAATGTGTAGTAGACGGCACGGGGGAGGTCGTGTTAGAAGTACGACGCCTGCAGAAGACAGATATATCGTCCTATCAGCAAAAAGGAACAGGCGCACCACAGCTCAGCAGGTGGCAAATCAGTCTCTTGCTGCCTCAAGAAAGCAGATCTCCCGATAAACTGTTGCCAGACGTTTGAGGGGAGGAGGACTATAACCACTCAGACCTGTTGTGTGTGTCCCATTGACCAGACAGCAACGTACTGCCCGTTTGCAATGGTGTCGTGAGCATCACAATTGGACTGAACAGGACTGGGCATGCGTACTATTCTCAGATGAGAGTAGGTTCAGTCTGTCATCGGATTGTAGACGCCAACAGATCTGGCGCGAGAGTGGTACTGCTTATCGTCCAGAAAATATCCAGGACAAGGACCGATATCCGACATGCAGTATCATGATGTGGGCCGGCATCATGATCAATGGCCGCACGCGTCTACATGTGGTTGCGAATGGGACTATGACGGGCCAACGATACATTGATTAAGTTCTACTTCCTCATGTTCTTCTTTTCCGTGGTGCTATTGGTGATAAATTTGTTTTTATGGATGACAACGCAACATGTCATCGAACACTCGCTGTTCAGGATTGTCTAGACAGCGAGGGTATTCAACGTCTCGTATGGCCAGCGCGTTCTCCAGATCTAAACCCCATTGAAAATGTGTGGGATGCTTTGGGGAGGCAAGTTGCTGGTCGAAACTATCCTCCGACAAACAAGAACACCCTCATCCGTGCACTGACAGAGGAATGGGATAAATTGCCTCAACAGCTGCTGGATAATGTTGTGCAAAGTATGGTACGACGTGTGGAATGTTGCATCACACTCCACGGTGGACATATCCCGTACTGATACCTTTCTTTAAGGTGCCTGCTGACTTTTAGATGCATTGTTACATTTCTCCGTACGCAGATCAAATGAACATTTTTTTTCTTTCAGATGTTTCACAGCTTTTGTACTTTCCAGAACAATAAATATTCTTTATTCTAATGTCTGAACAGTGTGGCAACTATATTTTATCCTACTAGGCCGCATGTCTCGCTTAATGTTATGCTACATAGCAATTTGTGATCCGTCCTTAGCAATTGTCCAGCAGTGTATATAGTGGAGTTGTGACACAAATTCTGAACTTTAAATTTCTTACGATAAAACTCAAATTCAATTTAAATAATACTCCCACATCTTTGTTCATAAGCATGTTCAAATGCTCAAAAGTATAAAACTCTTAGAAATAGTACATCTGTAAGAAATCAATATAAAAATAGTTGTATGAAGAAATGAAGTAAATGTTAGAAAATGTTTCGGAAATATTAGGTTAGTTGTTTAATGATTAGATTCCACATGTATACTTTTCAGTAAATTTGGATGAAAATACTTTCCATTACCGCATGTTTTTTACGTTAGTTTCTTGTAATTGGTCTTAATTTTTCCCTTCAAATGGTAATACATAATAAATTCTATTTCTTCAAACTAAATATTTGCTTACTCATCATAGAAATCTGTCATGCTACTTTTTTTCCTATAATATTTACTCTCTTATATTCAGGCTTATAATATCATTTATTTTCAGAGAATTGTAGCATTAACTCTAAATGAGTATTCAAACATAAATGATCAAAGAAGAAAAAAAATATTAAGCAAATAATTCCAACAGGTAATAAATATTACATCCATAGATCATTCCTAGAATTGTTTACAAATATTTGGGCACGGAAAATAAAATACTTACAGTCCAAAGCTTTAGAGCCAGGGTGGCCATTAATTCTATCGTGATCCACCGGTGGACCACCAAGACAATTTAGAGTAACCACCTGAAGATTAGCTGTTACTAATTATATATCGAAATATTCAAGATTGGCTGACAATATATGCAAACTAAGACTTCTATTGACTATAACTACAAGAACTAACTTTAGATAAAAACTTTTTTTTAATGTATTTTGAATTGGTTGATAATATTTGATATTATATTATTATTATATTTGTGGCTATCGTTATTATGTTGGTATCGTGCGTTTTTTGCTTTAAATGCGATCTTAAGGGCGTAAGTTTTATTTTATTACTGTAGTTATATGTAGGTATTAAGTATTTATTACTAAGTTATAGATATATTGTAGTCGTTTATCTAAGCTTCCCCACTCCTACGTCACTGGGTGGCCAGCAGCACCTTGAAAAAAATTAGAAGTAGCCCATACCCTAGACAATATTGCCCGCCCATGGCTTAGAGTATTTCTTTAAATTTTTTTGGTCGCGTATTTCTAAAATGAAAATAATAATAAAAAGTATGAAAAGTACACAATTGCGCGCACACACACACTATATATAAATCAGTTATTATTGTAAAACTAATTAAGTATTATAAAATATCCAGACTTGTGTAATTTTCTAACCCTTACATCAATGAATAGAACCAAACTTTCTAACTATTCTATGATCCTTCAGAAAGTTCGTTAGCTTAGCTATCCAATAGACTGTAACAGCTTAAGTTTACGACATTAACGGAAGAAAAATTTTGGTAATTGCTCACGTATTTGTTTTTATTCCGGAGTTCCCTTACGTTATTTCTTCCTCAGGAAATAAGAAAGAATTCTTTGAATTCAAAATACTACTTTTCAGATTAATGAGCTGAATCCTGTCTCGAAATTGAACGATGTCTTTGTTCTTTCTAAGAATAACTCCGGTCTCCAGAAGAGAATTCGAAGTAATTTGCCAGAAAACGAAAAAGAGGTTCAATTAAGAAATACGATTTTAAGGTGGCAAACATATATGTTTGTGTACATATAGATATAAAACTAGAAACTAACGATTTCATATAAATTTGGAAACTAATCCTCATTTGTAATTCTCCTGAATATAATATTTAAAAAACAATTGGTAGTATATTTTTAAGGGTTTATAAAATGTTTAAAAAGTATTGTCATCTAAATTTAAAGTTCAAATATTTCTCCATTTACATTATTGTTACTTCGGGTATCAATTATATAATACATATAAATATATATATATGCCTTTTTTTACAAAATTGTTTATATTATGCTATTAAAGTAACATTGAAGAAAGAACAAGACATTTGACTAACATGTTAAGTTTACTTCCGCATATTTTTAAATTAGAATTCCATTTTATAAACTTGTATAACATAATAATTTTAAAGATTAATTTAACAAAGTGTTCAACATGAAGTTATTCTTTAGTAATTTCTGCAATATTAAAAATCTTAATTAATATTAAACGTATGGTTTTTAATTAATTGAGATAAAATTAAGTTAAGAAATAAATTTTTGATGTTTATTAACATCATTAACATTTCTGAAAAGGAGGAAATTTTAGTAAAATCATAAAAATAATATTACTTTAATTATTAGATATTCAAATTCAACCTACTAGGAATTACCAAAGCTTTAATTTTAAAGCACAAAAACATAGTTCATAATTAAAACATTTGGAGATGATTGAATGCAATTTATTCCTTAAGGTAACGACTCATACTAATTAATTTTCTAAACAAGATTTTCAATTTTTTATGTAACATTGCATCCTTTTACTCCAATACATTATAAATAGAATCGATAAACAGCAAAAGGTATCCTGTTCAATATAAATAAAACTAAAATTTCTTTTAAATATGCAAAAATAGATTTTCATTATTATAAATGCAATGCCTTTGAAATATTTTATATGAAATAACGTTGTTTAAATATATATATACAGTCTACTTTCGAAATTCTAAATTGGAGAGACCAATGAAAAACTTCAAATTATCAAGAGGGTAGGAAAAAACTCCCAAAATACAAGAAGATATTTTTTTCCTAACACACTTAAATTTAGAATTATATAATAAAAAAATTGTATATATATATATAAAGATAGTTTTTTTCCAGGTACAGAAGTTTAAGTTGGCATTACTTTCCAAGATGGCGACCGATTTAACAGCTTTCAAGTGATTTATTCTCAGTTTGGTATGGTAATTTATCAAAGCCATCATCAAACAAGGCGTAGATTCGTCGAATGGGCCCAAAACGAGATTGCCGTTGTTCCCGATTTTCATAAGCGAATTTTGTTTAGCGATGAAGCGCACTTCTGGTTGAATGGCTACGTCAACAAACAAAACTGCCACATTTGGAGTGAGGCTAATTCACAAGTGTTTGTCGAAACACCGTTACATTCAGAAAAACTCACTGTTTGGTGAGCTTTATGGGCTGGTTGAATCATTGGTCCGTACTTCTTCAAAAACGATGAAGGCCACAACGTTACAGTCAATGATGATCGGTATAGAGCCATGATTACTAACTTTTCATTCCTGAATTGAACAATCATGATGTTCAGGAGCTGTGGTTCCGACAAGACGGCGCAACATGTCACACAGCTCGTGCCACAATCGATTGATTGAAAGACACGTTTGGTGACCGCCTAATTTCACGTTTTGAACCTGTGAATTGGCCTCCAAGATCTTGTGATTTAACACCGCTAGACTATTTTCTGTGGGTCTATGTAAAGTCATTGGTCTATGCGGATAAGCCACAAACGCTTGACCATTTGGAAGACAGCATTCGTCGTGTTATTGCCGATATACGGCCACAAATGTTGGAAAAAGTCATCGAAAATTGGACGTTCCGATTGGACTACATCCGAGCCAGCCGTGGCAGTCCTATGTCAGAAATCATATTTAAAATGTAATGCCACAAGATTATCTTTCGAATAAAAAAAATTCATGTCAATCGAATAACACATCGTTGTTTTATTGCAATTTAAAGTTCTATACCTCTAAAAAAACACCCTTTATATAAAATTCGTTAAATTATTTTTAAAAAGTGCATATTGTACAGTATAAATATTATACAGAAATTGAAAGCCCTGTATTAAAGGAATACATTTATATATCAAAAACAATTATTAAAAGAATACATACTGTACATAATTAATCTTTTTTGATAAGAAAAATCTGTTATCTTTAAAATTCTGTTTAATCTGCTATCGGTTCCCTCAGACACTGTCCCCCCACACCATGGGTTCTTCATGGTAGAATCCAGTCCAGCCTATGCTCAGTTTGGTACTACATGCTATAAATCATACAGGTGAGTCATAAACCATCATATCACTCCGACGCAAAGTACACAATCCTGCGCATCTCTTCTTCACAATAGCGGACAATCCTTTTTGAACATACAGGGTCCATTATGAAAGTAATGAGCATTTACTGGCCAAAAACATTTATTGATCGTATTTTGTACAAATGTGTGTTCAATGTTTTTCAAAATACATTCCTCCTGCATCAATACACTTGTGGAGACGTGTTTGCCACGCCTGAAAGGCACCTTGAAACTCCTCGACGGGAATGCCTCTTAGGAACGTTGTAACATGGTGTTGGATGTTTGCCACGGTTTCCTAATGTTTTCCTTTCATCTCTCTCTTGAGTCGCGGAAACAAAAAGAAGTCACATGGAGCTAAGTCGAGCCTGTAGGGGGGGTGAGGGATCACCGGGGTGTTGCTCCGGGCTAGGAAGTTGGTAATGATGAAGGCTGTGTGGCTGTTGCATTGTCATGGTGGAGCTTGACCGTGTCTTTAATATCAGCCCTCACGAGCGAGATCCGGCATTTCAATCTCCTGAGCACCTCCAGGTAAAAGGCTGAGTTTACAGTTTGTCCCTGCGGTACAAACTCACAATGGACTATTCATCGGATATCAAAGAAGACAATGATCATTGTTTTGATGCGTGACTTGCTCATTCGCGCTTTCTTGGGGCGTGGGGATGATTTTGTGTGCCACTCACAGCTCTGCCTTTTCGATTCTGGGTCGTACTCAAACATCCAGGATTCGTCTCCGGTTACGACAGAGTTCAGAAAGTCCGGTTCATTTTGAATCAAATCCAACAATTCTTGACAGCGCAACACTCTAAGTTCTTTCTGGTCTCGCGTCAACACTTTCGGCACAAGCTTCGCACAGACCTTACGCATTTGAGATCCTCGGTCACTATCCCAAGTACCGCAAATGTAGACATGTGTAGTGTGTCAGAAATTTGCTGGATGCTTAATCGACGGTCAGTACGCAAAACTTCGCCCACTCTATCCACGTTCTCTTCAGTTCTGGCTGTTGTTGGGCGTCCAGAGTGGGGTTCGTCGGCGACCTCCTCCCGGCCCTCCTTGAACGCCTTGTGCCACTTCCCAGACTGTGATCTTGAAATGCAATCGTCCTTGAAGGCTTCTTGCAGCATCTGGAATGTTTCAGTTGCATTTTTTCCAAGCCTAACGCAAAACTTTATGGCGTATAGCGAAACGCTCCATCGCGCTATGTTACAAAAGTTGAAAGCATACTTCAAGCGGAGGCACGTATCTCCGCTCACACTGCTCGAACTCAACTGACGACCAGATGCATTGAAAAGGCATATCCCCCACCACATTTCCCAGCCGGTTTTACCGTGCTGCAATCTATCGTCGCGTCACAATAACATTATGCTCATTACTTTCATAATGGACCTTGTATGTGTAGTAAGCTCACGTGTTAAACGAAAGATAGAGATGACTGACAACAAGTGCGAACGATCTGTTGTCCACTTGATGAAGGAAAGCAAAGCGTATTTTTGCTTGGGAAACCGGGAAACACAAAGAAGGGGGATGGCAGACAGATGATAATCGAATTAGATACGTTACAGGGAATACACACAGAGACAATACGACGCGAAACATGTGAGCTCCACCTGTTTGCTACAAGACTCTACACGATAGTGAGTGTTCTAATCGACGAGAGCTATTTAAGATAACTTCAAATTATCACGTATTGTAGACTGGCCAGTCGTAGATTTTACTTCGAAATATTAAGTGTACCAAGATGTATTGTTTTAGTTTGAAATATCAAGAGTTTTTCTGGAGGCTGAGCATACATTTCGAATTAGCGAGATGTTTGTATTATCGAAGGTCAGGATTAGCGAGAGTCGACTGTATATATGTAACAGATGATTTCACTTGAATCAAGATATTTTACTGGGCAATGATTCCATTAATTTGTTGTAGTCATTGAAGGGTTGAGAACACACTTCTTGGAATTTTAAAATCCATATCTTATTGGCGATCACAAATAATGTGATGACATGAATGTTTTAAAAATCAGATTATTTCCGGTAAATACTGTTTGTGATTGGTCAAAATACACGGATGATCCAGTATTGCTTCATCTTGCGTTGAGAAACGTGAACGTGGCAGTATTTTAAGGAACAAAATTGTCATTAACGATGTGTTTCCTGTGAAGCATTTAAACTTGAAATTAATTAACACGTGAAGTCTTAGAGTGCTCAAGACTATTGCAAATTAAATAAAATTCTTTGAGAGAAAATTTAAGTTAATCAGTACATATATGTATACATACATTACGTATATTTAGTATACATAACTTTTAATAACATCTCTATATCTCTCTCATTTTAATTTTAATTAGAGGTGAAATTTTTCAGCGAAGCTGTTATTTAAACTATTGTATGTGATTAGCTTTTATATAAAATATTTTTTAAGAAATAAAATGCTGCGGAAAACTATTTTGGAATTTTTGTACTATGTAAATGTAGATGTATTTGCATTAAAGAATAAAAGTGTTAAATTACGAAATTAAAATTCCATTAAGTTTGTATTTTATATTCTATATGATGCACTTTTAAATCTTAAGTTCCTGGTTTCTTATAGTTTCTGACTTCATAAAATTATTTTTTTCCGCAGACCTATGGGATTATTTTGAAGCATTCTAATTGCGTATGTATTTCTTATAAACCATATTATAAGAATCTGGTCGCTTAAAATGTAATTTCTTTTTCTCATTTATCCTTCAATTCTATAAATAATACGCACTTAACATGATTCTTTCAAACATCAAACTTTATATGTTTTGATGAACTTAATCATCCCTACCTTTCAGTTATTTTTCAATGCCCCTTTCAAATTTTGGATTAACAAAAATGATGATGAGATACCGCAATTCATTTTACTGAATTAATTTTTAGCATGAAATCCACTCTGAAATAATTCACTTAACTGCAAATGTCAAATTTTGAAATTCATAATCAGGTTTTCTTTCAGGGATAGCAAATTCAGAACTGACATTTTACTAAACTAACCATTATTCATATTAAAGAGAAATTTAAGATTCAGTTGAATTTTAAAAGCATTGGTCACATTATTTTACGTGGTTTGACTGACCAAACAAGCTTCCGATTTTTCGAATTTTGTATCGTATTTGGTATTTTATTCTGCTGGAAATGCATGCGTTATTCAAAGATGAGAATGTGAATTATTTTAAGATGAGAATGTATGAGTTATGTTTATGAGAAAAGTGTTAAAAGAAATGTATGCATAACAATTAATTTTATTTACAACACTCAATTAATACCAGGGATCAAAATACAAACAATACAAAAAGTTATCTCATTCATGATTAAAAGAAATAATTAAAACCTGAAAATAAAGAACAATGATTCAAAAGTTTTTGTAGAATTTTAGTTTGTAAAGAGTAATTAGAATAGATCATAACTAATATGCATTAAGATAGTACAATGTCCAACTACGAGTACCAAGATTGAAATTAATATTGATGTGCCCAAAGAAGCAAAACTAATTATAACAATACTAAACATAATATGTATAACTTACCAATATTTGCTGCCTACTGATTCTTAACACATAATATTAAAGATAAGTCAAGGAAGATAGTTGTTATAAACCATCATGTGTTTGAATAACATGATTTATTTTACATATGCCAATATGATTACTGACCAAGTTTTCCTATCAGGCATTTATTACAGTGCAGTTATTTCCAAAACGCGTAAACCAAGAAACTCATCAATACCTAATACATTCTCTTTCCATATTTCTGGTGAGTATTCTATTTTATTGATTCATCATAAAATCTGAAATAAAAGATTCTGGCCTTCTTTTATCTTTAATGATACAGGAAAAAACATCAATACGTCTTTCGTCAAAAGTATTAACTTAATCTAAAGAGCAGATAAACACGTTCATGAAAGTAGGTTTGTTGAAATTTATTTTTATGATATGTGTGATTGTTCAATTACATTGAAGAATTAAAAATACAGTTTTTTTATTCATTTAAGCCTTACAATTCAAAATAATATACATGTAAATTTCGAGTAATTCATATTACATACCAAGCCGCCTGGGTGGTGTACTTGATTAGGTGTTAACCTTGTAAGCTCAAACTTGTGGACCAGGCCAAGCGGACCATGTCAGTGGATTTTCATGATGAAAAAAATAGACAGCGCCCGTGTCGTATGATTATACGGCCTGTTAAAAATAACTAGAGTACCTGTTTGGCGGGAGTACTTTCGGCAAATTTAAATTTCAAGTATAATTTCGCATCGCAGATTCCTCTCTCCGGGGAAGAAACTGGGAGTCAAAATTACATTATTGCAATTAGTATCCACCTATATGATGTCACAATTAAATGTGATACCAGCTCCCGGGGAATGTTCTACGTCTGCAATGATCAGCTGCCCAGCTTGAAAGAAAAAAAGATTACATACCAATATTATCTTTCACGCTATGATAAGAAAAACTACAGGAAAAATCAAGAAAATAACTTGATATGGTAAAATTTTTCTATTTTCTGCAACTAAAAAAATGGGGGCAATTTAATCATGTTAAAAAGCCCTTTACCAAATTTGAAAAGCTGAATGCTTTATCAAAATATATATTTTATTCAATAAAGTATCTCTATTTCTAGTTCTCGAAAAGTAATATGGTTTATTTAACGCTTATGCACAAATTTCTATAAAAATATATTTCATATTTTAAAAAAAAAATTTAAATAATGAATTATTTTGCAGGATTTTGTATATAAAGGGAAAAATAAGAATGCATTGTATGTGGATAAGTAGTACCTTTCAAAGCGCCAATTCTTTTAAAAGATTAAAATCTTCCCAACTCTTAAAAATAACTTTTAATTCAAAGAAACAGACCCATAAGAATAAGTTCTTCGGAGTTCTTTTCATAATCTTGTCGCCGAGAAGAATCAGAAAAGAATAGATTTCTTTCAGAAGCAAAACAAACTGCTTTCATATTCTTTTGTGCTTTCCTCAACAGCTCAGGAAAGTATTCAAAAGGTGCACTCTGAGAAAATATTCCTACGAAAAATAGTGAAAGATCTGAAGAATTTAATAACATATAAAAGCAAACACCCCATTGTAGAATTTTATTTTCACTAATAAGAGAAGATTTCTGAGTAATTTGTTTTGTTCTGTGTGGGTATTTACACTTTTATTTAAATGAAAAAAAATTTAATAAAGTTTTCTTTTGGTTATTTCAAAGAATGTTTTTTTGTATATTACTTCTTCTCATTTTACTCTTTGAGAAGCATATCAATATTTCCAATGTTATTTTATTATCACGTATCAAAGCAATTCTGAATCGATGGATATAAACTGATTATTTAAAATGTGTTTTTTAATTTGTGTCTGAATAATTTTCTTATTTAATTGAATTCTCAAAAAAATTATCAGGGATTTGGATAGCAATAAATTTAATTAACATAATAATTTTCAAGAAATTCTACCGTAAATAGATTTTCTTAGAATATTTTCAAATTAAATATATTGCACACCTTTTACAAACAACTTTTAAATGACAACAAAAACCAATTTTCTTTTTTTTTACACATAAACATAGTTATTTTCAAAATTTAGAATGAAGTCAGAAGTGTATAATTAAAAGATCATTTAGTTTTAGCGTTTTTCTGATCATCTTATTTTGTTAAGTACTTTATTAAGCATTTGATATACTAAGAATTTAGGATTGAGTTTATGATAATGATAACGAAATTTTTTTAACGATACCAGTTCTTGCTATGCTCTAATTATTTCATTTGTTCATTTTATGTTAAGTAGAGAAAAAATAATGTTTATTAATATGAAAAATATATGTATGAAAACTTTAAAGTTAAACTATCTTAAGATTTTACTTTATTATTTATTTGAATACTTTTACATTTGACAGTACAAGTTAACATAGATACAGACGTGCCAGACACTACTGATATGATACACACCGGTATTTTTATGATAAAACATGATAAATCTAGAATGAGGGGGAAAATACTAAAACGAACAACAATGTATTAAAAAGTATGTTATGAAGCTAATCACAGTTTAAAAATCCAGTAATTATAGAAAATTTTTAAAATTTGAACAAAACTATCTTTTTTATCAATTTTTTTTCTTACTGTGTGTGTGTATATATCCCATAGAGACAATTTCATTATTCAAACAATCAAATATTTAAAAACTGTCATAAATTTCATGGCTTCTCATACAAAATCTAAAGCCACAAAACAAACAAGAGAACCAGTTACGTTAAAATGCGGCTTATAATGCCCACGTATACTTTTCAAATTACATTTTTTAATTTTAGGTATATTGGCCGTATAACGTGCACCCCCTTTTTACGAAGAAATATGAAGTGTACTTGCACTATTTTCTTATGCTCTAAAGTCATTGATTTGAGGTATTATTCTAAGCTGTTGAGAAAATAATGTACATATAGAATTTACAAATAATATACATTTAGAATTTACAATCTCTTAGGTTCACAGCGAATGTAATTTCTTTTAAATAAACAATACTTCAATTTACATAGAAATATAATTTGCTTCCATGTTTATCTTTTTTTAAGCTAATCATCTTTATATCCGGCGTATAACGTGCACCCGTAAATTTCCATCTTTTGTGTGTGTGTGTGTGTGTGTGTGTACGTTACACGTTGGATTTTATGGTATATAAATTAAATATCTAATCATGCATGGGACAAATACATGGATCTATCTGTAGCATAATGAGAAAATCATATTCTGAATCATAGTTTTAGGCTCAAAAGAGCACATTTGTGATTGAAAAGTAAAAATTAATTGTTTTCAACCTAATCTACAACTTCCTTTACACATCTGATTTCCCGTGTTTAAAGTCTAAAACATTAGAGTATAGTGAAAAAAGGAAATTGAATGTGAAAATAAAAGCAGAGAGAGCGATTGAGGTAATGTACCTTATCGTATCCTGTTCATGAGGATCCTGATATCTTTTTTTCTCGCAGTATTCATGAATGAGAGGAAAAGGAGAACTTAGCTCTTGTAATAGAGAAGAGAGTTAAAACGTGATAGAAATCTTTCTTTTTCTAATTAAATGTGGATTTGAGCAGAAGAGTGAGATTTGATTAAATATGATAAGAAGTTTAAATAGGAATTAAATATCTTTTTCTTACAATTAAAGTAATTTATCCGGCATGTTAAACAAAAAAGATAACGAAAGTAAAAAATTTGTATAGCCAGTTTATAGCGACTTTCATACATGAGTAGGATGAAGTGAATCGTGCAATTCAATGTGTCACTCTTATTTCAAGCTCGTTTCAGTACTACACTTTATAACATTGAAAGGTAAGTTACAACAAAAAGAAAATTTCTTGATTTATTTATAATTTGGAACGACAGCAGAATCATTATTGCATAATGATTGTAATCTCTTTGTAAGAGGGCTATATGTGCCATTATATTTCTTATAAAATTATACATTTCATTAACAACAAAAAAGAATGCATTAATATCCGTCAAGCAACTCCTTTGTGTAATGCAGTTCATTCTAATTCATTTGAGACGAGCTCAAAACACTTCCGGAATTTATTTATAAAAAAAGAAACTCGTATTTAAATACGTAAATATCACGCTATCCTGCTTCAAAGTGAAATATTACATGAAAATTGATAATTTTAGATAACTGTCTTTACTGGAATTCACTGGTATTAATGACTCATACATTTTTACTCGGTTATTACTAGTCCCATATACATTTTTATTAATGATTCTGCCATTGTCTCATTGATTAATTCATTTGATTTTCCACTATGAAGCAACACAGAGGCTATTGGCAACGGCCCTTGTAATTTGGAGCCCCTACATCTGTCGGAAGCATCGCTATTGTGTATGTTCTGAGAAGCACACAACCGATTCGTCGCACTACACTGGTGTGCAAAAATTAAGGACGAAGTCGAAAAATTAGCATATCAGCTGAACGAAGAGGCAGAGTGGACAGTAAGACCAATCAGGAGATTAAGTAAGGTGATGTACGGTAGCACATGCGCAGATATGCAGGTAGACGTAATGGGTGAGTGTCTGAGTAGTATAAAGCATGTTGTCGGTGTAAGATCAGTATTTCTGGCAAAGAGATTGCACGCCGTATAGCAGTTAAAATCGCACCCAGTTGCTGCCTCAGCGAAAAATGGCGAATAATCAATCTGTTAGACGACATCTAAAATGCTAATACCCAAGGTCGAATAATTGGGAAGTTGGAGGAAGGCCGCAGTGTGACAAGTGTGGCTGCAGAGTTCGAAATTGCTCACAGCATCGTTTCACGACTTTGGAGACAATTTCAAACTACAGGAACAGCTATCCGGGGGTTCAGTAGTGGTCGTCCATGAGGAACCACACCCACAGATGACCGGTACATTGTCTTACAGGCCAGAAGAAACAGGCGGCAGACAGCGGGAGAAATCGCTAGACACACGACACAGGCGACTGGACGACCGATATCGCGTTTTACCGTTGCCAGAAGACAGCACGGTGGTGGCCTGTTTGCACGACGCCCGGTACGGTGTGTACCTTTAACGACTGCCCATTGGAGAAAGCGTTCTCTGTGGTGCCGGGAGCACCGGGATTGGAGAGACAATGAATGGGGACGAGTACTCTTTACAGATGAGAGCAGATTCAGTTTGAGTAGCGATTCTCGTCGCATACTCATCTGGAGAGAGCGCGGAAGCCGCAATCATCCCTCGGACATCATTGAAAGGGACAGGTATGGAGATCGCGGTGTTCTCGTTTGGGGAGCCATCATGCTTGGTAGTCATACAGATCTTCACATCTTCGACGCAGGTTTAGTCAACGGAACCCGTTATTGTATCGAGATTCTTCTTCCATATGTGCATCTTTTTAGAGGCGCTATGGGTCTGCAGTTCCTTTTCATGGACGACAATGCACCATGTCATCGCACAGTAGCTGCCGAACAGCTCTTAGAGAGTGAGGATATTGAACGTATGGATTGGCCGGCACGATCTCCGGATCTCAATCCCTTCGAGCATGTATGGGAATTTCTAGGCAGAGGTTTGGAAGCTCGTACCTTACCACCAGTAACGATTCGGGAGCTACGATTGGCGCTGCAAGACAAATGGGCAGCAATGCCTCAACAACTCATTGACACCCTCATTCTCAGCATGGGCAGATGATGTGCAACCTGCCTAGCCGTCAGGAAAGATCATATCCCCTACTACAGACCGGATGTTTCTTGCTGGACACCCATCACAGGGATGTTTCGGCCTTCAGTCGCATTGCGCTCCATGCTACTTTTTCAATCAAGCTTCTTTTTATCCCTCTGATTTCTCTTTTAGTAATTGTTGCTTACATTACACATGTCCTTACGTATTGGGGATCTTACGGTATTAAATGGGTTGATTTGGAAATCTTTTGTAAAACGTTATATTGAAAAAACCGTTTCGTCCTTAATTTTTGCACACCAGTGTATATTACACTACTGGCCACCGTAAATGCAACACCCTGAAGGAAGCATGGGAATACCATGAATTTTACAACATGCATTAGCGGAGGTGAAATATGCAAATGATTAGAATTTCAAGCGCAGACACACATCACGCACGCCTGTGGAGCCACCTCAAAGCGCTCTTTAAGGCTTGGAGAGTTCGACAATTTCAAGTTCCGCAATTGTGTTTTTCTTGTGGTTTTTTCAAAAAAAACGATCAATTATGTCTCGTAGAAAACACCAATCAATTTTTGATCAAGTATCCGAGTTCGAATGAGGAAGGATAGTGGCCTACCGAGATTGTGGATTATCTTTCAGGTAAATCGGTAGTCGTGTTGAACGAAACCAGACAACTGTAATGTGGATATGTGATCGTTGGATGCAGGAGGGTACGACGGACCGACGTGGTCGATCGCATCCACTTAAGTGCACCACTGCACGTGAGGAAACGGAAATTGTGCGCATGGCAGTGACGGATCACTCAGTAACACCACGAACCATAGCACAGCACATTGAGTCTGTAACGCATCATTCAGTGTCTGCGCGTACCATTCGACGCCGTTTACAGCAGAGTGGTCTGTGCGCAAGACGTCCATTGCTTGGTCTACCCTTGACGCAGAACCACAGACGTCTCCACCGCCAACGGTGCGATGAAAAAAGGATGTGGGCGGCAGAATGGAATGAAGTTGCCTTTACTTACGAGTCACGCATCTGTCTGCAACACCACGATGTTCGGATTCGAGTCTGGAGACACCGTGGAGAAAGGATGCTGAATAGGTGCGTTATGCACCACCTTACTGTTCCTACACCGGGTATCATGGTATAGGGCGGTATTGGATATCACTCTCGCACCCCTCTAGTATGCATTGCCGGTACTTTAAACAGCCAGCGCTACATCTCCGAGGGATTGAGCCAGTTGTCCTTCCTTATCTTCAGGGCTTGGCTACAGCGATATTTCAACAGAATAATGCGCGACCACACGTGGCGCACAATGTCCAAAGGTTCTTCATTAATCACCAGATTGAATTGCTTCCCTGGCCGGCTCACTCTCCGGATCTTTCACCGATAGAAAACATGTGGTCCATGGTTGCTCAACGATTGACTCAGATTACAACCCCCTAGCTGCCACACCAGATCAACTTTGGCAACGTTTGGAAGCTGCGTGGTCAGCTGTACCCCAAGAACACATCCAAAGTCTCTTTGAATCAATGCTGAGGCGTGTGGCAGCGGTGATCGCCAACAATGGCGGCTACTCTGGCAACTGATTCTGGTAGGAACCACACTTCACAGAAGTCTATAAATTTAATCATTTGATACTTGGTCAGCATGTTATCTACAAAATAAATTTTGTTGTGTAATATCTTGTCTTTCTTGGTGTTGCAATTACGGTGGCCAGCAGTGTATATCTTCTTTAGATTAAAGTCTAATCGGGTTGTTTTCTTTCTTCTAATACATGCAAATAGTCAAGATTTGCACAAAATTTAAAGTTGTAGCATTTTCATTTGTCAAAAACGAAGATATATTCTGTAATACACTGGCCTCAAAAAGTTAAGGTACAACATGTTTTTCGAAGCTCACCATAAAAAAAATGGCAGTAACAATAAAATGCATAGTTTACATGAATGATAATAACGAACTTTAAAAACATTAATGCAAAAACGATTGCTACCACTTTTATTTTATAGAAAAGAACGTATATTTATGAGTGAGAGTAAAATATGCAAATATCAAGCTTTCGTACTTTTGTGTGTAAGTTGTGTTGATTTTCAACAGTTGTTGGCAGTTTCGGTGACAATAGTCAATAGAGTTTAGAAAATGTCTCAGAGACGTCGTTTACCCAATTCGTTAAGGTGGCGGGCAGTTGGATGGATGGAAATGGGATTGTCGCAGGCTGATGCTGCTAGACGTCTCAATGTGTCTCGTAGTGTTGTTCAGAGACTTTGCGATCAATACCAATTCGAAGATTCTGTGTCCAGAAGACCTGTTCCAGGCCGACCACGAGCTACAACACCTGTAGAAGACCGTTTTCTAGCTATTTCGGCACGAAAGAGAAGAACCACTACTGTGCCGCAGCTCGTTGCAGACCACTTTCAAGAATCAGGAAGAAGAATCTCCGCTACAACGGTGCGAAATCGTCTTCACAATGCAGGTCTGTATGCAAGAAGACCAGTTGTGTGCGTTCCCCTCAACGGACGACAGCGAAGGAACCGCTTATGCTGGGCAAGAGAACATGTTTCTTGGACGCAGCAACAATGGGCTTCTGTGCTGTTCACAGACGAGTCCAGATATACAATGGAGAGTGATTCAGGGCGTCTACTGATCTGGAGGGAACAGCGCACTAGATACCATCAATACAACACTGTTGAAAGACACAGTTATAGAGGTGGTGGAATCCTGGTTTGGGCAGGGATCTCGCTCGGTGGCCACACTGACCTGCATGTGTTCCATGGAGGAACCGTAACTGGTCTTAGATATCGGGATGAGATCCTTGATCCATATGTCCGCCCATATGCTGCTGCTATTGGTAACGACTTCATTCTGATGGATGATAATGCACGACCTCACCGAGCTCGGATTGTTGAGGAGTATCTGGAGGATCACGGTTTAGAACGAATGGAATGGCCAGCTCGATCTCCAGATCTGAATCTGATAGAACATCTTTGGGACTATCTTGGCAGAGAGGTTGCTGCTTTAAATCCTCCTCCAAGGTCGTTACATGAGCTGAAACAAGGCTTACTCTGTGTCTGGTCTTCGCTTCCTTTTCCGGTGTCCGACAACTTAATAAACAGCATGGGAAATCGATGCCGCCAATGCATTCAAGTTAGGGGTGGACACATTCCTTATTAGAACCCATTTTTGTATTGTTTTTATGCCATTTTACCACATAACACTGTGATGTGCTGTTTTCTCCAAGAATGGACTTTTCCGCAGAGATTGCTTTTTTTGTTATAAATCGTTTTTGCAATACACTTATACAAATTTCTATGACGCATTCAATAAAAAACTATTCAATGCACATATCCTCCAAATTTTTTTGTTTCTACATTCATTCATTTGCAAATTAGACACAAAAACCCGGTTGTACCTTAACTTTTTGAGGCCAGTGTACTTATCGAAGCTTTTTGATGTAAGGAAATCAGAGAACTCTCCATACATGCTGTAAGATCTCCTTTCTACGCTTAACAAACTACATGGACCCACATACATTTGCTGATTTAAAAAGGAAAAAAAGGTCCTTGGTATTCAAGGTATTTTTTAAAATATCTTGTATACATATTACAGTAAATAATGAACTTTTATCCAATAAACCTTTAAAGAAAACAGTTAAAGAGCAAAAGTATTTGCTTACTTTTGCTCCTTGTTTCCTGGTTTTATAATTCGAAATAAATATTTTAAATATTTATTGTAGATAAATCAGCAATATGAATATCGAAAATTCCTATATTCATAAACGGCTTCATTTTTGTTTCCAGTACCTTATTTGAAACCCAAGTAATACTAAAAATTTTCCAGATAAACTCTTGTATATATTATCTTTTTAGAAGAAATATTAACAAACAGAATATGAAATAATCAACAAAAATAATTATTGGAATAAACTATCGAATTCGTTCTCATGAAAATTCGTTTTAATAATAAAAGTTACGTTTTTAGCTCATGTATTTATTTCCTAGATAGAATATAGTTATGTGCTGTGCAAAAAAGTACTTTAAAAAGTAAATAACCGTCTTTCAGAGCATAATAATTAAATTCCGTTGAAAAGGGAACAAAATTTTGAACTAAATTAGAAAAATTGGAGCTGCTGTTTAAGATAAATAGAATTATCATCTTTGATATAAAAAATGATTAATGGAAATCTAAGAGATTAATTAATTCGAAAATTTTTGAAATATAATTAAAACCAATGGAGCACAAAGTAAAAATATCGTTTGCTGAATTTAAAAATATGCATACAACTATAAAGAGATTAATTAAATTTAATATTCATTGAATCTTGGGATTTTAATTTTAATAAATTTACTTTCTAGAAGGTTTTAAAAATAATTTAGCAAAAGTGAGAATGAAAATTGCAATACAAGCAAGGAATATTTACGGTATTTTTATGTAAGTTATCTCTATGGAAATATAAAATATTTTATCATGTTATTAAAAACTAATGTTATTCATTTTTAAAAAGAATTTCTAAACATAATTTTCTTTCCAATGACAAATTACATTTTAATTTTATGCAACATATATTCTTTTCAATTCCGATTTACTAATAATAATACACAGTTGTTTTAATTCAAATTGTATATTTTCTGTTCAATGCTATATAATTTAAATATTCCAGATAGCTGAATGCTGAAAATCTGAAACCAAGACCAGCGTTGTCTGCTTTGAAGAATGGTGTCGAGTTCTTAAGCTACTGAAGAATTGACGTCTAGAGAAGTGAAGATTTGTTGCACATTGAATGTTTTGTGGCTAAAAAAATATTTATGTTAACGTGATGTGGAAGTTTGGAGAGTAGGGAGCCAACTTAAGTGTTGTCATCATTATTGCCATGTCAAAATTATGACATACGTCTTCAATCCCTAGTATCGCTTTGTAGTGAAATGTTATTAAATAATCAAATAAATAAGATACATAATTTTTAAAAATTTCATCAAGTAGTAATATTATTTCCATTGGTAATACAAATAAAATGTTGTATGTACAATAGCTATACAACGTACAAATGTATGTGCGATTACGTCAAGGAAAATACTATCCACCCCAAAACTGTAAACTTTGCTGGTTTATAACTATAGATCTTCTTTAATTAAGTTTTTAATAAATGTGAAATATAATTATATTATTTTTAAAAAAAATGAACAGAAGAAGTAGAATATATGAAATAAAAGTATGTAACCAAACCTAACGCACTTTTTTCACTTATTAAAGCTCAGCATTCAGCTTAGCAAACAAACATTTATTAAAATAGAAAAAAACAGTAGAAGATCAAAACAAATGAATTCATGTATTTTCTTTTTTTGCTCCATTTACGTAAAAATTTATCATGCTAAATTATGAATTAGGAAAAAAGAAAACTTATTAAGGAAGCATAGAATGAAGCTGCTAAGTCTATTTTTATTTTTAAATAAATCAAAACACCTACTCAAAAATTTTCAAAAGATTGATTACATATACTTTTTAAAAAACGTAATAAACATGGATTTCTTTTATAAAGTAAGTCATATAAGATGTATTGTGTTCTGATTACAGAAACGATTTCCCAAATTCCAATGCTTTTTAATATTTTTAAGGAAAAAAAACAATTCCTGAAATTCTGAAGATAATTTTATTACAAAAATTCCTCAAAACTGACATTTTTCTAGACTTATTTTCTTAATAATCATTTCTGTTTAATGGTATTTGAAAGAAGAATAGAATCTTGTGAAAAACAATCTGAGCCCTTTCACATTCTATTGTGACTTCCTCGCAAGAAAGGAAAAGCTTTTCAAAAGTTACACTGTAAGAATATTTCCGAAATAAAAAGTTATTGAATGTCTCGAGAATTTTAATGCTTATATAAAATAAGTATGGAAAGAGAGAGAAACTTTATTTCCACTTTCTGGAAAAGAATTACTGTTATTTTAGAGTATTTCATCTTTTTTTAACAGTTTCATTCAAGAGAAATTTCTTTATTTAGAGACACAATAATTCAATTTTGTCAGTAAATATTTTGAAAGTTTTTATTTTTATTATTTGCGCTTCAGTTGCTTGTTTAGAAAAATGAGCAATGATTAAATATAAATTTAACAACATATTATGTTACTTTTAGTATAAAGAGAATACATTTATGTATTTATTCATCCAACGCCCGTGCTTGGCTTGACCATTTGACGCAGAGCCTCCCAGTACCGACTAACGATGTCGTCAGTCGGGTATTCATCGAGTCCAGCACATTGGAGCAGGTGGTCAGCATCCATTCTGCATAGTAGGCAGGTCAAGCCAGTCGAGGCATATTCCCAAAAGTCATGTGCAGTGGTTAGACGAAGGCAGGCAACAGACTCAGCTCTCCAGGTGCCTCGAGATTGGATCCACAGTGACAATAGTTTCCCATGGCTCTTGGTGTTTTGGATTTCGGTAGTATATTTGTCAATGAATGTGAAAATAATTCCCTTTACTCTTCTGAGAGTCAAGGAGACTTCCAGTTGAGATGATTCGGCTCCCTGCTTGGCTTTTTGGTCAGCTCTCTCATTGCCGGGGATCCCAACATGACTCGGGACCCACTGTAAGGCTACAGTCCAGCCATATGAGATTAGCTCCGCAAATTCAGCTCGACATTGAATTGTGTTAAGGCAGTCAGTTGGTATATTATTGCTTAAAGCTAAAATTGTAGATTGTACTCATAATAATGTATGAAAGTGCATTTTGAGTTAATTCTTAATAAATATAATCTATTGCTTAGTTACCGGTGATTTTGGTAAATTACACAATTCTTATTACTTTATACCCTGCTACTAAGTAGCAAGATGTTGTAATAGGCAATCTCTCAAGACTTCCCATAGAAATTTACCTGAGATTTTCTATGATGTTATTGCAAATCTTACCACCATCTTACAGAAGAAACAAATGACACCGTTTTCGTAACTTGGTAATTTGGAGAAAAGGTGTCAACTCAGATGTTGTCATTGTAGCTCTTGACTGAGGTTCAAAATTACCAGGCCCATTGCCAATAGTGCTCGTGTTACTTTAAATAAAGGAGAAAATCAATCAATACTGACTCACAGAAAAGAAGGTGATGTGTGTAAATCTAATGGATTATGTAGAGTGAACTGAAGTCAAGATTCGAGATAGAAGCTAGCAAGACAGTGAGAGTAAGGTAATTACTTAGCCAGTTATTTTTCATAAAATTAAATCCACTGTTCTGTTAGAAGGACCTTAGTAGTTTATTAAAGATAAAAGAAAGTTCTTCGATTTTAATTGGTTTGTCTTCTTATAAGCTCTGAAAATAAGAACTTTTTAATTTATTCTAACTTAAACATGTGAAGAAATTTTCCCAGCATTGATACATTATTTAGTTAATCAGTAAGATTAATAAATTGATATTAGTTTGTTCTTGAATTGTGATTTGTTCTGGTTGTGCTACACGCACAACCACGTCGGATTGGATTGTTAAATTCATAGGGACGAGTTTTAATAGACGGTATTGGGGTTACTGTCACAATCCGGGCAAAAAGTATACTTTAAAACTAAAAGGTGTCCGACATTTAATGTAAATATATGCATTTACGACTCACAAACCTGTATTTTTTTTATTGCCTTTGTAAAATTTCAAAATATTAAACCTTTTCACCGCAGATTTGCTCTTTATCATCTAATGGCAAGAACTCAGTTTGAATGAATGTTTTAGGATGAAACAAAAGTGATAAATACGCAGAATGCCAAAGAAATTTTTATTATTAAAACTCATTTGAATAACTTATTAAAATACCTGTGTTTCATACATATTTATATATACATAAATTGATATATATAGGTAGATTAATTATTTAAATAACAACCTCCCTAAATAATAACGTCCCTAAGTAATTATCATGCTCAAAATTATGTTTCCAAACTATATAAGATTTAAAAAAATATTTAAAAATTTACATTTTTTATATTTGTTTTAAAAGTATTATATATTTAATGTAATCCATGGTCCAAATGTTGTTCATTTTTTCATCTGTCCACATATTTATTACAACACTCATATAAGTAAAAAATAATACAATATACATGAATGCAAATATAACTGATATATTTAAGATCTTTTTTGCATCTTTTAGTTAAAAGGAATCTTGTGAAACTTAAATAAGAAGGATGTTAAAAAAAAGATTTAAAGGTCGTAGTTGTTAAAAGCAGATTTGCATTTCTTCATTCAATGCCAAGATCTTTTATAATAAAAACGTTGTAAGTACACCCTTATTTTTCCTCCTCACTTGTGCCGAGAAAACCACCTAACAAGGGCGAAATATCTCTTGAAAATGATACCAACAAAATAAATCGGACTCCTCCAAATTTCAACTCTAGAAATGTAACATTATTCAGATGGAGAAGTTTCAGGAATTCATTTTTGATTCAACAGTACAATTTAATTGCTTCTATAGAGAATTCAGAATCTTCTTTATGTTTAAGCCTTTGTAATTCCACTGAAAAAGATTAAATAAAAATCAAAAAAGTTGGATTGTTGTATTAAATGAGGGTGGGTGAAGATATAAATTTAACGGAAAAATGCAAACAGACAATTCAAATTAATGTTAATTATCGTTTTGATACTTATGTGGTTCTTCTTCTGTCTCCTATTCAAAACATTAGAGGGAAATTAAAAAGACATTTATATTCATATCATAAAACTAAAAAAAGAATTACAAAATTGGAACATATAACTATGTAAATTCACTCTAGAAATAATATCCAGAGTCTCAAGATAAAATGATTTTAGAATATAAGGAGAAAAGAGATAATCATATCTCCGTAGATTTTTCTTTTTTCCCCTTTCAGTTAAAAATACCCCACTAGAGTAATATTTTAAATAATCATCATATATAATGATTGATTATTTTAAGTAGTACCTGTAATGCACCTTGAACAGTGTGGTGGAGTTTAAATTGCTCTTATTTTATGCGCCTCTTAAATTTGATTTCTGCTATCACATTTTTGTCCCCATACTGTTTTCTACTTAACAACAGTCTTAAGGTTTTAATGCTCTTATAAATTTTCATTCTTGGAACATAATGGATGGGTTTCTCCACTACAAAATTGCTAAGAAATTTACCGTTGAAAGAAAACAAGATAAAAAAAATTCAGTGTCTATGTCCAGTGTGGGGGGAGGGATAAAAGTGTATATTAATATATGTAATAAAAAGAATAAGTGCATAAAAAATATTATTAATCACTATCTTAATATATTTGGTCGCAATGGATACAAATCGAAAAAAATGTGCAGATTCAAATATTTGATGCTAACACTCATTACTTAAAAATAGTATAAAAAAGTTTTTAAGAGTGAAGATGGTATAAAAACCAATAGACATTGAATAACATATCGTAAATTTGTAATTAAAATGTATTTACTCAATTACTAAATTAAAAGAAAAAATGTTGCGTAATAGAAAGATTTTTATAGAAAGTAGGAGATTAGTTGCTCTCAATGTAAAACTACAGTTATTGCTGAAGAAGAATAACAAATAAACGACAATATGTTAAATATGTTAAGCTATTAATGATAAATCTCAATATTTATGCTAAATTTAAGTTTACCTCATTATCATAAGTTAAATGGAACTTTTAAATATCATTTATATATATATATATATATGCATATATATATATATATATATATATATATATATATATATATATATGTAGCAAAAATTTGAGTTTTCCAAAATTAAATAATCACATTAAATATAGTGAAAACAATGAATGTTACCGTTGTTATACATTGAACTACAGAGAGATTTTAAACCAATGACCAACTGTGACATTTCCATTAACATTAAAAGTGCAAAGCACAACTAAAAAATGTTATTCTAAGGCATATTTAGCAATGACTATTATTCAAAATTTTCTCAAGGGAAAGTATGACAGCCAAAGTTGATTCTTCCTCATATTATGTTTCAAATAATGACTTGATGTTAGAAGGGGTTTAAATTCTCACTCGAGTTTAAAATCCAGAACAGTTTTAATCAAACAAACGATATCAAATAATTATTTATTATGTAATTAACCCGGTTATCCCATGATTTTGAAACAACTCTGTAGTTTTTCTAATACGAATATAAACATATGATGGGGATTTTTAAACTCATATTTTTTACGCAATAAATATCCTTTAAGTATGTCGTAATTTCTCTGCATCAGCTTTGAATACAACCATTGAGTTAAATGACCTGTCTTTAGCAGTTTAGGCCCATAATAAATAACCTGGCATACTTTATTTAACTTCTATAAAAAATTCAGATTAAACATTCTTACTTGCAAAAAAAGTTCATTCATAGGTAATTCCACTGAAAGATACTCTTTTAAATACCTTACGCTCAGCAAAAAAATTCTTAGTAAACAGATTATTATAGCTTATAAAAATTAAAACTCAGTATGTTCTATAAACCTTCATTATTTCTTCAGAAATTAATTCTTGGAAAAAAGATTAATTTAACCTCTTGTTCTGATTTCACGGCGTATGACTCGAGGCAAGTTTTGATAAGGATTTTGTCGAAGCAAGTTGGCAACGTTCATTCTCAAACACTTCCAAGTTATCTGGCGCCTCCAGTCATGTCTTCTATAATTAACATCAAACCTGAGAAAAACCATAAATATTTCATAAAATAAAAGTAAATGCATTACGTTCTGGAATATTGCTAAACATTCTAATTAATTCGTTTGATCTTGGAAAACTCTTGTCATGGAAGATATATAAAAATATATCACTTTATGTAAAAACATTTTAACAATTTTTTCTCAAAAATGATATTTTCAAAATAAAGAGAATTGCTTTTAATTTATCCAAGATATCTTAAATAATATCTACAACGCCAAAAATTGATCTAAGTTTACATTCAACTATGCAGGCAATATGCTTTTCATTCAAGAAAACATTGTAACTGTTCTATAAGAATGAAATAACTGTAGAATATTTCAAGAAGAATGTATTTCCAACAAAACGCTAATTTAAGTTTTAGTTTTAATAAAAAAAATTACTGAGAAACTAATTCCTCATATTTCTTATTAAGTTATCACACATTTTAGGAAAAACATTATTTTAGTTTCATTATACATTCGGAGTTTTGTATTATAATTAAAATTTTAAAACTTGAAAAATTAAACACCGTCTTTCAAATACAATGCAATAATTGATACCTCTAACTGACTAGCTCTTAGAACTATTACACAACACATAATCAAATTTTTTATTGCATAAATATATAAGTTTCAGCAGAAAAATAAATATATAAAAAGAAGAGCCTTGATTTTACTTTAAAGTCAGACATAAACTATAGGTGTTTTAGGATTATTAACGTCATAATTTTAAGCTACGCAAGGGGTATTAGTGAAGGAACTCCTAATTTTAAACTGAAGTCAAGTGATGATGAGAACGACATCTAAGCCTGCATTTCTTTCTTCTTTCACCACGCCAATGAGATGACTTTGAGTTTTGATAGATTTAAGGTATCCGACTGCGTTCGGAACCGTGATTTGGTAAAAGCGTATAAATCAGTGGTGCACACAAGGGAGGGTCCTGGGGGCCCGACCCCCAAAGCCCTTGATTTTTTTCCGATTGATTATAATTCCAAGTACATAGGAAGTAAAATTTAATTAAGTATTTGTTACTAATGATTAATTTTATTAACTAATGCTAATTATTTATTAAATAATTAGTTTTTTACTGTGTTTTGTTCCCGAAAATCGACAAAATCAAAAGGAGCATGATACAAGAATGGTGAACTTTCGACCCCGGACACCCCCTTGAAAAATTCCTGTGTGCACTACTGGTATAAATGGATAATATTTATGATATTTAGTGTCATTTAGATTAGAAAATGTATATGAAATTGTTTTAAGAATAGTATTACAATAAAAAATTATTTAAATACAATATTTTGACAAAAAAATGAACATACAATGACCAGTTTTCAAAATGTTCTCCTTTTGTGAAAAATGCTTCTATTATAATAATATTTTGCCTGCATATAGCTCAGACCTCTTTACAGAAGCTCAACTAGAATTCTTTAGATATAAAACTTAGAAGTGGGTTTATCCATGTTTTACGACGACAGAGGCGAGAAATTTTAAGAAAAAAAACGCCGATATTTCAAATGGTTGTAACTCTGAAAATAATGTGAATTTTTTAAAACTCATAGTTGAGCCTCTGTACAGAGGTCTGAGCTATATACAGGAAAGATATTATTATAATAGAAGCATTTTTCACAAAAGGAGAACATTTTGAAAAAAAAAGGTTATTCTAAGTTAATTTTTTGCCCAAATATTGTATTTAAATAATTTTTTTGTCAAAATGTCCTTAAAACAAATTTATACATGTATTTTAATCTAAGTGACACTAAATATCATGAAAATTATTCGTTTATGCGCCTTTTTAAAACCACGGTTCCGAACGTAATCGGATACCTTAACGTGCATAAGCCCTTTGACATGAAGGACTTCGGTGGTATGAGGACATGAATTATCCATTGTGAGTTTGTGAACATGACCAATAGGATTGCTAAGAACTACAGGAATATTAATCTAAAAAACGTGCTCTAAACAATCTTACACTACAAAATCATTTTTTCGTTAAATGTGTTTCTTGAAGCCTATTTCGATATGAAATTCATTAACATCATAATTTTAGGTAACATGAAATGTTTTGGTGATAACCCACTGCACATCTCTCCAAACATTCAAACCTTTGCAGCGTGAGATCTTTTGGATTTCTCAGATTTAACATGGTTCAGTTATTTTTTCAAGTGAGTCTCAAGTCACACCAGCACTTGAACCCAAGACTCGACAATGTCATCCTAACCACTCGATTACATTGGTCATGAACACCGAGCCTCTATTTTTCAATTCCTACTATTAGTTCACACACACACAATATATATATATATATATATATATATATATATATATATATATATATATATATATATATATATATATTGCTCAAATTTTCAATTGTTGATAAAATATTTTTGTATTCATCCATTCAAGTTCAAACACATTTTTTTAAACTTGTATTGAGGGACATTTAATGTCAATACAGTTTTTTCAAATATTTATTCACTAACTAAATTGAATTCATTTCAGTTTTATATGGGAGAAAAAATTAAATTTGTTCTTAATGAAGGCAATAGATGGCGATAGTATACATTGATTATTCAACTATCAGGTATGAAAAGCTTAATTTGTTTTTTAAGTAGGAATTGATTTTAATATTTTTTATATCACTTGCTATTATTTTGTTAAAACTATAGAATATCTCTTATGTAAAAGGAACAGTTTTCAAATTCTTTTGATTTTTCTTTTGCATTTTATTATGGGAAGCTCATTCAGCATGCACTCTGCAAGAAAAGTCTGTTTAAAATGCAGAGGAACTCAAAAAAATAATAAGATAAAACTGTGGAAAAAATTCGAATGACTGAGGGGGAAAATATTAATTTCCTTTGATTCGTATGTCTATCTTCATGCCATTTTATCATCAATAATATGAATTTTTGATAACTAGCTTCTCCCTCAAATCGATAATCAATAACTCCCATTGCCTATTTCATTAAAAACACATGCAATTGAAATATATGAGATTTAATCGAAACTGAGGGTAATTAAAATACAGTAGATCGTAGCAATACTGTATTTATTCGGAAACACAATAGTGAGACAATTAGACACAACTCGTGACATTAGAAACGAGTTGTGGTTTCGATTTCTGATTACTTGTGAAAGACTATAGTGTCAAACAACTTCGATTCTTGTATGTTGTATTCAACTGGTTCTCAAGGTCATCACATGATCATGGCAGCTTGTACATGTTTGTGAGATTTCCTTCCATTTCACCATAGCTTAAGTTACTTAAATCATATAGTTCTAAATTGAAACTAACTGAAAAATATCCAAACTGAAAAGTGTAAATGTTTTCCCCAATCTAATTTTCCTATTTAAAATAAATTTTGTTTTTTAATTGGTGAAATATATTTTGATAAAAAGAGTTATTTCTGATTAATATATGAAGTCGGCATTTCTTTTCTTTTTGATATACAGTGGTGACAAAAAGTCTTGAACACAGTAATTTTTTTTTTGTTTAATTTTCGAGTTTGACTTAATTTTTCATTTTGTAGTCTTGCTTAACTATTGAACATGCTTAACTATTTTTTACTGATTCTAGAGAATTCTTTTAAGCTAATTTCAAATCTGTTTGTAGATTTTATGTAAAATAAATAGTTTTACCTATTTTTAGAAGAACAATGATAAGACAGGAACAAGGGTATTGTGGTGTAATAAGTGATTGTTTTTTCAACCCATGAAATACAACATTATTCGAACCAATTAGAGACAATTTGAGATAAAGGGTTGAAGGCAGAATGCTCAATATTTTTAGAGGTGCAACTCTGAGGTGCAATTTGAAGTGTGTGGGTAAAAAATATTAGAGTTATAAGTAAATTTTTGTTTATGCCTTATATATAATGAAAGATACAAAATAAAACTTTCGAAAGCAGAATCGCATTCTATGCATCAAGTTGTTAATGAAATACTATGCGGTCTTTCTACTATCGTGGGAATGTTGAAAAAATATTCTGAAACAAGAATTCTATTATGAACAAGAAGCGTTCTGGACGATCTGAGAAAAACAACTTTACATGAATATAAGGTATTGCAAAAGGTTTCACTTTAAATAAATGGTATAATTCACCACAAATTTTGAAATAAGGGATTTTGAAATCGAAAATGAATGTAGTCCCAAAATTATAGAGGAAGACAGCTGAAAATTACATTAGAATGCTTCAAAGCTCGCCCAAAACCATTACTCACTGACTGGATCGGACAAAGGATCATTCATTATGGACTGTTACAGACTTCGAAAAGATAATATTTGGTGGATTAAAGTCGATCTTATATACCTTTCAGGTAACAAAAATAGTGCCAATGTAAGACGACACACTTATATAGAATTCAGCCCTCAGTATCTGAAGCCCACAATAAAACATTCGACAGAAATGATGGTATGGAGCTGCATGTCTTCTGGTGTAGTTAGAAAACTTCACATCATGAGAGGCACAGAGAAAAACAGAGAATTCTGTAAAATAATATAGAATAATAAAAAAAAACTGCTACCAACAGGAGTTGTTCTTGGATATCAATCACGGATTTTTCAGGGTAATGACGCCCCTCATCACAGAGAAAAGGTAGTCTAGAAATGATTCGAAGACAGTATTTGGAACAGCCTGAACTGACTAGGACAGTCTTCGAATCTTAATTCGATAGAAAATCTATGGGTTTATAGGTTAGCAATTTATAGGTTACCATATTTGGAAGACAAAATATTCAAACAAACGCAAGTTAATTGAAGTTTTAATATTTCTTTCAATCTTGATGTCATGAAAGATCTTGTGAATTAGTGTATTCCATGCACAAAAGATGTTGAACCGTAATTAAAGCAAAGGAATGTCCCATTAAATATTGTTGATAAAACATGTAACAATCACGTAATTTCCAAAGGTCATGTTAAAAGTACCTTGGTTGTAAAGTTCTGTGTTATTCTACTGAGTATTTTTTCTGTATATTCTGCTTTTTTTGCACACACTGACAATTTCGTGTTCAGGCACCTTAACTGTAAAAAACACATTTACGGGATTGAAAAACAAGATACAGATTTGAAATTAGCATTAAAAATACATTATAATCAATAGCAACATTTAAGATAGTACAATAATTTCATTAAAAAAATTATATTTAACTAAAAAAATTGGACAAAAAATTAGCGCGACAAGGACTTCTTAAAACCTCTGTAGATGCCAAGCTCATACGACACAAATGAAAGAAATTCAAAAAGAATATTAATAGCATCGATCTCCTGTCTCCTGTGAAATTATCAGAAATTTTTAGCTGTCTTTATTTTATTTTTTAAAAAAATTTAGATCTTATTCATTAATTTTTGCTTCTCTTATACTTTTATGTCTATAAACTTTTCAAAAATGAGACAGAAGTTGTTATATTAACTTCTTTTTGAAAACGGCTCTGATTTCCAATGATTGTAATGCATAGCAACTTCAACAATTTAAACTTACAATGAGAAATTCAACCCCTTAAGTGTAAAATTTTACCCCCGCCCCCCTTCCCCACAAAAACAATTTCGGGCGAAAAGAATTACAGTTCCATAAACAAACTGTATCCTCTTTTCAAAATACTAGCTGTAAGTAATGCATCCTAAAAATTGAAAATAAGCCGAAATCAAAGAAAGAAGATATCAGTGCCCGTATAGCGTACGGGTAAATCATTTCCAGCCAACTTTTGGTATCCCATATGTTGTATCTGCAAACCGCTTAAAGAAATGGTCACCAATGTGGTGGCCCACGAGAAAATTTCGCTTGCCCTCAGAAAAATTTGGAATATACTTACTCACCACTTTAAGATATGTTTTAAGATAAATTGAAACATAATTCAATTAATAACAATACGTGAAAAGTTATAAAGACGCTTCTTCATAGAATAACGTCACGGTAAATAAAGAATGTATAACACTAGGAATGTATATTGCTAAAAAATTTTGATATACTTCAACCATTTTCATTTTTTTTTACAGTTTTTGTTTATTTTGTTATGGCTTATTAATGAAGCTTTCATAATTTGGTTATAATTAATTGTTTAACTTTATTAAATAGGTACATTTTATGTGTTCTTTGATCATAATATTTCTTATGAACATATTTAACACTTAAAAATCCGATTAGTGGTCCACGGGAATTAAATTATTAATTTACTATTCCATGAAGTCAAAAAGTTTGGCGACCGCTGGCTAAAGGGGTTAAATATCAGTAAAATACAAAATAGCATAATTTAAATTATTTTAAACTTTTATTTTAGAACCACGTGCAAATACGAACATGAAGCTCAACATAGTTCATTTAAATAACATAAATGGAAAAAACAACATTTTTTAGCTACGTATGACATATACACGAAGATTAATTTAAAGAATACAATTTTTCTTAGGATGTTAATTATGCTTTTACAAAATTGCATTCCTCAGTTCTTCTCAAACTGCTAAAATTTGCGACCCAATTTTCAATCATAATTTTCTCATCGTGCCCTTCTTTCCATATATTAACAACGTACTCTATGCAATAATAATGTTCTTTGATGTTAACGTTACAATATGACTTAATTATTAACGTACAAGTTATAAAGATATGTATTAAATTTTGTATATGTTACTTTTAAGTAATACGAATAGATATTTTAAGTAAGCTATATACTTCAAGTATTATGTTACTTTTCCTATCTACAATTATAAGTACATTATACGTGTAAATGTGTATTTTTTGTCAAGTTGTATTTTATTTTGCTTCCTTTTAGTAAACTAATATTTTTTTTAAATAATCTTTTATTTTCGTCTCTTTGATATGCCCACGCTCCCCACATAGGGTTAACGTTGGGTGCCCCCTACAGTTTTAGAATAGTAAGCTCAAGCTTTTTGAATGTGTGTCACACATAAAAATCGTAATTTTTGCTTGATTTTCTAAAACGCTTTCATTTTATTTTATTAATACATGTTGTGAAATTCACAAAATACTTCAAAAGTGAACGACCATAATTGAGGAAAAGTAACTCCTTTTATTTGAAAAAAAATGTAAAATGAAAGGGAAAAAAAGAATATTAATCAGGTAGTTAAAGAAAAGTTAAGTGGTTATTTTTTATGAGAATTCCAAGAATACAAAACTAAAAAAAATAAACTTTTGGTTAAGAAATATATGTACAAAAATAATACATACATTTATAAATAAATTTCCTAATTTGAATGCTAGCCTGTATTTGTAAATGTCTATAGTATTAGGAAGTGAATATGCCAGGAATATTTGAATTGATGATAATCCATGAATGGGATAGTTAAAACTTTTCTATAAAGTGTCTCACTGTTTAGAATACAAAACGTGTATAATCAATGTATTCATTGAATACATTGTACGGAATACAAGGTGTGGCTATTAAATAACGAGACCAACGCTGCTAAAGATGAAGTAAACGTGGGCCAAAAACCAACGACAGACAGTCATTTAGCGTTAAGCCTTCTTTTGCGAATACAGCCACTACTATAAACAAATCCGTGTATAGCCATAGTCTTCGTTCCCGTTAAAATTTGCTTGTATTCTTCGCCGAAAAAATTGTAAGTGTAACAATGTAGCAAAAAGTGCGAGGAAATTTCACATGACATTTGGAAAAACCACCTCTGAAACAAAGAAGTTTTCAACATTAGCTTATATCAATGAAAATATATCGCGTGCACATGTTTTTGATTTGCTTAATCATTTTCAAAAAAACCAAGAAAGCGTTGTAAATTATTCCCGCCCAGATCGCCCTTCCACGTCAAAAACGAATGATAATATCGAAAATAACGGTATCTGGCTCGATTTGACTATCGTTTAAGTATTTGTGCAATTGTTAAGACATTGCGAAAATTTTACATAACATTTACACATTACATTCAAAATTTATATAACAATGGAAAAAGTGTGTGCCAAAATGTTGCTGAAATCTCTCACCTTTGAACGACAAGAAGCTCACAAAAATGTTTGCCTTGCCACTTTGAATTTCATTGAAAATGACCCAAAACTTATTGAATAGGAAATAGCATGTGACAAATCATGGTATCTTACTTATAATTCTAAAATGCAAAAAATCCATGCATTGAAAGAGCCCATCTTCACAGAGCCGAAAAACAACACGAATGAGCAAATCAAAATTTAAAGCAATGCTGATTGTTTCTTTCGATATTCATAGCATTGTGTACCTTCACCAGGTTTCAAAAGGTCAAACGAGTCAAAATGTAAATCAGCATTACTACTTTCACGTTTCTTCTTAATTCCATAAAAAATAAGGGGAAAATACATGTTTTGTGGAAGGATTATGTCATGGGTTCTTAAACAAGACAACATTCTGGCTCTCTCTACACTGTCTATCGTAAGGTTTCTAGCCAAGTAAAGAGTGCTTTTTTTTTCAGGTATAGAAGTTTAAGTTGGCATTACTTTCCGAAATGGCGACCGATTTAACAGCTGTCAAGTGATTTATTCTCAGTTTGGTTTGGCAATTCATCAAAACGATCATCAAACAAGGCGTAGATTCGTCGAATGGGCCCAAAACAAGATTGCCGTTGTTCCCGATTTTCATAAGCGAATTTTATTTAGCTATGAAGCGCACTTCTGGTTGAATGGCTACGTCAACAAACAAAACTGCCGCATTTGGAGTGAAGCTAATCCACAAGTGTATGTCGAAACACTGTTACATCCAGAAAAACTGACTGTTTGGTGCGCTTTATGGGCTGGTGGAATCCTTCTTCAAAAACGATGAATGACACAACGTTACAGTCAATGGTGATCAGTATAGAGCCATGATTACTAACTTTTTCATTCCTGAATTGAACAATCATGATGTCCAGGAGCTGTGGTTCCAACAAGACGGTGCAACATGTCACACAGCTCGTGCCACAATCGATTTATTGAAAGACACGTTTGGTGACCGCCTAATTTCACGTTTTGAACCTGTGAATTGGCCTCCAAGATCTTGTGATTTAACAGCGCTAGACTATTTTCTGTGGGGCTATGTAAAGTCATTGGTCTATGCGGATCAGCCACAAACGCTTGACCATTTGGAAGACAACATTCGCCGTGTTATTGCCGATATACGGCCACAAATGTTGGAAAAAGTCATCGAAAATTGACGTCCAGATTGGACTACATCCGAGCCAGAGGTGGCAGTCATATGCCAGAAATCATATTTAAAATGTATTGCCACAAGAATATCTTTCTAATAAAAAAATTCATGTCAATCGAATAATACATCGTTGTTTTATTGCAATTTAAAGTTCTATACCTCTAAAAAAATACCCTTTACAACATCCCATGTTAGAACATCCGTTTTATTCGCCGGATCTTGCACCACGCAATTTCTATCTATTTCTTAAGATGAAATCTACATTAAAATAAACAAGATTTGAATCCGTTGAAACTGTGAAAGAAAAGGTGGCACGTTTTCTAAAACAACTGACATAAGAAGACATCCATCACTGTTCCATACAATGGAAGAATCGCGTGGAACAACTATAGAGACGCAGGAGAGGTGTGAACTGAAGATGAAAGTAAGTAAATATATATGTAATCAAAATAAAATGTTTTATAGCATCATTCTTGTTATTTTCTAGCAACACCTTATAATCTTAATAATTACAATGCAATTCTTTATTTCTAATTAAAGTTAATTATTAAATTACTTTAAAAATATCCGGGGGATTTTGTTATATTTAGTTTTCAATATTTCTTTTTGTGTCATTAAGAAATAACATAAAATTGCGATAAGAAAAATATAAATGTCTGCTTAGATAATAAAGACAAAAGAAGATAAAATTTTATATAAAAACGATAAAAATAAAAAAAAAAAACAAGCAAAACATTTTACAAGATAATTATTTCCATTAAATCAATTCAAAACCCCAATGTTATGCATTGATGAGAAAAATGTAGTATCATTCTTTACATTTGCTTTCAATTCAGAAAAATTAAACAAGAATAATTTATAACAGTCGGATTTATAATGGTAATGAAAAAGAACTTTTTCTTTTGTCTCTTGAAATGAAAGACTGTTTTAAACTGCCAGCACGTATATGAAGGCAGAAAATGTGTTAATGTGATTTCTTAGTATTATGTATATTTTTAATTTACTAAAAAAACTTACATCGCTCTCTCCTTTTCTTCAATTCATTAAATGAAAGAAAAATAACACTTTTTAAATATAATTATTTTGCTGTTTTGAGGAAATTGCGTGAAAATATTAATTCAATATTTGATCCATTTGATTTGAAGAATAATTCGTTTTTCTAAATTTAATTGCATATTACTATAATTAAACAAACTTCATTAACTTTGATCCGATAGTAAGCAATGTAGGTTAAAATATATTTTCCGATTTTCTTCTTAGCATGTGGATTAAGGAACTATGTTGTTGGAAACAAACGTACTTTTCAAAATAATGTACCAATAAAATTTAATAATTTCAACTTTCCTTAATGTTCCACATATGGTGAAATCTTGAATGTTCACAAAATGAAATCATGACGCTTAATATTTTTTTACTTACGGTCAATTGTATTTATTTGAAAAAATTTTATTTCATTTTTGAAGGATTTTAAGTATTTAAGATACAGCACATAATGTGAATATTTGAAATAGCGATAATGTATTCAAAATACATCTAATTATTCTAAACTTTCTAAAATTCGTATAGTCTCAAATTTTCATTTTCCGAATTTTCTGATTTTTAAGACGAAGCAACATATAAAATTTAAAAAAATAGTTATAATATGTTTTCTTATATAGGCTATTTTTCCTTGAGTATGAATTATTTTCCATTGAAAGGTGTGTTTTTTTTCTTAATTGCCACATTTATTTTCTTACATTTAATGAAATATTTTTTCAAAGATTCATTCAAAAATATTTAGAAATTATTACATTAATTTTTGTTCTTTATGTATTCCTATACATGCTGCCAGACTGATTTATTGCTTTAACGCCAGAGTTGCAGCGAATTATACTGATATTTCAACTACGCAACAAATAATTAATATTGTACATTTTAAATATAAGTTTGATAAAAAAAAACATTCAATTGTATTCCTTACATTTTTTTTATGAACCGTCTTTTACGTCAGATGAAAATAAGCGTTTTAAAGTAAAAGATATTTCTTCTAATGTTATTTTTAGAAGATTTACTCCCACATATTTAGAGGGAAACATCAGTAGAATTTTTTGGTTTGAAGTGTTGGTTTTATTTTGATTTAATAGAATCATTACTAGGCAATGATTGGTTAACTTTTACAGTGATAAACAGTTTAAATTAATACACTTGAGTAGATTAGTAAAACTTTAAAACCTTTACCAAGATGTAATTCATTTTTGATGTTATTTTATCAATTTGTTGAAACAATCATTTTCTACTATTCTTTTAAAATTACAACTTAATATCTTACCTACAAGTATAAACATAAACAAGCCAAATTTTAGAGCTTGCGTTTTCAAAATTTACCTTCTAGGAAACTTCGAAAGCTTATTTTATCTAAAAAGGAACCTTTTTTAAAAAATTCAATTAATACCAATGTTACGATTATAATCATGATTAAAAATAATTATTTTATTCTGTTTTCCCGACTAACATTATTGAACTCTTAAATTTCACTACAAAAAATATAAATTATGCTTTAAGAAATCCTTTTCTCTTTCTAATAAACTCACTGAGCAATGTAGATTACAGAAAATCTTTTGGAACGTATTACTTTAAAACCTCACCTCTAGTGATTCATTAACCTGAACCCTTTGGCATTCTTTGTTACACCTTTACATTTATGTAAATGTGTTTCAGGGAAAACAGGAGAAGGGTTATGACTTCCAACAACGTTTCGTTATTGGTGTGAACAAGTGCACTGCATCCCTCATTTTGGTGATTCTAAGTAATGAGCCTTCGGGAAATACAAATTTGGACATTAGTGAATTTTCAGAGGAAAATATTATTTTGTATACTTTACATTTATGTTTTAAGCAATATTATTGGTAAAAATAAACAGAAAGGGTTTTTAAATCATTTCAGTGAATGATAAGCAAATTTCATGTAAAAAATATTCAAGGTCTTATTTTAAGTTGCATCAACTTCTACAATATCATTACGATAACATAATTTGAATTCTATAATAATAAAGTTTTAAAAGAAAGATAAACAAAATGTTTCCAATATGTGGAGTATTTAGTGGCTTTGACTTAAGTTTAAAATTCAGCAAAAAGGTTCTTCTTATGCTTAAAAGTAACAAGTAAACAAACTTTTTGCTTTTTTAAATTTGAAAGCAAGGAATTCCAATTTAAGTGCTATTCTATTATTTAATGATATTTTAGTGTAGGACATATTACTTTGGGGCATATCCATTCAACAACTATGAATTATAAATATGAGTAGCTGTTTAAAAACTAAATTGAGTAGCTGTATAAGAAAAAAATGGAATCATGAACAAACTGTAAATAAGTGTATGTCATCATATTCTTCAATATCATATAATATCCTCCTTCACATTAATCATTTGGAGCTTTTCAAATTAATCATTGATTTTATAAAACTGTTTTATCAATGACATATCTCGCAGTAAACTACATTTACCACAAATATTTTGTAATGCTGATTCGTAACACTTTTTGGTATTTTTAAAAACACATAATATTTCCTAATATCATATTGTCCGACACCTATTATAAATTTTAACAAAAGCATACATAGCTATGTTATACAACCAGTAGTTTTATCAAAAAATAATAATATATGTGCCACATTTTTTAAATGGATCGAATTGTCGTATATTTTTGTCAATTACTCCGCAAGTAATAAATACCTATAAAAGATCCATTAATTTTCCATGAGCTGTTGATAACTTAAAACGACCTTTGCATACAAAGTGTGTGTGTAGAATTTTTATACAATTTACAATTATTTTATAACCTCTTGGATTGAATTGCTGTTAAACTAATTACAAAACTTTTAAATAAAAAATAATTATTAAAAAAATATTTGCCCATAATAAATACATTTACTACTTCAACTAAAATTTTTAAATAAAATGTACATTGAAGAAAGGTAGGGATATAAATGTAATATTAACTGCACAAAAGGTTACCAAATTTCATTTAAATACAGAAGATTATCTATGCAAAATGCTGAAAGATAAAACATCATTCACTATTCCCCTCATTTCATAAATTTATGATGAAAGGATTTGATACGTTTTTGGACTTCTACATTTCTTTCATTCATAGATATATTTATACATAGTATGAATTTTCTACATTCAAAGACTTGCAAGGTATTAATAATTCTCTTTCATAATACATTACCATAAAATTCATTACATTTTGTCACTAAAGATTATTAATATATATTCCAGAGGTTACTTCGAATAAGACAAGTTTATGCAAAATTTCGAACACCATTCGTTTAAGTTTCTCAGTTATGATGTTTATTAAGAGTAGCGTTTCATAATTAGATTGTTCAAAAGAAACAGTACATAACTATTGTACGTACAGAATATTAAACCTCTTAGTTTCATTTTATTTATTAAATGTATTATTGTACATTGTTTCAAAAATGTACAAGATATTTTTTCTAACATTGTTAGGAAAACCACTTTGAATGCAAAACTAACCACGATGAATATTTTACACACAAGTTATTCATGCATTAATTATTTCGATGTTTAGCAGTTTGTAATTATTTTCGCTTCTATTAAAAATTAGACTGCAGCAAGAAAGCCTTATAACTCTAGCTGTTACAAACACTGGCTTTGTTTGAACATGTTTGCAAATAAACAGCAAAGATAGCATTTCTTAAAAAAATTATATATATTACTTAAATGAAATATAGTAAATATAAAAAGGCACGTGTTTTAGTAAGAAATTGAAAATGCATTGTAATTGTTAATATTCAATTAACCACTGGCGTATATATCTGCCCTTCCATAATACGATTATTTTCTTTGCGCTGTTATCAGTAAAACTATTCAAAAGGCTTTGGAATGCAATAAAATGACCTTGACTATTTTTTCGAAGTATTTACTTACTTTTGAGAAATATTTTCTTATCTGTGTCCTTTCTTTTCCACCCAACTTACAGCATATGCTCGCCTATGTGAGGGAATACTGTAACTTTTAATTGTATTGGGGTATATGGAATCATTCCTGTGTATAATGCCAAGATATTTATATAATCATAAAATACACTATATATTTATTTATATGTCATATATAGATAATATATTTCTGTGTAAATAAATTCTAAACTATACGGACTAAATTTTTTTAAAATACATTATTAGTTTGATATATTAAGGAATGTATAGTAAATATTCACACTTCCATATGATGGTGCTATTTCGTCCTTAGTGATCGAAATTTGTATGTGGTGATTTTATAATGAAAATATTAATACGAAATGAGCTATTGATAGTATTTTAATAAAGGCATGACACACATTTTTCGAGTTTACATATTTAATACGTATATTATATATTTATTTGGAGAAAATTTAAAAGAAATAGAAGTTATAAAAATCACAAACCTTTTAATTTATTCCAATTATGAAGAAATTCAGATGATTAGACAAATAAAACTGATTCAGAAAACATGCTTATAGTCTCTCAAAAACCTTCAGCAAACCTCTTATTATTTTCTTCAAAGTGTCAATGTTCTTAAAGGCTATGTATCACTTAAAAAACTTTCCTATGTTGGAGAAATGGCTTGCTTTGACCAATAAGCTATTGACATTTAAATGTATACCATACTTTGCAGTAACTGACACCGTGTTTTTGGCAGTGAATTTTCAATTCCCATAAGCAATTCAGAAATTTCTCCAAAAAACTACTAAGGATAAAAGATAGGAAAGAGAAGAAAGGTCTAAAAAGATCTTGATTTATGTAAGGAATTGGAAGAGAGACGGTTCGTGACATTAAATCAAAGGACATTTCTAAAATAATATGAAAATTATACTTTCTTAGTAACATTGGATAACCCAAATTGTTTAAAATCTTTTTATAATACTTTAAAAAAAGATTTCTAAATTATGTATCATAATTAAGTATCAGGCATCTTAGAAACAGACGGGAGCAGTCAAATTCAAAAGTTACGATTCATCCTGTCCGGATCACCATTGAAACTGGAAATGTTTAATTAAATAAGCTGACTCCGAAATTTTAAAACAAGATAGATATTTGATAGATAAAAACATTATTGGAATAAGCTTCCTTAAATGTTAGGGACAAGCAAAAATACTTCAGAGATTATTGTGCAGGGAATATATTAAAATAGTTCTTGATATTTGTTTTTCTTTTTAAGGTAGCATTGATATATTAAATACAATTCAAGAATATATTTGCATGTCTGATAAATCCAATTTATTCTGAAGCATTTGCTTCTACTTGAAAAAAAGTTTTGCAGAAAAGAAAATCAAAATTGGATTGTTTGAAAACATTTTCAGGATTAAATATATATAGCTTATGATATCTTTCTTATGTAATATTTATGACATACTGACGAAATTTTAAAAAGAAATATTTGTCAATAAGCCTTTGCAAAGTTTATTAAAATCACATATAATTACAACAAAAAAATGTTTTAAGCACAAAGAAATGCATTTTCACAGGAATTAATGAGCAAGAAGAGTTCCCTCAGAAAGTTAAACTTAATTTTAAGTACTAATTCCAAAAAAAAATACAAGCACCTGTGTCCCTCATTATAACAGAATGTAGCTAATGAAAAAGAAAAAAATTACCTTGATAACAAAAAGTAAAAAACATAACACTATTTACTAATGATTAAAAAATTTAGATAATGACGAAATGATTCACATCAATATTAATTAATTATTGAATAAAATTAATCTCTCATTTCCGAAAAAATACGAATTAATCCTATGCGCAAATGTTTTTCAAAACCTTTATCGAAATTAACAATAAAAAAAATTCCATAGGTAAATATTCGCGTAACGGGTTTTGGTTTTATATTCTAAAAAGACTTAAGATTTATTAAGATATTGTGGATTTTTAAATTAATATTTATTTCTTTAATATTTGAGTTGACTTTTATATGGATGATAAACTTTTTTATAACTAAGGCATGTAAGATACTAATGCATGATCTCTACCTTTAAATAATGAAATAATTTAAGGCCATTTCATTGAAATACATATTCCTCCCTACCATATAGGGATGCTAATACACGTTAAATCTATCGAGGCTCAAAGTCCTCCCGTTGGCATGATGGGAAAGTGTGATGCCTGCACAGGTGTTTTCTTCATTTGTAGTGGTTCAAAAGTAGTAGATCAGCCACCAATACTCCTCGTAATGCTTCAAATAAAACATTAATGAACAATCAGTCAAAAAATATACAACCGGTAAATGGAAAAGTTGTTGTCTTAAACTATGTGAGCGAAAAAAATATATACTTTTTTTTATAAATCACTCTATACACTAGTTATATTTTAAGAATTAACTCTCTCTCTCAAATCAAATTTTCGTAAGTACTAACTACATCACTTTTCTAACTAAATCAGTGCTCCTCAAACTATCAATACTGGCAATACAAATTTCTATCAAAATTTTTATCGCCCCCCCATACAACAATAATGTATTTACTGCAATAAAAATGCACTTTGACGCTGAAGCTGCAATGAGATCTTAGTTATAAACCATATAAGTATTAAATTTTGTATATGTTACTTTTAGGTAATTTTTTTTTAAAAAATTACTTTAAATATATATTACTTACTATTTTTATGTTATTTTTCTTCCTCTAAACAGATCGCAAATCGATATATTTAATTAAAGATTTATTTCCTACAGCATTCATTTCTAAAAGTACGAATGTCATTCGAAAAATAGTCTAGTCTATGTTGCTCTCTATCATATCCATCACATCTGACATTATCGGGAACGTTTGCGTGAGTCTGGGCAACCTATCGGCCGCCTGCGTAAAACATGTCAAAAAGCTTTTCCTCGTGTTAATTCCAGTCAGTTTTGGTCGACTCGATACATCTATAACTACCGAATCTAGCTTGAATGTACATTTTATAATTTGCACGTTGATTGTAATTCACGGTAATTAAGTATTTTAGATTAAAACAAAATCATGAATGCATTTTCAAGTCCTAAGTGAACATTTGACGATAATAAAGGATCAACAAGTAAACTGACGAGCATGGTTCCAAAAATTTAAGTCAAGGAAATAATCTCAAAAATATTTAAATTTCGGATTTTCCACTACTGAAGTAAATGTTTAAAAAAAAGCCCCTGCTCTATATGTATTAAAACTTACAAATCTGAAGAATAACATGGGAAAGTTGTTTTTGAAACCATGTAAAATCATTTAGCCATGTTGATAAGGAATTTTAAAAAGTATTTTCTTCTCATGAGGACAACTTGGTAGCAAGTTACGAGTGGATTAGGAATCCATTTCAAAATACTCCAGAAGGATTCTCAACTGCCGAAGAAGAAATTTTCATAGATTTCACATCCAGTGAAAAATTAAAAGGCAATTTTGTAATAAATCGCTCTTTGAATTTTGCGTATAGCTGATGATGAATTTTCTGCATTGAAAACAACAGCACTTCGTTATACTATCACCATTTTCAACATCATACTTTTATTAAACCAGATTTTCTGCAGTGGATGCTTTGAAGAGAAAATATATGTCTCAGCTAAATATAGAAAAATAACTCAGAGGGCCAATTTCTGACATTAAACCATCCTTTGAAAAACTTTACAAGACAAGCCCATGGAAGTCACTAACAATTATTAAACTTAATCTTAATTTAGTTTTAAGAAATTATTTATATAATACCTTCTTCAGTACTAATCAGTTAAACTTATACTGGCTCTTCGCACTTCAATTTTTTAAAAAATGAGACATTATTCTAGATATAATAGCGGAACTGTAAGGAGAGTAAAACTGCGTGCATAACATTGTATACAAAAATGTAAAATGATTTTTTTAGATGAATGCTTACATAGTAAATATCTTTACAAGAACTGTAATTTTAAACTTCACATAATTAGCATTTAGAATTAATGTTAAATAACGAATAAAAAAGAATATTTAATTCCGATGAAGAATAATTGTAGTACTTTTTAATATTTAAAGCGAGAAGACTTCAAAATGTTTTAACCCTGGAGCTGGCGTGCACTCGATACTAACATTAATGGTTGTGCGGGGTTGTCAGTTACTCCAATAATTTGTTTATAACTATTTTTACTTTACACTATAAAAATCGTAATTCCAGTGATTAATTTAAGTAAGAGCAAGTATACTTACCAGCTTTCAAGGACTTTTCAATTTTTCTTTGATAATTTTAGAAAAAATCTAATAAAACTGAAGTAAAATAATTCAAAGTGCAAGACATTAATAAAGTACGCAAATTAGAAACACTTATCACTAATATTACAGGAATGTTATTTGCTGGCAAACCTGTCATATTTTGTTCAAGTTATTGTAGTTTTACTGTGCTTTCATGATCGAGTGAGTGAATATTAACGTCGCACTGTTCAGCTACACGAGGGCTTTTGGAGATGGACCTTGTAATTTTAGCCATGGTCAAGTGACGTGGACTTCACTTGAGCTGGCCTCTTTTAACTACCACATCACTCCAACGAGAGGAAGTTTGAACTCTCGACAGATTTAACGTGCATCTCTACCCTACACGGTGGGTCTTTAGTGGTACTAGGCTCGAACTCATGAAACCTTTGATTATCAACAAATAGCAAATTGAACTTTTTCTTTCTTGTGTCTTCTTGACAAGGCGAACTGAACCTTGCGGTACATTTATGACTTCATATTCTTTTGGAAGAATTTGAAAATTTTCCTTTCGTTTTATGTTCATTGCGTTCCTCAATTATGAATAATATGCATTCTTTCAGCATGTTCTTCATGAATTATGACGTTTTTCACTATGCTTGTTTGAGAATATGCATAAAAATAAATCTTGGCCAAATAATCCTTCAAATCAATCAATTTTCCATACATCATAAAACTCTTTATTATTTACGATTTCCCTAAACGAAAAACAAACACGTAGAAGATGGGACGGAACTACAATAATATAAAACTAACCATACCAGTAAGTTGGAAGGTCAATCAAATGATCAGCAAATCCTTATGCTGCCTGGCTGAAAAGTGAATCAAGTCTTTCTTTTCTTTCAACAACTAATGTATAGTATTTCAATAATAATAACAGGGATTAATTTTTAATCTTCCTAGAATTTTTCTCAGGCTCTAGGTTTCTTTTTTTCTTTTAAAGATAAATATTTTAGGTTTAAAAAGAAAACGTAATGAAAAAAATCTCTCATCGAGGGATTACAGAAAATTAAACAAAATGTTTTTAATTTGGTTTTAGGATCAAAGATAGCTATTTGATGACGTAATATCACCAGATAAAATACATAAATTATATCAGTGTAATTGTGTATTTCTTTTACTATGGAATAAAGTATTTTGCTTTACTTCATTCCAGTTATTTTTTTAAAAAACTTTTATTTTCGATATGCTTGCGCCCCACACTTAGAGAAACGCTGAACTAAATCATAAAATTCATTTTTCTTTCTTTCATATGTACTACTAATTGCCTTACTGTGCAATTTATATAAAATACCCTAGATAAGTCAAATGGATATTTTTCATAATTCGTATTATTGTGTATTTCGTTCTATAGAATAATTAAACTTTAGTTAAGTATAAGATTTCACACACACACCTCAAACTTAAGAAAAGTGTTAGCCAAAAAAATATAACAAAATAAGATTCCAACTTTATGGCTTCACAGTACCCTACAAATATATATATATTTTTTTTTTTTTTTTTTTTTTTTTTTTTGCATTTTTTATGGCTCATAGCATTGGACTATATCATGGGCAATTTTGTGCAATGGGAAGCTGGTACAGAATTTCAGATCTAATAACAAATTAGTTTTTAAGATATTTCAAATTTTCTAAGCCTAAGTTATGGTTCCGGTTCAATTTTATAGCATTTTACCACTCTTAAATTGAATTAATTGAAAAATGTTTTGTATCACAATTATCTCTTTCAATGTGAAATGGTTATTAATTTCAATTTTCATTACTAAAGACATTTCTGCTTGATTATGTTTTGAGTATTTTGAATTCTCACAATTAATTAGTTAATTAAGATTGATTTTAAGGAAAATTTTTGTTTTAAAAATAGTTCATATTTCTAAGAAACTTTATCATTAATTTTTCCTGTTCATAAAATGCCATGGCCAAAACGTTCTCAGGTTATATGAAAAGCAATGTTTTGAAGAGTTGGAATACTACTGAAACTGATGAATCTAAAAATTAGCCCTCAGATGATACTGCAGTTAGACATCCTGATACAAGTATTTTGAATTCAAGTATCGGAGATAATACTGAATATCCCCATGATATGCCAAACAACATTATGTAGTAAACATATTGTAGTGCTATATTTTAGTATTTTAATGTTGCGCAACAAAAACTCAAACTTGCTAAACTGTCCCAGTTTAAAACTAAAAAAGAATTACATTTTATAGGCCTCCTTATCATTTCGTACATAAATGCTTTGTGTTTCAAAACTTTTGAGAAAATATTGGGTTAAGATTAGGCTGAAAACGTCATTGTAACAAATGCTATCAATATTATGCAAAAATATTTTTTGAATTAAAAAAATACTTCATTTCAAAACTAATTAAAGAAGTGTTTTTATTTAGAACATGTTAGAACATAATATATTAAAAACTAGAGCTATGCATGCATTATTCTATTTCCTCGTTTATGACTTTACAAACTTTAAATGTGTTTTCTGCAGACTTAAAATTTTGAAAATATAAGTATTTTCTAATCTCTAAGGCTTTTTTTCTGTTCAATATAGAGTTCTGAAATTTTTTCTATATACTCCCAAACGTATGTTCTAACTAAACTAGAATGAATTTCGGTCTGAAATCTCTAGTTATCTTTTCAAAAAATGTTAAGTTAGTATATAAAAAATGTTTGTGTTTTTTTAGGTTTAGATAGAAAAATAAGTTTATTGAAAATCAACAAGTGAACAGATTTTCCAATTTATTCTAACTTTTTCCGCTATACTCGAAAAAACATAAATAACTTAAAATAACTAAAAATGTTTTAAAAGTGAACCTGTTATGAAAGTTTGAAAAAATTTCAAAAATACTTAATTTTTTAAAATTGTAAAATAATGGCTGGTAAAACTGACTTTTTACTTTCAGAATTATCTTAATAATACAATCTGAATATAAAACAGGAATTGTTTTTACTGCAACTGTGTCTAAAAAAAAATTTGACCAGCCCTAATAAATTCAAGCGCTAAAATATTTTTTTTTCAAAAGATCATTCGAAAAAATTGTAACTAATTATAATTACCGAATATGTATAATACAAAACTGTTGAAGGTAGCAATTAAAATTCAGACCATTGCAAAGACTTTTAAAGAAGAAATTGTTAAAAAATTTATAATGCTCAGAATAATGAATACCTAAGCAATCAACAACGTTTTCGATTACTTCATCGTCTTTTACCTTCCTTAGAAAGGATTTACGGAAGCAATGTGAATACAAGGGAATTATTTTTGTTATTTTTGTTGTAAGCTAATTTGTTATGTGTGTGTAAGTCGTATTTGTGAACAGGTATTAATTTGTTTTGCGTGTGTAAGACGACTTTTTGAACAGATATTTATATTTAAATTTTAACATTTTAATTTGATGACATTTTAAATGGATTGTGTACACATGGATACTCTGTATGAGACTTAACAAAAAAGAAAAATATTTTTCATTACAGCCTTCTAAAAACAATATTAATGATTTCTTGGATTAAGTAATAAAAATGAACTCTGAAGCACACACACACATTTATTTTAAATTTATGTTTATGAAAAAATATTTATTTTAGATTATTCAGATATCAGTACATGAAAATCCTTATTGTATTCTGAATCTAAATTTTAACAATTTGCTGAATGTTGTACTACGTTGATTATGCAAATATGTATCATTCGTGAATTTCTAAACATGAATTAAAATTTCATTAAGTATAACATAGGGTTATAATGATAATGAACATGCATGATGATGTAAAGAATAAGATTTAAATTGAGGACATTTATTTTGCACAATTTCACATACTTGTAAGACTTGACTAGAAATCAAAACGAAGTATTTAATTATGTTTAATGTGTCATTATTAATAAAAATCACTCTCTCTTTTCGTCGAAGAAATACGCGCATTGTAATTACTAACTGAATCAAGAGTTTTTTAAATTATTCTAAACATTTTTAAAAGAAACAAGTTGAAAGAATGTTTAGATAATTTTTATGTACTACTCATATGCAAATATAGTAGCATTATTAAAATATCTTTTAATAGCATATTTCTTAAAGTCTACAATTATTATTAACGTATACTCAATAAGAGAAATTAGAAAACAAAGAAATGATTAAACGTTTGTATATTTATTAATAACAAATACTGAAGTGTTAAAAAAGTTTAACAGTTTTTAAAATTTCTTTGATTTTAGAAAAATTTGGAAGAAAATTACCAATAGCGCCCTCTATACTTTTAGTACTTCTTAACGTATCCGACTACGTTCGGAACCATGATTTTAAAAATGCGCATAAATGGATAATTTCCATGATATTTAGTGTCACTCAGATTAGAATACATGCATAAAATTGTTTTAAGGATATTTTGAAAAAAATGAATTATATTAAAATATAATATTTTGGCAATAATTTAACTTAGAATAATCTTTTTTCCAAATGTTCTCTTTTTGTAAAAAATGGTTCTATTGCAACAATATTTTGCCTGTATATAGCTCAGACCTCTCTTTAGAGGCTCAACTAGAGTTTTGAACAATTCACATTATTTTCAGAGTTACCACCAATTGAAATAATTATTGGCATTTTGTTTCTTAAAATTGATCCCCTCTGTTGTCGTAAACTATGAATAAACCCATTTCTAAGTTATATATTTTAAAAATTCTTGTTAAGCCTCTGTAGAGAGGTCTGAGCTATATACAGGCAAAATATTATTAAAATAGAAGCATTTTTCACAAAATGAGAACATTTGGAACAAAAGATTATTCTAAGTTAATTTTTTGCCAAAATATTACATTTAAATAAAAAATTTTTGTCAAAATGTCCCCTTTAAACAATTTTATGCATACTAATCTAAGTTACACTAAATATCATGAAAATTATCCATTTATGCGCTTTGCAAAATCAGGATTCCGAACGTAGTCGGATACCTTATAAATTCATTTTATTCTATGACAACAGGTACTATAGCTAAACTGCTGTTACATTTCATGCTTGTTAATAGAAATGTCTTGAAGCAGGTGTCCAGTGTAAAGCTAGGCATCACTTTATTCCAGAAGTATATAAATACGTTAAGCTGGCACTCTAGGTAATGGACTGAATTGATGTTAACCACACTTTTCTGTAAAAATACATCTACTTCAAAGTATAAAAATTATGATTTGTTCTGTTGGAAAATGTTTAATAATTTTCAAGATATCTGAAATATTTTATTTTTAGTATATATGTACGTATTTTCTATAGAAGTAGATTTTACAAGAATTGTCAAAAAAAAAATACACCTTGGAAAAAAGGTAAAAAGTTATGAAAACTCAAAAGATTTGCTTTAAATATTTAAAGAAATAATATTTAACAGCAATGAATGAAAAATATACTATTTTAAGATTTTAAAACACAATTTTCAAAATACTTATTTTTAACAACCAATTTATCTAATGGAACTAAATATCTGAAAAAAGCTTTTTTTTAGTCAAAAATGAACTACCGTCCAATGATGAAACTTCAAAATTATTTTCTCCAGTATAGATAAGTGTACTTAAGGCTTTAATAAATTTAATTTATTTCAAAACATTATAAATCACTTCATAATCATTTCTCCATAATGCAGGTAAATAAAACATTATAGGAAGGAACCAAAGGAAATGGGACAAATGTAACCAACCCAGACCAATGGTAAATAAATATTTTCTAAGAAATAAATATTAAATAATGTACAATCCACTTAAAGAATTCAAAATAAATGTAAGCAGTTTCTAGGATACTATGGAGAATTGTTTTCATAATTCACTCAAGCATAAATGAGTATAAATCTTAAGCCTCGACTATATACTTATTTGTGCATTCGTCAGTATAAACTCAGATTTTCTGAAAAATTCCTTTTTTATTTTAATATTTAAATACTTGGTATTCTAATAAATAAATTACATCCGTCGACCAGTAAATATAACAAAATAAAAACTTAATTATTTACAAGCCAATTATTTGTTTTCATCCTAGAATTCCCCTGAGACCTTTCTATGTAAGTAAACCAGGAAGAAGTTTCCGAAATAATAACTTTATTTTTCAGCTTAATGAACGCCTTTTCTCCTATCCTTGAAACTGATCGATGATTTTGTTCAATTCAAAATGACTTCAGTATACAAAGACAAATTCTAATTTTTTGAAAATGAAAAGATTGAATTAAAAAATACTTCTTAGAATGGAGTTTAAGAAAACAGAGGAAAAATTTATTTTTTCATTATTTCTCCCAACATTTATAATAACAATCTAAAATTTGTTCTTCATATCTAATGTCTTTCCATGTACAAATAATAAAGTCCAAGTTAAAAAGATATTTTTTTAAAAATTCGAAAAAAATTAAACAGCTGGGTTTTTTTTTAACTTTCCAATACTAATTAATATAGAATTTTATTTTACTTGATTAGTTGAGCTATAATTTTTCGCGTTTAATATATTTTAACTAAAAAAATATCACTGCTTGTATTTAGTTTATTGACATAGAAATGATTTAAATTTATTTTTCCATTTCAGATTTTATTGCACTAGGTGTATTAAATAAAAGTAATGAAACTCTGGATTTCTACCCGAATGCGAATACAAGTGTGAATACGAGTCTACTAAATATTAAAAGTACTGAGTGCTATAATTAAAAGTTTCAGTTCTATCGTTAATTAAAATTCTTTAAATATAAGATAAACATATTGCGATAGTGTTATCGTGATGTTAATAAAAAAATCTTAAGAGGATTTTGCAAATCTACACAAACTAAAATGATTTTCTTAATTGGAAGTGCGGTTTTAACAAGAGCGTGAATTCTTGAATTCTTTTTATTTAGTTTATAGCGATAAAACTATAATTAGTATAGTACAATACAGGTATTGTATTACCAGAAAAGCAACAGTTAATCATTTTAATAAACTGAATGCTTTAAAAACGAAGCGATAAATAAATAGAAATTTACCTTATATAATATAATAATCCCCTTTCTTAATTTTTACATAAAAATAAAAAAAAAAATAGAAAAAAGGGAACTTAAAGATTAGATTGATCGTATTTATTTGCATGTAACTGTTGAGTGCAAGAATTAATTCTTAAATTAATCTGCTATATAATTGTATCTGCTTTATAATGTTATTTGTATCTGATTCGCGTGAAATCCAAAATTTCTTTCTGAATATTCGTTAACAAAATTATTTATTTCAGAGTTAATTTGGTGAAGATAGTTTTGCTATAGCTACAATCAAAGCTGAATTCGTTTTTTAAAATTATTAGTTACTTTAAAATCAAAGTAAACAGAAATAAGGATGACAAGCTTTTGTAGATCCATATCCCACAAAAATAATAAGTGTAAACAGAAATATCCTTACTGTTTCAAAAATTATTCCCATACCTAAATCTCCTTATTTGATTTTAATACTAGGAATATTATATCTAGACCTTTAAAAATGAAGGGTTCCTATTAAATCCAGAAGCTCCATTTGGGTCATTTTGCTCATATGCTCATACAGCTTATATGTTTTGATTCTTTCCAATATACCTCCATGCGTGGTGTAACATTTTTTCATATCTCTATTCCCATTATGAAAATAAATAATCAATTCTGAAAAGCTGTATTTGAGTTCAAAAATGTCTGAAACAACCAACAGGGTCACTTGTTGATAATGTTATTATTTGATGGCTCCTACTAAAAGGAAAAAGTATACCATTAGTGTTCCCTTAAGAAAAATGACGCTTTTCTAGAAAAATATGGAATATGAAAAACTTTACCTAATTCTAAAGATATGTTTTCGATTTTACAATAATTCATCTTTATTTTTTGTGCATAGGAAAACGGGCAACTGCTATATCGTGATGACTAATACGAGACACTTAAAACTCCACCCTGGCTAGTTTCGATGATGCATCATGAAGACTTGTATTCTCTCAAATGCGTGAACTTTCAGTTATCAGTGTCCCTTGAAGATAAAAATTTTCCTTCATTAAATAAATTTATTTCATTCCTTGAAAAGCAAGCCAGAAGTCTTCAAGGTATCAAAATTACACCACTCAACGAAAAATCAAATAAAGGTTTAAATACTACTGTAGAGTCAGATGACTCATGTAAACCTTCATTCATTACATAGATGTGAAAAGTTTTAAAGCTGAATATAAATAATCGCTGGAATTTTGTTAAAATGCCTAGCACCCTGGTAGCTTTGTCGTGTTACAGAGTTAATTTGGTGAAGATAGTTTTGCTATAGCTACAATCAAACATGTCAAAAAAATTTAAACCTTCATTTTATGCTGAGTTTAGATAACAAAGTTGCTGCCTACGTTTTATTCGATTCATGTCACATTAATGGACTACAGTTGGCTGAATTTCCAAAAGTAGAGCGAAAAAAAGAAGGTCATGTCTTTAATCTTGCTCGACTTACAAATCAAATAGCCAAATTCTGGGAAGTTGCAATTCCACATGCTAGTAACCTCTCAGTTTCTCAAAGCTTTAATTTGTAAGTCTTCCTTTCAAAAACGACAATGCATTGGGTGATTCTAAAGTCAAGCCAGAGACGATTCTTCTCGTTGGAGAAGCGCCTTCAGCCAATCAGAGTTAAGAGATAGATATGTAAAATTCAAAGGCCATATGCAACTTGTCCCGAATTCAGAACTTTCGAAACCATCTTCTAAGTGTTTTTATTTACCCCCATTTTGGAGTTGTTAGGGAACGGCGATTGAATAAAACTGATTCGAACTTATCCCTTAAATGACATTCTTCATACAGGTCCCAGTATTCTATTAAAATTCTCTCTTTAACAGGCGATATAGAAAAGATGTTAAATTCAGATATCAAGAACCGTTAAAAGAGTGGTGAAGACAGCAACGATGAAGATGGTTCGTGTTGCAAACATGAACTCATAGAATGCAAAAGAAGTGATAGTGATGCTTAAGGAATAATCTGGCAATGTGATTTCCTATATTATTTGGAAATCAGGACATTAACGTGAATAAGAACGTACGCGAGAATGAGGCAATAATGTCTATATAAAATCGATAATAGCAGAGATTCAGTGCTTCTCATACGCTGCTCTACTTAAGAACTGAGCTGGTTACCGGAAAAGTCCATGTTTCAATGATAACATCTAAGAATCTACGTTGTTTCAATAATCGCGACCCAATATCCAATCATAATTTTAATCGCCCCCCGATTGTGCTTCACTAGGTATTGCCCCTAAAAGTTCCTCATTTAATACAAATGTATTTATTGGAAATCATAGCTAATTCAATAACGCTATACTTTTTGATGCCAAAACTACGATACAACTTTAACCTCTTAGGTAGGACACCGATGGAATAATCAAAGTTGGAGGAAGATTAAAAAATTCGTGCCTGAGTCCTATTCAAAAACACCCAATTCTCCTTCTAAGAGCCATCACCTTACTAATCTGGTCATTCAGCATTTTCCCCATATGCGTATTTTATCCAAGTGCCAAACATGCTAAACATCTTTCACCTTGAGGTTGTTTCGGACCTCTCAGCAGATGCCTTTTTTGGCAGCATTCCGCGAAAGCTAATCAAATCTGTTGAAGTGCAGAACTTTGTAACTCAGCACTTGGTCACATTCTGGGAAGCTGGCATCAAGTCGGGTAAAACAATGAAATCAGCTGTTCTGAACTTTGAAGAGCTTGTGACATTGGTAACGCAGATTGAAGCATGCTTAAACTCAAGGCCTCCTCTGTCTAATGACTCAAGACCTGCAACCTCTTACGCGGGACATTTCTTGTCTGTCTTCACATGACGATGGAATTTAATTCCATCTCCGAAGACCTGGAAGTACCTAAATAAAAATATGTATCTGTTTCTGTACGCCAGGACGACTGATTGGTGCATTTGCTTAAAAGATGGTTTCACAAGACCCAACGAGGACAATTCAGCCAACTGTTGCCTACTGCCAGACTGAACTGATAGTCGGAGGGCGCCACGACAAAGACTTTAAAAAATATGTATCTGTTTCTGTAACGCCATTTAGGTAATTGAGTCAGTTCGAAATAAAGAGATGGTTAATTTTGTGGTGTGAATTCAAGTCGAATAAATCTAAAGAAATCCCCAAAGGGAGTCATCTATTGTTTCTCATTTTCAGAATTAATATTGGTGAGTTTATTTAAACTTAGCTTTCCGGGAAAAAACGTAAGCCAATCATTTTACTATTAAATGAACTTACAAATCTAACACCAAGTACTGTCTTTTCGGTGCACTACTATCCATAAAATTATTTCGAAGACTTTGGAATACAATAAAAGGAACTTGACAATGTTTCCAAAGGATTTACTTATTTCAGAGTATTTACACTTCTTTATTCTTTCCCTCCTCCCCCAATACATCGTATACACGCACCTCCGTGGAAAAAGGTTGGCACTGGGAAGCGATTCAATGTTAATTATTAAACTTGTACTTATAACTTAGTATTGTTAAATTAATCATAAAATACATTGTTTAGCATTGATACATTTATAAGTGTAAAATATATCAGTGTAAATGGATATTTTATTTTTTATTATGTCGGAATGCATTTTGTTTGTTTACTTTCAGTAAATTTAATAATTTTTTAAATTATCTTTTTTTTTTCGACTTTTCAATATGTGCGCGCTCGCTCCCCCGTCGTAGAGTTGCCTCACCCCCAGGGGGTGCTCCCCACAGTTTGGGAAACGATGGTCTAATCTTTCTATTGACGGTAAGTGCTCGTCATCCACATATCCAATTGCAAGTTCATCAATACCGTATGCTTATTATAACATTCGGATAAATAATTTTGCGTCATTTTGGAGATGACAGCATCTGGTAGTTATTTTTTCGCCCTATCTTATGTCTGTGGAGCACTAGGTCATTGAAAATTTTATGCGGATGATTTATGGTTATAAAGTTTGGATAATCTGCTTTCAAAGACACAATGTCACGCATTATTTTCCGTAAAAGTATGCAATACCTGACATTTGAGGCGCGAAGTAGCTGAACGGAGCAAATGGCTACGAAGAAATTTGCTCTAGTTTCTGAATCCTGGTACAAGGTGATTGAAAATTTGTTACTCGTGTATAATTCTGAACGTAAGTACAGTAGATGAACAATTTTTGTAATGTAATTGAAGAAACAGATTAACCTATATTACATGGAAGATAAACCGGCAAAATTTAAAATGATGTTTTGATTAGCAACTGAGGTAAAATCCGAATATTTTTAAATGACTAACTTTATTTGTGTGAAAGGATGGAAAGCGGGCAATTGATTTACTAGTTGATAAATTGTAATAAAACCTGTTCATGTTTCTACAATGTCCTTGATATTTCAATGCAGCATAATTTTTAAGCAATTCTTAAAAGCTCAATTTCAAGTCGAGAATTTATTTTTGTGATCATGGAAAAAGTATGGATTGATTATTTGCGTAACAGATGTGTATCTTTCCCTTCCAAATCAATCAAGTACACACCCTAACATGAAACAAATATAACTTTCATTGTTTCAAGGTACAAAATAAAACTTCTGTAAACTGCTTTTTATTGCATTAAATACATTATTATTGTATGAAGGGGCGTAATGAAAATTATGATAAAAAATTGGGTCTCACATATTGAAAGTTTGAGAAACACTTCTATATATATTGTCATTTATATACTATCATTTAAAAAAACTATAAACACAGAGAAAAAATGAACCCTAAAAACAAAATAAATTCAAAATAAAAATTGCCAAATCTTTAAAAAATCTTATACATCGTAATTTCAACATAACTAGTTGATAAAAAAGATCATTTCGTTTGATTAGGCTTGAATATCTTACTAGGGTAAAATTGACACCAAGGATGGTTTTAGGTAAGTCCAAATAAGGCTGCTCTAGTGTTAAATACATACTTTAAATATAAATTATCAATAAAAATTTGTAAATTTCCAATAAATCATCAAAGCAATTGTAATAGAAATTAATGTATTTTAATTTAATTACTTCAAAATATTATTATTTCACTATAGAGAACTCATGAAGTAAGATGATTGAATATTTGTTATTTATGAAATGGAGTTATCGGATTTGATTGCAACTATATTTTGTGTGTGACCTTATTCTGAAATTAATAAATGCATTTAATTTAATTTATTCTAAATTTAAACTAAAAAAAGTATGAAAACAAACAATTATAATAATAAATAGTAGGAATAATATCTCATTTATTTCATTAATCCTATTTCTTACAATTATACTTATTTTAAAAGTCACAAAATTCAATTTTATTTAGAAGTAATTTAACTTTTAAAACTGGAACTCTCCTGTAAAATATCTTAAAAACTCAATATTGTTTCAAAAAAATTATTTGAAAAATAAATCTTTCTGGAAATTTGAGAAATAAATTGTTATAAAGAAGTTTAATTATTTGTGTATATTCAGTTAATTTTCTCTTAAAGTTTTTAAAACTAACCAATATTATTCAAATTTTTATTCAAAGAAAAGAATATTGAAAGATAAATATGTGGGAGTTAATACGTACAATACTGAAAAAAATATGTGTATATTATAACATAATCAACATGTATTTAATTTTTCAGTTTATCTATATATATAAAGGAGAAAAGCTACTCACTCACTGACTCACTGACTAATCACGATATCTCCGGAACTATTAAACCTACAGACTTGAAATTTGGTAGGTAGGTTCCCTTCATGGAGTAGACGTCAGCTAAGAACGGATTTTGCAAAGTTCGAACCCCAAGGGGCATTACGGGGGTTTAAGGGGCGTTATAGATAATTAGTTCCATTATTAAACTATTAGATGTGCAATCTTGAAACTTGGTACTTGATTTCTTTCATAAAGTACAGATTCCCTACATAATGATTTTTACAAAAATTGACCTCCAAGGGGCGTTGAGGGTGCTTACAGGGCGTTTATACATAATTATTTCCATTTTTAAACTATTAGACGTACAGTCTTGAAATTTTTGGTAAGTGGATTCCTTTCATAAAGTACAGATCCGCTGTAAAATGGGTTTTGTCAAAATCGACTCTCAAGTGGCGTTGTAGAGAATTAAGTGGCGTTATAGGCAATTAACTCCTTTTTTAAACTATTAGACGTAAAATCTTGAAATTGAGTAAGCAGATTCCATTCACTTAGTAGAGATCTGTCATAAGATGGGCTTTGTGAAAATCATTTCCTAAGTGGCGTTTCGGGGGCTTAAGGGGCGTTATAGATAATTATTTCCATTTTTAAACTATTAGACGTAAAGTCTTGAAATTTGGTAAGCGGATTCCTTTAACAGAGTACAGATCCGCTGCAAAATGGGTTTTGTCAAAATCGACTCCCGTGGCGTTGTAGAGAATTAAGTGGCGTTATAGGCAATTAACTCCTTTTTTAAACTATTAGACGTAAAATCTCGAAATTTAGTAAGCTGATTCCATTCATTAAGTAGAGATGCGCTATAAGATGGGTTTTGTGAAAATCGTTTCCTAAGTGGCGTTGCGGGGGCTGGGGCGTTATAGATAATTATTTCCATTTTTAAACTATTAGACGTACAGTCTTGAAATTTGATAAGCGGATCCCTTTCATAGAGTACAAATCCCCTACAGAATGGGTTTTGTGAAAATCGACTCCAAGTGGCGTTGTGGAGAATAAAGGGGCGTTAAAAACAATTATTCCTTTTTTAAACTATTAGACGTAAAATATTTAAATTTAGTTAGCAGATGCCATTCACTGAGTAGAGATCTGCCGTAAGATGGGTTTTGTGAAAATAGCTTCCTAAGTGGCGTTGCGGGGGCTTAAGGGGCGTTATAGATAATTATTTCCATTTTTAAACTATTAGACGTACAGTCTGAAAATTTGGTATAAGCGAATTCCTTTCATGGTGTAGAGATCCGCTACAAAATAGTTTGGGGGAAAATTGATCCCCAAGGGTCACTGAGGGGGATTAATGGGCGTAATAGATAAATATTCCCGCTTTTTCAACTAATAGAACCACCTGCTTTAATATTAGAAGGTATGTTCCGTTCATGGAATAAAGTTCCTTTTACAAAGATTTTTGCGCAAACGGACCCCCAAAGGAGTGGGGTTGCGAGGGATTAAGGCGTGTTATAGAAAAATTCCTGTTTTTGAATTTAACTCATTTACTTGAAATTTGTTGAGCACTTTTTTTAGTTGAATAGAGTTCCACTAAGAATGTATTTTACGGAAATCAACTCCAGGGGGAAGCGGGGAAAGTTATTCGGGCGTATTGATAGACAAAATTCCCGTTTTAGAACTGCTAAGACTATAATAATAAAATTTGGTTTGCATGCTTCTTTTACTGAATGGGAATCCGCTAAGAATGCTGTCAACAAGGTATTGATGGTAAAAATTTCGTTTTTGCTCTGTTAGATTTAGACATGAAATTCAGCACGCATGTTTATTTTATGGAGTAGAGATCCACTGAAAGTTGCTTTGGGGGAAATCCACTTGATTATTAGGTAAAGTGAGCGAAAAAAATCATTCTACTTCTATTTTAGATATAAATAGAAATATGAAATATTACAATTTATGTTCTTTTTATATCAAGGGGTGAGATTGTAACAGATATAAATATATAATTAAGTATATAATGAACATATAATTCAATACAATCGAATTCTTAATGCTAGATATCAATAATTAATATATATGTAAACAGTATACATATATACAACAATGTGAAATACCCAGTGAAGCGAGTGGGTAACTGCTAGTTTAATATACAGAGATCAGAAGGACCTTAATATATATATATGTATATATTTGTAAGCAAAAGGGTAATAATAATATTGGGTTGTTCAGAAAGTAATTTCGTTTTATTTATTTTTTTTGTGGAAATGAAAGACAGTTTTCGTATAATAAACAAATACTTTATTAAATTATATATTAGCCGTTCTGGTCCAACACCTTTTGCCATCTTTCTGGTAGTAGCATAATTCCACGCTCATAAAATCTTTGGTCTTTGCTGGCAAAAATCTGATCGAGGTGGTTTTTGACCTCCTCATTTGAGGTGAAGGTTTTACCATCTAAAAAATTTAGGAGTGACCAGAACAAATAATAATCCGATGGTGCCATGTCTGGGGAATATGGTGGGTGTGGCATTGTATCCCATTCAAGCTGTAAAGGCTTTTGGCGAATGACCAAATTTGTGTGAGGTCTAGCGTTGTCTTGGTTAAACACTACACCTTTCATGTTGATTAGTTCTGACCTTTTCTGTTGAAGTGCATCATTCAATTTGTCCAGCTCATGACAGTAGACTTCCGAATTAATCGTTGTGTTATCCGGTAAAAGCTCAAAAAAACGATTCCTTTAAAATTCCACCAAACAGACAGCGTCACCTTTTTTTGGTGAATATCGGCTTTGGAAATGGTTTGAGCCGGTTCATCTTTTTTGCTCGATGACCTTTTTTCGTCCCCAGTGATGATGCGCTTCAAAAACGGATCATTTTCGTGACATTTGAGAAGCGAATCGCAAACGTCAATGAGGCGACACAGTTTTCTCTCTGTGAGAACATGGGGAACCCATACATCGAGTTTCGAGGATAATCCCAGGCCTTTCAAGTGGTCATAAACTGTTGAATTTGATAAATTTAACCTCAATCCGATCTCCCATCAACTAATACCTTTATCGCGTCTTTATCAGCTTCAACCGGCCTTCCCGAACGCGGTGCATCTTCGACATCAAAACTGCTGGATCGAAATTTAGCGAACCAGTTCTGGCACTAGCGTTCTGTCAACACACCTTCTCCATACACATCGGTCCATTTGGTTCTGGCTTGAATAGTATTTTTACCCCCCTTCTGTAGTAAAACAGTAAGATATGTCAAAAATGCTGCTTATCGCTCTCCATATTTAAAAAGGGCACCAACCAAAATCTACTGCGCAGAATAAATTGGAATTTTTCACACACAAGCCTTGCTATATGAGCTCTCAAAGCATATAAAAACTATACGGCTTAAATGTGAAGTTGGGTGCAAAAAAATACAATTAAATCCTCTGTCGGGAAAAAACGAAATTACTTTCCGAACAACCCAATATGTTTTACAGCAGTGATTCTCAAACTGTAGGACATGCCCCTAGGGGCGTGATAACCCAAAGAGGGCGGCGTGAACATTTTGAAAGTCAAAAACAAAAGCTTATTTAAAAATATTATTTAATTGAAAGCAAACAAAAAAATACATTGTGACTTAATAAAAAAGCATTTACACTGATATAATACATAATGTATGCAAAAATTAGCACTTATCTTGAACGGCTTATAATTAATCCCTTGGCTGCTAATTAAAAGTTACGCGATTCGCTCCTTAACGCCACCGTTTTAAGCCTATGCACGCATATGTCGGGTATTATGTGAGGGGGAGGGATGAATAAGAGAAAATCCTCTGAAATAGGTAAATCCTTCGTAAAAACTATCAAGGTCCTTTTATTGCATTTCAGAGCCTTCGGAATAATTTGATGCATAGCAGTTAACAGAAAAGATCATATTATTGAAAGATGTATATATAAAGGGTGTTTTTTTAGAGGTATAGAACTTTAAATTGCAATAAAACAACGATGTATTATTCGATTGACATGAATTTTTTTTATTCGAAAGATAATCTTGTGGCATTACGTTTTAAATATGATTTCTGGCATATGACTGCCACAGCTGGCTCGGATGTAGTCCAATCTGGACGTCCAATTTTCGATGACTTTTTCCAACATTTGTGGCCGTATATCGGCAATAACACGGCGAATGTTGTCTTCCAAATGGTAAAGCGTTTGTGGCTTATCCGCATAGATCAATGACTTTACATAGCCCCACAGAAAATAGTCTAGCGTTGTTAAATCACAAGATCTTGGAGGCAATTCACAGGTCCAAAACGTGAAATTAGGCGGTCACCAAACGTGTCTTTCAATAAATCGATTGTGGCCCGAGCTGTGTGACATGTTGCGCCGTCTTGTCGGAACCACAGCTTCTGGACATCATGATTGTTCAATTCAGGAATGAAAAAGTTAGTAATCATGGCTCTATACCGATTACCATTGACCATAACCTTGTGGCCTACATCGTTTTGGAAGAAGGATTCCACCAGCCCATAAAGCGCACCAAACAGTCAGTTTTTCTTGATGTAACGGTGTTTCGACATACACTTGTGGATTAGCTTCACTCCAAATGCGGCCGTTTTGTTTGTTGACGTAGCCATTCAACCAGAAGTGCGCTTCATCGCTAAACAAAATTCGCTTATGAAAATCGGGAACAACGGCAATCTCGTTTTGGGCCCATTTGATGAATCTACGCCTTGCTTGATGATCGTCTTGATGAATTGCCAAACCAAACTGAGAATAAATCACTTGACAGCAGTTAAATCGGTCACCATCTTGGAAAGTAATGCCAACTTAAACTTCTATACCTGGAAAAAATATATACGTGGGGGCAACTTACGCACTGGCTGAGCGAGATGTTTATATACGCGGGTGGTACGTTATTATTGTATGGAGGGGCGTGTGATGAAAATTTATATTGAATATTGAATCGCAAGTATTGAAAGTTTGTGAGCCACTGTTTTACAGTACTATAAGTAATATCAATGCACGCATTTTTTAGTATTCATTTACATGTGCAAATATACAAGCACTTTCTTTTTTAAATATGATGATACATTAAATATATTTTCTTGCATCAGAAAACTATTAAATCCCTTAAGGTATCCAACTACGTTCGGAAGCGTGATTTTGCAAAACCGTATAAATGGATAATATTTATGATATTTAGTAGCACCTAGATTAGAAAATGTATATAAAATTGTTTTAAGAATAGTATTACAATAAAAATTATTTAAGTGCAATATGTTGACAAAAAATGAACCTAGAATAAACTTTTTTTCAAAATGTTCTCCTTTTGTGAAAAATGCTTTTTATTATAATACTATTTTTCCTGTATACAGCACAGTTCTCTGTACAGAGGCTCAACTAGAATTTTTGAAATATATAACTTAGAAGTGGGTTTATCTATGTTTTACGCCAACAGAGGGGGGAAATTCTAAGAAAAAAACGCCGATAATTATTTCAAATGGTTGTAACTCGGAAAATAATGTGAATTTTTCAAAAATCATAGTTGAGCCTCTGTACAGAGGTCTAAGCTATATACAGGCAAAATATTATTATAATAGAAGCATTTTTCACAAAAGGAGAACATTTGGAAAAAAGGTTATTCTAAGTTACTTTTTTGCCGAAATAATGTATTTAAACAATTTTTTTTTGCCAAAATGTCCTTAAAACAATTTTATGCATGTATTCTAATCTAAGTGACGCTAAATATCATGAAAAAAATCCATTTATGTGCCTTTTTTAAAATCACGGTTCCAAACGTAGTCGGATACCTTAACTTGCAATTAAATGATACATGGTTTTCAAATATGAAGTAAATATAAGCATCCTTTTTTTACATATGCGCGTTATGTGATGTATTGGGGTAGAGGGAGGAGAGAAAAGGCCCAATGAGCACATTTTTCTTTGAAATAAGTAAAACCTTCGCAACTACTTTCAAAGCCGTTTTATTGTATCCTAAAGTCTTTGGAATAGTTTTCTTGATAGCAGTGTAATGTAAAAAAATGTTTGGCGGAAGGATGTATATATACGTCAGGGAACTTCTTGGTCAACGCACGGGTTGAATGAGACTAATACAAAAGCCGGTGGCAGGTAAAAGTTTAATTCATCTTGAGAACAAATCTGAAAGGTCTTACTTATAAATTATTCTTTTTCGCCACGGTATATAACAAGAGATAATTATATACAATAACATATTTATTTTTGTGAAATTATTACTGCTAAATTTCATTATTTTACTACTATATGTTGATAAAGAAAACTACGCTAAATCAATATTGTCAAATAGTCGTTTTTAAAACAATTTATACAGCTTTAATATTTTAATAAAATACATTATATAAACTTTCATTTAATAAATAAAATATATTTCTTTACTGTACTAAATTCAAAAGGAAAATGTTATTCATAAATAGAGAATAAATTCATTGTGTTTATATAAAATGCTGAAATATTTCTCAAATTTAAATCTTTTTTCAAAAGTTAATTTCATTATATTTTAACTTAAAACATTTTTAATTTAAAATATAATGAAAAGTCCCCAAAAATAACTTTCAAGTTCCATTTTCATAATAATGTCTTTTAAGAAGTACCTGAAAAATTAAATTCCCGAGTGAAGCAAACTGTTTTTCATCTTTTCATATTTGTTTGTATTTTCTCAACATTCTGGGAAGTATTTCCAAAGGTACTATGTAACAACATTTCCGAATTGCAAAATATTAAAGTGTATGCAAATTTTAATAGTAAATAAAAGTTAGCACTGGAGAAAATTATATTTAACATTAATAATAAAAAATAGTTTTATTTTGCAACACTTTTTTCGTATGCTTACATTGTTTGCATTTCAATGGAGATTGACTTTGTCATTGACAAAGAATACAAAGCTATTATAAATATATTGCAAAACATTAGAATTTATTACTTATTACATAACTGTAATTCATTAGTTAAAAAATGCCATACAATTTAATTGCAATTTTGACAATCCGTCGAAATTTTACTATGGGACTATAAGGCCTGTATTAATTATTTGCAATATTTTTTTTCTTTCAAATGTGACTGAAGATTGATAATTACCAATGCAGACATAGTATACCTTGAGATCTTATCACTTTTAGTGTGGCACCATATAAATGTATATCAATTGCCACAATGTAATTTCGACGCCCACTTTCCCCTCTACATAGAGGGAACCTGCTCGAATAATGCGAAACTGCACTGGAAATGTAATTTTGCCGAGTAATTGTAATTGTAGGGTTTAATGGCGCAAGAGCCAATTTTAGCTATGCTGCGCCAAACAACTTTTTAAGCATTAAAAGTATAAAAGTAGTAAAAAATGTTTATGGTTAAAATAGTAATATCTTAGGAATTTTGCCGAGAGCACCCAAACTAAACAGATATTCTTGGGACCTTTAACATGCAGCATAAACATACAAAAGGACGCTGTCGATTTTTTGCATCATGAAAATCCACCAATTTGTTTCGGAGTAGAAGCCACAAAAACTCGGGCTTATACGGCCAACACATAACCAACTACGCCGCCCAGCCTGTATTATTTCCAATATTGTACGCATATTATACATGCATCTATACTTATTTTGTACAAGAGTTGTTCAAATGAAAAAAGTAGGAAACAACACTGTGAGTACAAATTAAGACATTATTCGAAGTATACACCATAGGCTTGAGCACAACTATCTCATTGATTAACAAGTCGAAGGATTCATTGTTCTCAAAGTTCCTGTTGCTGTGACGAGGCCCAGTCTTTCACAGTTTAATAAGTTTGTACTCCGAGTCCCTTTTGAATCTTTTTTTCAGGGTACCAAACACATGAAAATCGCAGGGTGATATATCCGGACTATAAGGTGGATGCTCAAACTGCCCCCCCCCGAACTTCGCCAGTTTTACGCGTGTGCCCCTGGTTACGTGTGGACGTTTTTTTGGAGCAGAGCAACACTCTCCGTGGCAATAAATAGCGGCCGGTGTAACACATTTTGCCGAAGTTGGATAATGCTTCGCTGCTGCTAAATTGTCGAATTTTGCAATGTGAACGCCAACATTTCCTCATGAACATCCGCGTCAATTGGATGGCTCTCTTTGTAAGAGCCTCTGCTCTCTCCTGCATGTACAGGCGTCCTCGCATGTTTCGATTCAGGCTGGAAATTCCATTCGCCTCCCTAGATGTCTCTCTACTTTCCCTTTTTTCTACATAGGCAAATATGTTAACGGTTATGCTGTTACGACGACGTTCCATACCTTTTTGTTGGAGCCCCTTGAATATATTTGTCAAAAAGGTAAAATTTGCACAGTTGTCTAAATGCTTCTTATAATATATATATAATACGTCTAAACTTTAACTAAGATAATAATTAAGCAGCATATTAATCTTTTTTAATATGCTACATTCAATTACTTCTAAAGTTATTATCCTTGAAAGAGTGAATGATGTTCATTACTGGCGAAGTTCATTTTGTTAACAAAACAGTGAGCCACGATATTTGCTTTCAGTTTTAGTTTTTATGTAGTTACGAAGATGTGATTATTAATTCCTTTTTAATAAAACATTTACATTCGGTACATTTTAAGATTTTCATCAAACTTATCTTAAATTAACTATTTATTTACCTTTTTTAATGAAGAATTGGCATATGTTAGATTTATAAACATATCAATAATTAATTATTAAACTGTTTCAACTTCAACTGATATATTTTTAATAATATAAAATAGAATAAGGTGGCATATATATATTTCACCTAGGAAATTTGTTAAATATAAATGTAAAGATTGATGAAAGGTTTGCTTAACAACCTTTCTAAATAATTTGTATCATTCTTTGAAAAAAAATTAATACCTCAAAAATACCTTTTGGGAAGTCGAGTGAGAGAGTTATTGATAGTGAAAAAAAGTTAGTTAAATGTATATTCTTTCACAATTTCATGTAATGAAAGTATTAATCTTTGTAAAAATATTGTATACCAAATAGAAAATAAGTATGTACTATCCAGATATTAACTCTAAGAGATATATTTCATGCCTCGAAGTAACTCAATCTTTGTAATTCAATGCTATAGCTTTAATTTTGTAAACTAATCTAGACTTCTTTTCTATAAAGTTCACGTGAACTCTCTTTGAATCGTATAGTAAAGAAGTGTTTAAAAATATTATCTAAAATTAATTTCATAGCTTAAGATTAATTATACCAAATATGACTTCATAAAGGAAATAAATGCAATATTTATTTCTCAAAATAAACCGCTTTTGAGGCACCAAAACTTGCTGTTAGATGCCTATTATTTGATAGAAAACTAATTCTACTTTCAATTATAAAGGCAAATTAGATGTATTATGATTTATTCAAGCAACGGGCTTTTAATATCCCAAATATTGAAATATTTCAAACTAAATCAAATAATTATCTTAAGTTAGAAGAATAAAATATTCATATTCATGTAATCATTCAGGGAAGTAAATTTGTATGACAAAACATATTGAAAACATGTATGAAATGAATATTTAATACATATTTCTCATTAGCATACTATAGTATTGAAAATATCTTACTTATATGACTGAATGCTTCATTAATCATTAGGGAGTTTAATTAGAATTTGAAGCAATAAATGGTGTAGAATGAAATTGCCAGTAAAGTGTAGGTATCGTTATTCATGTGGTTAACATGTTACAAACTTGAATTTGATAGATGTGATATTATAATAATGGGGTTACGTGTGTGTGTGTTCGCGTAACTTTCATTTTGTAAATATGATTATCTCTAACTAAAATCTGTATATCTCCTTTCTTTTTGAATTCAAATAAATATTTAAAAGTAAATTACGAACACCATTACGTTAGATATATATTTCAATAGTTTAAAATAATTTTTTATTCCAAATTTCAATTTTTTTTTTTTGTACAGCAGTAAAGTAACGAATTTCTTTTTTCAATTCTACATTGTTTTCTGTTCTATCAAATATATTAAAATTTTTAAAAAAAGAATTCTCCTGAATTTTCTGTTGCAAAACTTATCATCGAAAATTATTAAATACATTTTGGAATTATTTAATAATTTTTTGCTTATCATTTGTGTTGTTAAAAATGTCAATTAATTATAATGAAATTTTTTATGAACTACCTTTCGTTAATTATAAAAACTGTAGAATGCTTTACCATAGTTTCACGTACAATTTTTAATACAGTCATTTATATTTGTACATTATACAACGATATTGAGAATGAACTCATTTTTTTATATTAAAAAAATATATACATTTTAAAATAAAACAAAATTGGTTGTATGTTTGTTAATTGGTGTTTTCAATAAACTGAAAAGGAATTATAATTATGTCATGCCCTTTTTTTCTTAGACCTTATTTGTATAATTATTAATAATCTCTTATCGACATAAGTAAATATTCGATTATTTTTCTAAAAGAAATTTTCTATTCATTTTCCTTTTTTTAAATTTCCTTTTTTTAAAAAGGAAATACAATGTTAGAAATATCGTTGAGGAAATAAAATTCAGGTGTACTAGGCAAATTTTAAAAAGCGCGATTAAATATTAAAGTGATAATATCAAAATACTTGCCGGATAGAATAAGAAGTTAAACACATTAGCTACTTAGGACAGATACTTCACGTAATTATGTATTATAGTGATTATGGTACTCACTGAATAGGAATAATATACTGCCAGACGGATCTTTTGGATCAAGCGTTGTGGACTAGATATAATACAATAATGCTTTATCTTGCTAGTTAATTAACATCGATTTTGATAAAAATGATGAAACCCTTTTGGTCCAAATTTTAAATACTTCAATTATATGCTTTTTAAAAGCACCTTATTTTCTTCCTACTTCAACAGTTTGAGAAGTTATAGCATTTTTTGCATCAATTTAGAATACCAACAAAAGAAAACAAAAGAAACGAAAGTTAGGTGTCGAAACGAAAAATGTTTACATTTTAACAAATATTACTCTTTTTTTTTAGTTTTTTTTAAAATTATTTTTTTTAAAAATTAAGACAAGACGTTAAAATGGGTCATGACAATATATGTATTAGTTTCTTTTATTTGTTTTGTTAGTTTTTAGTCAAATTAGGTAATAAATTCACACATTCGTTGTCATTTTTTAAAATTGTTTTTGTGCTCGTGTATACTCTTTTGCTTCTTCTTAAACAACCTATTTTGGTGTATTTCGGATAAAACTGGATTTCTAATGACAAAATACTAATTATTAATTATCCTATAAAGCTAGATCTGGGTGTTCTAAGAAGTTCCGATTTTTTGAAAATGTCTTCAACATTGGTGCAATAATTAGGGAATATGATAAAGATTCTAATACCTGTAACACACACACACACACATTTAATCAAAACCTAAAATGTTGAAATAATGTGATTTGGAAAATTACTTAAAAACTTTCAAATGTAACCGCTTTGTCAGGTTGATAAATTTAGTTTTATTTATAGGTAAAGTTGTTTGCCATGATTGTTGTTCGCTGAGGCTAATTAAATACTCTGTGGATTATGCTAAGAAATTAACCTAAACAATAAACATTGCTCTTTTTTTTAAAGTTTTTCCTGCAACAGGGGTAGCTGAACAGTTTTAACTTTTTTGATTCTTCAGGTTTATGGATCTAAATCTAATTAGAACACAATATCGCACATGTCCATTAAAATTAAATTATTTTTCTACGAATAGATTTTACGTAGTTCTCTTTCATTAAAATAAGTACGACAAACATCTTAGAATCATTTACCAACTCATTTTACATAAAATATTTTGGTTAAGGCAGCTCTTCTCAAACTGGGACACGAGTCTCTAGGGGGGCGTTACAACCCTAAGTGGGGGCTCGAGCCTATCAAAAAGTTGAAAAAATTGATTATATTTTAGTACTGTTCCACTAAAGAACCTCCATTTAGGGAAACTTATATAAGTTGAAACTATATTGAGGCTTAAAATTATCATGTGGTATGGACAGTGGCTTGACTTAGAATAATAGGGATCCCCCTGCAAAGTCAAGTTATAGGCAAGCAAACTCTTACAAAGGATTGCAAGACTTTTGTAAGCCTTTTGGATCCCTTAGGAACCTGAGCCCCACAACGATACGGGTGTGTACTTTACGCCAAAGGATATGAAAGCTTAGAGATTAGGGGGGTAGAAGTCTTCGTTTTCAAACATAAATAGTCCGTCAGCAATAGTTCACGCACAGTTTCAATGAATGAGTGAATGAGTGAATATTAACGTCGCACGGTTCAGCTACACGAGAGCTTTTGGCTACGGACCTCGTAATTTTGAACCATGGTCAAGTGACGAGGATGACACCTGAGCTGGCACCCCCCTCCTCTCCTAACTACCACACCAACAAGAGGAAGTTTGCGCTCTCGACAGATTTAACGTGTTTTGCTCCCCTACATGGTGGGTCTTTAGTGGTACTGGGCTCGAACTTATGACATCACGCAGTTTCAAAGTGAGACGTTAATATAAAAATCAAATGATATTAGCATTTTTAATCTTGAACAATGTTGGATGGGGGAAAGTACACAGAAAAAAACATTGAGGAAATAATTAATTTGACATTCAATGTATCCTTTTCTGAGCCACTAGATTTCTGAATTGATATTTTCGATAACACGTTATAAAACAAACAAGTAAATAACTTTTTTTCTGCGGAGGCAATTTCCTTTTTTTATACAACTTAGATAAGCTTTTTTTCACCAAAAATCTTTCCCTTCTCTCAAAATATTTTGAGGTATTAAAATTTTCAGATAACCTATGTTGACTCTCGTAAAAAGAGGTTGCTATAATATTCTCATCTGAAAATCCACTAATGCATAATCTGCCCTTTCCGTCTACTTTCTCTTTGATTCACCAGAATGGCTGACGCACCTGTTCACACGAATTGCGAAAACTGGCTGAACGGCATAATCCGATTCTTTTCCCCTGAGTATATTTACATAAGTGTAAAAGCTTTGCAAAAAGAATGCCGAAACACTTACACTAATGATACGGAAGAATTCTGGTTTTAAATTAATGCTCTTCTATAAAGTTTTCTGTAATATCTTTAAAAAGGTTTGACTTTATAAATAAAGAAGTGTAAGCGGCTTTGATCGCAGATGAAAAGTCACCTCTCAGCTTGGGATTAAGACTTGAAAGATTATTGGGAAAAATATGATCTATAAGTATATATAAGTTAAAGTGTATATTTTAAGAAAAATAATTTAAATTATATGTTTAAAGAGGACGGAATTCAAAATGTTTGAAAAATCATATATAAATTTTTTCTAATAGAATTCAAGTTCCTGTATTTTGTACATTCTATTTTATTTCTCTTAAAATTTCAGTATTTAAAACAGATTTTTACAAGTTTTTTTTCCCCTAAAAAGTATGTAATCATGCATTCTGCTAAAAGTAACATCTTACAATCACAATATAAGTTATTTGTCATCTAATCTGCAACAGCGGAAATCACGCTAATGTTACTTTATATAATTTGAATTACACGTACAACTAAAACATTTACTACTATAAAATACGTAATTTTTTTTGTGTTGTTAGTATTTAGTTTTATTATTTTTTCCCAAAATCACAAGTCAAAATTATTTGACGGCACGTCTACAACTCACTAAACATTTCTGTAGAAAAAAATGGCACGTTGATTCATAAAGGTTCGCCACCCCTGCTCTAGGAGAAGGGCACCCGAGGGGGGAGCCCTTACAACATTATGGACTGATAAGCTCTAAAACAGAGTGTTTCTCAAACTGTGGGCGCACCCCCCAGGGGAGCGCGAGCATATTGAAAATAAAAGGTTTAGAAAATAATTTTTTGGAATGAAATAAAACAAAATGCTTTCTGACATAATAAAAAATACACATTTACACTGATATAATTTATTTTTATCATCTGGTGATCATCAAAAATAAAAGATTCCACTTCAAACGTCCATCACCCATCTTTGATCCTGTAACCAAATTTTAAAAAAATATTTTGTGTGCGTTGCGGTCAATATGAGAACGATATAAGATTTTTTTTTTACGTTTCTTTTAACGATGCCAAACGATGAGAGATTTTTTTATTACATTTCTTTTAACCTAAAATATTACTTTAGCTGACCTTCGAACTTACTAGTATGGTTATCTCCGTCTTTTTTTATTGAAAGTTGTAAATATATATAATATATTTCTGTTTCATCTTTTTTCCATGTGAAAGAGTTTTATGATATATGGATAAGCATGAGTATTCTGAAACATATAATGCCTAATGATAAACGTTTTACACAATTATTTTTTAGAACATGCTACACTTTCCCCATGAACAATTTTGTGGTTTTGATTGCGGTGTTGTACAACTTATTATGGTTTATAAATGTAAATAAGCAGAATATTAAAAAAAAATGGGCAACTGGGATCAATATTGAAAGAAGTTGAAACTGATCAAGCAATTGAAGAACCTAATGAAATAATGCATATTAATCAAGATATATAGCGGAAGTAAATATCAGAAAAGCGTTAGACATGAAACGTTTGAGTTGATTTGTAATTTTCAAATGCTGCGTAAATATCTCTATGAACAAAACTATGAAGCCATAATGTAGCACTTTGCCTTGTCAAAAAGACACAAGTAAGAAAAAGTTCAAAATGCTATTTGTAGATCATCAAACAACAGCAAAACTACAAAAATATGAACAAAATATGACAGTTTAGCTGGAAAATAACGTTCCTGTGTTGTTAGCGAAAAGTGTATATGTCCTTTATTAAGGACACGTGCATTTGAAACATTCTCTTTAGTTTTATTGCATTTTTTCTCAAATTTTCTAAGAAAAATTGAAAAGTCCTTGAAAGTAGGTAAGTATATTTTCTCTTAGTTAAATTATTCACTGGAATTTTGTGATTTTTATCGTGTATAGTAAAAATAACTATAAAATAAATTATTGTTTTAAAACAAACTAAAAAACACGCTTTTATAGTGAATCGAACTAAAAAGTAAAAAAAAAAATGTTACTTAAAAGTAACATATACAAAATTTAATACTTATCTTGTTAATTTGTACGGTTTATAATTATGATTGTATTGTAGCTTTTGCGCCAAAGGGCATTATTATTGCATTCAATACATTATTTTTTAGGGGGGCGCGATAAAAATTATGATTGAAAATTGGGTCACCAGTAGTGAAAGTTTGAGAACCACTGCTCTAAAACCGCATTAAAAGCGCATTTCTTTTGATATAGAGTCATTAAACTCCAATTATTAATAAAACTCTTCAGGTTTTGCTAATCAGATAAAGTAGTTTTTTAGTAGAGTCTGTAGTTTGTTTTATTTTGTTCATAATGTTTTTCTTTTGTATCTCATAATCATTGTGTTTAGCTTGAGTGAACAAATGTGTTTGAAAAATCATAAGTTATGTTTAAGAGAAACTTCGTATGTTTGGTCCCTAGTTAAGTGACGATATATCAACAAGTATTATATTTACTTCCATAATATCCATATAATGTCACAAGGGGAATTGGAAGTTAGTCCAACTGAATCAACAATACATTCTATTATTCTGTACACAAGTTCCTTTATTAAATCAACACTCATATTCGAAATTCGACTTGAACTTCACTTTTCATGTAAACTTCAACAAGAAGTCTGGAGTATATTTTGCTCCGTAAATGAAAATTATTTTTCTTCGGGAAATTCTTCTCAACTCGGTATTTTCCACTTCATTTAAGTTGCAGCTTAGTTTACTCTGAAATGATTAACTCTAATTTATATATAACTATTCACATTCTAGTAGTGAAAAAAATAAATCATTCATTGAAGAGGAAAAATTGAGATACACATTCACAATGTGTGATCCAATACATTAGGTTGCCGAGTATGAAATGGAGCAAAGTTCATGTTATTTATTTCAAATGCACATAGCCTCATTTATACGCCATATTTTGGCTTAATTTGTTATTCGTGTAAAAGGTACATCTTTTCCTCTTTTTAACGCATATTTCGGTTTGAAAAACAAATTAACAGATCATCTAAAAATCTTAGTTTTTATTGGGAAAAAATCGAATTCAATTATGCGCATTTTTTGTTCCATTTTATACTTGATAACCTAATATATGTACGTTATGTATATATTTATGGTGAGAACGACTGACTCACATTATAGTATAATTTATAAATATTATAGCTAAGAGTTTGGCAAGAACTAATTATTATGAAGGACTATAATAAACTAATCAAGTTAGCGATGTAAATATGCTCGATTGAATGCTTATAATAGCAAAACCAGATATCCAAAATCAGTAACCAATGTACTCCTGGACATGACATGGGATACTTCATATAGAATGTGGAAATAAATTAGCAAGTAAAGCTTGTGATTCTATTATATATATTTATACAACATATTTAATTGTAACCGCTGCATTTAGATCTTATGCATGGATTTTGACATCCGCGCCTGTTTTATGTTAGCTCAAACAACCAATAGCTATGATACATTCCACAGCTTATAGATAAGACAAAAACTGAAGTGGCTATATATATATATATATATATATATATATATATATATATATATATATATATATATATATATATATATATATATATATGTATTATATGTATGTATGTATGTATGTATGTATGTATGTATGTATGTATGTATGTATGCATGCATGCATGTATGTATGTATGTATGTATGTATGTGAGAATGTAAAATGTATGTATGTATGTAAATGTATGTATGTATGTATGTATGTTGTATGTATTATGTATGTATGTATGTGATTTCTTGTACAGTTACCTGAGAATAAAGACAAAATGTTTCTCTCTCTACTTTACATTTCTTTGTGATTTCTTCCCATAAAACATAATTTTACCTACTACAATTATTGGGATCTATATTATCATGGACAGCCAAGAATTGTTCCACATGAGTTGTTTATGCAGATAGTGACGCCGTAAAAGTGTAGAACAACTTTATATGGTTTATTTTACCATGTAAGGGAAAACTCTGATTAATTACTTAAATGAGTGATTATTAATCTTAATTTTATTATCTGCATGTTATTTCTATGGAACGATGGGATAATGTAAAGGAGTGAAAGCAAAATACACACTTAATATTTAAGGTTGTCATGTATGAACCATTTTGTAACCTAATTAATGAATCGTAATGTAACATCATGCATTAGAGTTTAGCATCTTGATCTCAAATGGACTGATGGTAAAAACTAAAAGATATCAGATCACATTAAAACCATTGATTTCATCATGAGAATATTGCTTCTGTGATCTAATCAAAAAGTGGAAAGATTGGGTATTCATTAAATGGGGAAAATAATTGAATTTTTTTTTCACAATGGTTTTTTATACAACGGCAAAAATAAAAAGCATAAAATTATATCTGCATAGCTACTTGAAAAAAAATGACAGGTTCCATTTAAACAAGAATCAGTTCACTGGCATATCTATCCTGTTCGTACTTTTAAATGTGCTAAGTGATAGATTAATTTTGGACTAGTAACCAATTTTATACTAGTAATATGAATTGAGTATTATTTTATTAATATTGTTACTAATGCGGAGGTGAATATTTAACAGAATCATGTGGTACTGTGTTTTAAAATATTTTATCAATTTGAGAATAATAATATAAAATAAAAATTCATTTAGATATCTGTTGACTTCTGCATAAATCGTAAATATTTACTCTAATTCGCAGTGCAATAACTGCACTTTAATATTTCGGGATCTATTAAACATGACTACAATTAGAGAAAGTTGTACACAAGAAAATTAAGACAACAACGGTGAAAAAATAAATATTTTTTTTAAAAAAAATACAGCCGTATAATATAATATTAGAATTTTAACAAAAAAACACTGAAAAAAAGTTTTTTTAATGCACTATATTATACACACAAACTATTAAAATCTTAATAATTTCGAAACGACATATCTCAAAATAGAATCTTAGAAAACGTATGTTTTTCAAATGCTACTTTCAAAATAAGTAATGTAAAAATAAGTAAGTCAATTCCTACTTAGATAAACAAAGAAAAATATTATTTTATCTACTTTTTATTAAATTGTTACAATTAATATAAATATGTATATACATATGACAGAATCATAACATTAAATAGCAATTAATTTTTATTAATTATCATTAAAGTATCGTATTGTCATACAAAACAATCATGTATATAAAATTTCAGTTCAACTGAATGCTTTAAAACGTGAGAAAGATACATTTTTCAAGTTTTGACGCAAGTCGCCAAAGTGGTCGCTAAGTCGCCAAAAATGATGCCAACGTGGCTGTATTTGTAATTATTTAAATAATTAGTTTTAATCAATTACTTTTCATTAATTATAATCAAATTATTGTATTGTTATCCAAAATACTCGTGTATATAAAATTTCAGCTCAATAGAGCGTTTTAAAATGTATTTTATTAACGATTGAAAATTCCACGAAGAGAAATAAATAAATAAATAAATAGAGTGTGAGCGAATTGTAGGAATTGAATGAGTTTTTAAAAATAGATTCCATAAAAGGCTTTACCTTTAATCCACTAATCTTTAAAATATGTTATTCATAACTTGTTACTTTATGCAAAGAGATTTTTAAGATATCTTACTTTCTCTTTGTATTTCTTTTTGAGCTGTTATGGGAACCATAAACGACAGTCGAGATTCAATCAAGCCTTGCGTATCAGCACAGGGACTTGGAAGTTTTCGGATACTCTTATTTCGAATGCCCAGTCTAGAATTTGCATTCCCTTTACAACTCTTCTTTGTTCCATTTGCCGGAAGAAGATGCATTTATTTCCATTCAAAAAGAATCAATTTGCTGTCATTAGTAGAAAATAGGAGCCAAAAGTTTTACCAAATGCGTGTGTGCAATAATGTAGAAAAATTTAGTTATAAAAAGTACGCTTATGGCATACACTATTAAATGTTCAAAAGCATGCTTTTTTTCTTCATATTTAATTATATACAGTGTGGTTGCTAAAGCGTTGTCACTCAAATAGTTTGTGAACGATAAGATCTAGAGTCATAAAAGTGGGATCTAGGTATAGTTAAGTTGTCATGCAAAACACAATAAAATTGTTTAGTATGACACCAGACGGATAAATTAGAAATTAATGTTCTTATCTCAAAAACAAAACTAAATACCTGAAAAAGTCAATTATAACGTTTGTGATGGTCTTTCTCCTGATGTCGCTTCCTCATTATCTTGTCAACCTAAAGCTGTGGGAGGGAACGATGCTTGACCAAGACTTTGCATGATAAATCTAATTTATTATTATCAATTTTAATATTTCACAACAAAGTAATCTTTAAAATGAAGCCCTAGGAGGGATATAAAGAAAACAACTACCTTAAGTGAATAAGCGCGTGAAATCAGATTTTAGTTTAGCTTTTTTTTCAATCCTATTCTATTAATTCTTTATTCACTAATTTAGTCTAGTAGCCAAAATCCGTCCTTTAGTCAAGATGCGTATAATTTCTAATTCTTACCATATTAAAAGTACATTCAGATGCCCCGTTCCTTTTGTGACCTACGATTATTAAACTCAAACCTTAACCACTCTAACTAATTTGCATCTCAGGGTTTCTTCTTGAGAGGGATTGCTGTAAAATAAACGCAAATGCTAGCCTAAAGATTCCCCAAGAGGATTAATTGGTGAAGGTCGCGTAAAGACCCGTCTCATGTTGTTCAGAATCATCAGTTTATTACAAAAGAAAGTCTTGCTCTCAAAAAAATGATACAAAGGAAGTGCAGAAGGCAAACACGCATTTCATAGTGTTGAACATAATAGCATTTTCCTGAATTGTATAGCATCTATATGACATGCTCAAAATGGTGTCCTTTAGCAACAACAAACTTTAAACACGGGTTTGCATTTCACATTACATTTTACAATTTTCAACATGGCACGTGACATGCTGCAACAAGCGTCCATAATGCAGTTTCGAAATTCCTGTAGTGTTGACGGAGGGTCGCGAAAACTCTTTGTCTTTAATATATATCCTCCCAGAAAAAAGCCTACAAGATAAGGTAAGATGACTAAGCAGGTCATGCAATGCAGCCATTATACCCGATGACTGGTTCTGGAATGCGATTCAAATTTACGGTGAGTCCTTGAATGGTGGGGTGCTATTGTGCTGAAACCATACGTTTCAAAAGTCACTCAATGGCAAATCTTCTAGAAAATCAGAAAGAACGTCCTTCAGCAATGAGATGTATCAAGACCCCAATAACGTACCCTAGTAAAATACTGGGGCAATTAGTCTATTTCTGAATGTCAGGCAACAAACAATTATCGACCTACGACCTGGATGTTGAGTTTTGACAGTACTTCTAGGATTATGCAGCGTTCAGAAATATATGTTCTGCTTATTGTGCATATGTGCACGCATGATTCATTCGTCCATATATGTGCAAGAAATGTTGTTTGGACTTCCAAGTGGTTCACAAGGAAGTTGAGCCAATCATAACGTCTCTAATCATATCCAGCTATTAATGTTTTCGTCCAATTTTGAGAGTTACAAACGAAATAAATATACATTTACACTTTTTATTTTTAACATTACTCTAAGAAGGGTGCCTTCTCTCTCTTTTTCTAAATCGGAAATGCTGAACAACTTTGTAATTACCTTTTTTTCAAGTATCCTGTATTTTTTTTGAGAAAAAACTGCTGACCAAATTAATCAGCCAGATAATGCTGTAAACAGTTTTATTGTGTACCGCATGATAACTTCACTATACCTGGACTCCCACTATCATAACTATAACTCTTACCGTTCATAAATTATTACGATTACAACAGACTTCAGTGGGCATATACATACGTATATATACATAAAACACAAAATAAAGTTTGAAATTTAATGGTGAGTGATGTATGCCGGGAAAACGTTATGGCTTCAAAAATAAAAAAGAGATGAGCATAAAGACAAATTAGACTTTTGCATATATCTGAATAATGTTTCTTTAAAAGAAATGTATAGCCAATGAACTTAGAAAGTTGTAGTTCTAGAAGTAAATCCCTTTTTTTAAATTGTGGGATAATACCGAATAATTGAACATAATTATTTATTTTCACTAGAAGTAATTGCTAATAAATTCTTAAAATAATACTCTGATTATAATAATAATCATGATAGAAATAAAGAGATATGAAGAGAATTTACATTAGAAGAAGAACGAAATTTTTGTTCTTCTTTCAATAACTTAACCAAGACAAAACTTTTAATATTGTTTGATGCCTCTAAATCTACACAACATCTCTCAAAGAACTATTTCATGTTCTTGTCACGTTTATTACTTCAGTGAATGTGTTTCAATTTTATTACTTACGAAAAAATACTTGGAATTATTTATAACTAAAAAAAAAGTTTTGAATTTCTTTTCATTTTAAAGAATAATATTTAATTCTGCAAAATAATTTTATTCACCAATAAAAGAGATTAAATTTCAAGAGATCAAATGTTTGCATTATATAAGCCCATTAAATTGTATTAATCGAAAAAGTAGCCCACGATTAAAATATAATTTTGTTTCATTATTATTTTAGAAGGTTGTTATAAAGTGCCTTTTTTTCTTTTATTAAATATGCAAATTCCTCGTTTTTACCTTGCATAAAATAATTATCTTAATCATTTTAACAAAACAGTAATTGTTCATTTTTAATTTAATCCTTCTCCCATCTATCATGTATTGCATGTAAATGGATCCAAAATACTTCCAAAGGTTAAATCCTTACCGAACGAAAGCAATTTTCATTTGTAATCAAAGCCATTTCCACTTTCATAAATTAACTCACTAATCTTTTGGATATGTATTACGAAGGAACTTTTCCTACATGTTACTTTTGAAATTGAACTCCCTCCAGACATTAGCATAAGTGTTCACGCATTATTCGCAATGCTTTTATATTTATGGAAATGTACTCAGAAGAAAGAATAGGGAGATTATGACTTCCAGTCAAATTCCATTATTGGTGTGAACAGATGCTTCAGACATTCCATTGTGTTAAAAAGAATTCGAAAGGAAATGTAAATTTAACTGTAATAGATTTTCAAATAAGAACAGGGATTTCAAGTATTCTGTAATTAATAAATCTTTCGAAATTAACACTATTCAAATTAAATGCTTGAGTTTCTAGATATGATAATTATAGGCAGAAACGTCTTATGAGATACTGAAATAACCGTCTAGATTAAAAGTATTAAACATTAATTTTTATTAATAACCTCATTTTACTATTAAAAATTTATTAAATAGAATCACAAGTCTTCTTGATTTTTATTTGGAAGTAAATATACTTATTTTATTAATACTAATTGAAAAATATTTTTTTCTCAATTTTTGAATGCAATTTTTATAATGCCAGGAGAATTTTTTTTTCTCGAACCACTTAATTTCTAGTTTCTGAGCATTTACTTCACGGAATAAAAATTTATCAACTTTAGATTGCTGGGAAAAATATGCAGTTTTTTTTTAATTTAAAGTTGTCAGTTACTAAGAACTTTCAATTAATTTATTACCAAACAAGTAAATGAAATACGTTTTGCATTATTCTAAAAACTAGTAATAAAAAGTTAAGTTATTATATAAAAGGTAAAGTGTTATCATAGTGACTCTCTAGTAAATACTTCGGGAATATATTCTGACGTCTAGAGGATGTGTGCTATTTTGAAATGCATATTTTTCTTTCAAGATCGGAATTCATGTAGTAATTTTTTTTCGTCATTTCATGGATAGTAAATGGGTGTTTACATTCAGGAATCATATTTCACAATAAAAAATTGCTTAGTTTCATTAAATCGAAGTTTATAATGTTTAACTGGGATAATAATTTTTGTGTGTGTGAAAGAATATTTTTAAATTTTAAAATTTATTTCTTTTACTTATATGGTATTTTCGTTTTCAGTGATTTTGGGAAAAAAAGGTTCAATATTTTAAATTCTCTACTAATTAAACAGTAAATTTGCGAGCAAATTTAATGTATGTTACTTGGAGAGCAAGTAAAATTAGACCTCAGGCAGTCTCTAATATTCAAAAATTACACAATGGGACGTTTTAGATGCCTTTTTTAATTCTTAATATATTTTTCTCTAATTTTATTTATCAGTATTTTATAATTGTACGGTTTTGACTAATATTTGCATATGTGAATTAAAGTTTTCTTTTAAATATAATTTTCCTGTTCTATAAATACGCGGGTAAGATTCAAAATACAACAAACAATTACAAAAATTTTAAGCTTCACTACGTAATGCAATTAATATGAAAATTTTTCCTCTTTTGCATACATTGAGTAGTATATAAGGAAAATAATCTGCAGACTAGCATTATACGTGACGTTATTTCCACCGGTAAAATCATTGTGTCTTGATTGAGACCTCTTTTCATGTCTCGGATGAAATGTGTAATGACAAGGAATGGCCAACGCACGTAGTTTCAATAAGTAGAAGATTTTACTCGGGATATAGTGAATGGACTATGAAGGGCAATTTGCTTCACATGCAAATCCACCTACACACTTCCAAGGCAACGTCAAATCTGTGAGAATTGTCGAGCAGCCAGAACGATATCAACTCTAGATAGAGGCTAACACTGTCAAGCTTGTTTGACTCCTAATCCATTTCTCCCACGATTTTTGCAACCAACCTTGAAGTTCTGTTATACCAACCGGAACCATTTTGTATCCAAATAGGTGCAGCAGAATGTACTAACAGTGTCTAACAATAAAAATGTCATTAAACACAAAATACAGACTTCGTATTGTGTAGGCCAACTTTTCTGGGCCCTTTGTAACTGTAAAAATCATATGAGCGGTACGAAAGCAGTTATTCCTTTGCTGCTTGCAGTTTTTTAACTTACAAATTAATACACTTTTAATTTTATCCAAATAATTTACAAGCTTAAAACTCTATTGGTAATTTTTTTCGAAGTTCAGCTGCGTTTGTTTTGCTTGCATATTTACTGAAAAAATAATTATTACAACTGTATAGATTACCACTTATGCACCCAAATATGGATAAACAATTACAATCAATATACAGAGAGAAAGAGAGGGAGAAAGAGATAGATATAAGGAAGAACAAAGTATTTTCCATTTAATAAAATACTAAAGTATGAAAAAAAAACTATTTGGTTATTTTAGAGCAATAAACTTCCCCGTTCCATTGTGTGTCATGTAAATATCGCAGCATTTAAAAAAGATTTATATTTGACGTACAATTTTGTCCACTTCTAATTTCCCGGTGATAAAATTTCAAAAGAAATTTCGAGAACATCAAGTAAATTTTTGGGGATGCTTTGGTGCATTTTTGAGTGCACTCAGTTAAAAAATACGCTTTAAACACATCTGTTTCTCCATTTTCTATTTTGATCATTCCATCTAATGCACGAAGAAAATATCGATTCCTTGCTTTTGAATAATAACAGCAGCAACATTAATCATGAGATATTTCTGTAGAGGCAAACTATTTTGTCTAGGAACCAGCTCCTTTCTATTGAACTGCCCGTAATATTTCATGCAAAAGACTGTGGCGATTTTCGTTTATTTTAACACATATTTCACAATCTGACATTTGCAATTTACTGAATTAATTTGTAACATTCAACAAAGACGTTTATAAGAGAAAAATTGTATTGATTTATTTTATATTGTTTCATTTACTCACTATTTTCACTATATAGAAATGGGACATTAATTAGAAAACGTCAGAACAGTTATCTTACAGAGTTCCGCCGTCAGGTCAATTGTAATGATCGATTTTACTCTATTCCTCTTAATCATTTATTGTTTTTATATTTATGGGAATATTCACGCCAAACTTAGAATGCTAAAGTGTGACCAACATTAATGTTTATAACTTGCTAGCTTAATCGACCACGCGTTGCTGTGGCTTTGTTTTAATATCTTAATATTATATTATTATTTTAAGGTATCCAATGCATTGTCAAATTAATCTTCGTTTACAGTTTCGGCGTGGGTTAAAAATAAGTATAAAACAACATGATAATTTTAATTTTGCATTTTATTCATCTTCTATTTGAGGATAGTATAATGCATGAATTACTGACGAAGTTGTTAATTGACAACATATATATGAAGATTTAATTTTATAAGTGTGGTAAATAAGGTTGATTTTTTATAATTTTTAATGTTATATTTATCATTTTGAAGTATAACAATAAATTCTAATATAATTAATCGCTAATCGGTGTACAATATTTTTCAGTAGCCCGTCTTTAGCTAACTCAAATATATTCAATGGTTTTTCCACATATGAGCATGCAATATATAGTTGGATATTCCAGACATCAAATGAACATTGTTTGGCTTTGAGATTCATTTATGGCCATTGCAAAAAACAAACGAATCGAGAATTAAAGCCTTTCGAATAGTATTGAAGATTCTAACTGTATCAGTGGAATACGTGGCAGTAAAACCGATTTCTCCTTTAAACTTTACAGCCAAAATGTTTACTTCAACAAGTTTGCTGGTAATTTTTTTTGATGATCAAACAATTGCACAGGTCAAGTATTTCTGGTGCCCCCCTTTTCTATGAATATTTCGATACATTGGAAGAAATATTTCACGTGACATTGGAAGAAATGTGAAAAGTTTTAATTTAATACATAAAGTTTAAAATTTACTACATCATTCAATTTAACGTAGGTCTGAATGTAATGTAATCAACATAATGTAACCAGTATTAAAGTTTACTTTTGTTAGTACATAATCAGCTTGCTTTTGTAGTCCTTTTAGACTAAATTTGGTTAATCTTCCCACGACCATCCGTGCCATCTCAACGCCTCTTAATTTTCTCTGGGCCTTTTACTGCCCCCCTGAAAGCCTAAAACGCCCACGTTGAGAAACTTTAATCTAGGTGGCTTTAAGCTACGCAGCAGACTAACCAGTGAACCAATCTTAAACCGAAGGTTGTGGGGTGGCATTCATTATTTGTCGACTGAATTCAAAACCTCTGTTGGAAAATTTACGGTTTTGTATTGTTTTCATCAGCAATAGTGTCGAGTGATTTAAAAGACATTGGATCACCTGGAAAACTCTGTATTTGAAAGTTTATTTCTTCTCAATATCAACATTTTTTTCTGATTAAGCAACAGGGTTACAGAGCCAATAATTATCTAGATAATTAAACAGTATATATGGTAAGACACTCCCAATTAGTTCCTTTTTGTCCGAACAACGGTAAAGACATTGTCTGCTATTTAAGGCATGTATAAGGATGCAGTTCTACTTCACCGTTTCCAAAATCCAGCAGTTGGTCAGAAAATATTTGTTCCGATTGATCATCTTTCTCAAATGTACTCGCGTGTTTATGTTCAATCAAAGTGTTTCCACGTTTCTCCGTAAAAACACTTGTTTTGAACATGCGTTAATCTTGCGAGCAAAAGTGGAGCGAGGAATAACTGGTAATGTCTTTTGAAAATAACCAGACATTAGTATAACAGCAACACCGAATATTTTTGCATCGCCGTTTAAATCTTGCAAGTTCTATGTAATTGCTTTGAGTGAATGTTTAAGGGTCATAGTACGTTTATCCCTGATTATAATTGAACTTTTTTGCCTTCTTCTGTAGCCAACCCGCTTATTTTTCAATAGTGCACACATTGTATCGGTTATCTTATGAATGTCTAATGGCAGTTTGAATACGGAATGTGCAGATTGTTCACCATATAACAAATGAACAACAATACCTGAAGATCCTTGCTAATGCAATTACCTATTACAATTGTATTTTTCCAAGGCTGCGCTTGCAAATTTAATTGCTATAGGGAGTGAAAATCCGGAGGCGGGACTTGAATGAATAGCTATTCGAGCTCATTGGAATTCGAGCTCATACTGGGAAAAGTTACGGGAGCTTTTGTAATCTGAATCCAGATTCTAGTTCCCCATCCCAAAACGCACTTACTACTGCAAATGCAGTCCCTGAAAGGGGATGAGGCACTACGGTCTTACGGCCTAATCTAGAAAAATTGCGGAAGTCTCTAAAATCTGATTACAGATTCTTGTTTCCCACCCAGAAAAACACCAGAAAATCACTTCTTACACCAGAAGAATTTTAGGGCAAGCCCCTACCACGGTTCGCGTAAAATACATTCGTTTGGCATTATTTAACGTATTTATGGAATTATCTTGAATTGGATTGAGTATATTAGGATCGGCAGTCCCAAAATACGTCCAAGACCCGCGTTTTGCGACCCTACGTCGGAAAGTTTGGCTAATGCTGCTGTCCGAGAATATTATGGTCATCCAGCATAATCCGGCAAAGTTATCGGAACTCCTAAGACTCTATTTCAGATTCTCATTCCACACCCCTAAACGAGACTGCTTTTGATGCTCCAACCCGTGCAAGTTCAGTCGCTAGAGGGAAGGAAATTCCGGACGCAAATACAAAGCCTTTTTCCCTAATTCTGACAATACCCTGTAAAAGTTACAGGAGTTCCTGAAATCTGATTTCAAATTCTTGTTTCCCGGCCCTAGATGCAACCAGAGATTATTATCAGATCTCCGGAGCCTGCAAGTTCAGTCCCTGAAAGAGGACATTAGGGCCATCCGGCATTATCAGGCAAAGTTAAAAGAATTTGTAACATTCTGTTTCAGACTCTCATTTATCACCCTGAAATACACTAGAAATGCCCTTTTCCGTACCAAGACTTTAAGGTTAAGTTCCTGCTATGGTTTGCGTAACAGATGGTCGTCCTGAATTATCCGGCAAAGCTACTGTAATTTCTTAGATTGGATATAAGATTCGGATCATCCGTTTTTAAATACACCTGAGACGAAGTGGATTCAAGAATAATTTAGATTCACAATTCGGTCCAATATCACAATTAGTTAAAGAGATATTAATTAAAAATTTTAAAACGCATAATTATGTTACCCCTGTATGCTGTTTATTCTACTAATGCTTGGCAAGAAAAAAAAGAAATAAGAGGGTAGAATGTTCTAATATTTTCACCGTTTTTAAATTGCAATCTAATTTCTATCAAAATCAGACAAAAAATAATTACAGAATCGGAAATATTATTCATTTCGCTACGATACGGCATATATTTTTATTTATATAATTCTTCTGTGCGTGACTGAACTCCTTCTAAACGGCTAGACCGATTTGGATGATATTATTTGTGTGGGTTCAAGTGGATTCGAGAATGATTTAGATTCACAATTCGGTCCAATACCGTAATTATTTAAATATGCGCCAAAATTATGTAAGGGCACGCGATTGTTCATAAAAAAAATTATGGGCAATATTCTTGAGGCCACTATTTTGAGCGGTAAACTTCTAGTTAAAGTTGTACTTCTACCACAGATCCCAATGATTCTTTCAGACTAACCTACCCATTTAAATGTTGGCAATTTCCAATTTGCTTGGTATTTGCTATGACCATTCATACGTCACAAGGTCAAACAATAACAATTTGTGGCTTAGATTTAGAAAACCCTTGCTTTCCGTATGGCCAATTATATGTTGCATGTCCGAGGTTTGGCAAACCATCGCATTTGTTAGTTTATACTCCTCAAGGATTAACAAAAATCATTGTACATTGAAAGGCATTATGATAAATTTATTTTTTGTGCATTAAAAAAAATATACCTGTTATGAAAAAAGCTCGCGTTTTATCTTTTTTACCCTTTAATCAAAACAAGTTTAAGTTTCTATTCAGAATAGGTTCTATATTCAACTTAGTTCAAGCAAATACATACTTATACGCAATCGATAGGTCGAATTGTAGTAACTGTATGTGTGATAATGTCCGGTATTGTAATAACTTTCTTTATAAAAAAATATTATCAAAACGGTCCAGATTGTTACAACTTTTTCAAAAAAAGTTCTTAATTTTCGGATTTAAGACGTGTGTACAGGACAACGTCTGTCGGGACCACTAGTATATATATATATATGCTGAGCATGAACACGCGAAGGGGATGAGGTAAAAATGGAACTTAATACTAGCTCAAACCAATATATCGGGAGTAGGACCAGCGTGATGATACATATAAGGCAATAATTAAGAAACCTTTCTTCACAATACCTCAAAACTTTAATCCTACCATCATGGTGTAGCAGATATAAATATGATTCAACTGTAAAAATAGTGCCATACCACTTGATTATACATGTTATTCTTTCAAGACAACATCACAGATGTAAAAAACTGGTTTTAAGATAAAACTGCACTGTTTGACTGTAGCGTAAAATACTTCGAATATATACGGGTTGATTATAGAACAGTAGACTAATTTTTGGTGAAAAGCTACTGTAGCAAAGTAATATATTATTGGCATGGGTATAATATGTCTATCACCACTTGTTCAATGAACAAAAGTGGTACAATTGAGACTGTCGGTCAGTCATTCCATCCTACATCCCTCAGTTACAGATCATCGTCATTGTTACTTGGTTTCGTCTCCCACAACACTGATTTTTCGGAAAAAATTATCTGCTTTTTCTATAGACAAGTTTTCCCAGGATCCAACAAAATTGAAAAACAAATACACAATTCCCTCTCGTAAGATATTGCCATAAAATTCATAATATTTTCCCTTAAAGATCATTAATATTCCAAAAGGTAAGTCTAATAAGCAAGCTTGCGTGGAAAACAAAACCCTGATAGTCTCAAGTTCCTCTGTTATGGAAGTTATTAACCTTAATGGAGTTTCGTAATTTGTTTCCTCAAAATAAACAATTTATTCCTCACCAAGTACATTAATTTTCTCTGTTTCCTTTTATATGAAAAAATATATGAATATATGTATGCATTTTTACTAAAATTTTGAAGGTTTTTAATACACTGTTATAATTGTCCAGGACATTTATAGCATCTCTAACATTTACAGAAAGACCACATTTAATACAAATGCAAAATATTTGTCCCGCAATCGAGATAATTATTTCTGAAGTATTTCATACATCATTTTTTGTGAATAGTTGCATTTCTTTGTAGCACGAATAAAGTTGAAGCAGAAAATGCATATATAAATGTAAAAGTTAATGTATTTTTTAGAACCACTTTTGTCTTTTCATTAAAATTTTTTTCTGTCTTTCTTATTTTCGGAATGAGAACAACAGTACAAATTATGAATATGACAAAAAATGGCCAGTCAAAAAATGTCACAAAACCCTCTACCCCCCCCCTTTTTAAGAAGTATTATAAGCAACTGCTGTGAGACATACAAAGTTAAGACAGATAAACATTTTAAAAACAAAGAATTAAGAGCTATTTATATATAGTTTATACTCTACAAACAAGAGATAAATATCCAACAATCACATTCGACTAGACAGTAGGAAAATCACACAATGAAGAACACATGAGCAACCGAGATTAAAATTATAAAATAGATGCTAAAGTATTATAAACATTGCTGACTTAGGACAGCTAATATATAAAATAATTTATATAAAAGTGGGATTGAACATGTTTATTGGCCAGCAAACCTTCCCCCTTTATGTAAATAATACTGAGTAAAAATCAATTGAAATTAATGAATAGGAATATCTAAATCCATTACAAGATACAGTTAACTTACCTAAAAATTGCACTTGAAAATGCAGAGTCCACGATAAATCTGAGTGCAATAAATAAGTTATTGCCAGATTCTGGACCTTAATGCAGATTCAAAGCATGTGAATGGCTGAAATGTAGCACTTAACAAAAGTATATAAAATAATAGAAACAAAAATTAATAAGAGAGTTACAAATTACCATAACTGTAGTGACACTATATATGAATTAAATAATAATAAGTAATTTTTAACTAATATTAGAATATGGAGGTAACTATAACTATGAAATATGTAAATTTATAGTATTAAACTATTATTAATCTAAGAATTATTAATACTTACTATTTTGAATAACTTTATTCATATAACTATTAATGAAACTAATTGGGTATTTCTGATTTAAGCAATATTTAGTAAAATGTTCATAGTTATTTATTATTTCTGATTTTTTGACACCAAAAATTTATTGCGTTTTATATAATTGATTACAATATTTCTGAATATAGAAATATGTACATTACTCTCCCAATGAGAAATTTTATAATATTATATATATATATATATATATATATAACTTCTATCCTTTATTTTTTGTAGGATTTCGCTCATTACTATAAACCCCTAAAGGGGAAAGATTGGGTAGCCTTAACACTTCTCAAACCCTACTTTTAGATAAATTTAAAAGCCCTTCTCAATTATAATTGCTTATAACACACACATTACTTTTTTTAAATTTTCAACTTCTCAATGATATTTTTTATCTTTAATGATCAAGTCATATCAGTATTCTCAAGCAGATTTTATTAAAGTTTATACATATGACAGCCTTTTTAAGAATAAAAGGGCACCACTGTTCTGTAAATTTAAAGACCGAAATTTAAGAGATTTTTAAAATGAAGCTATAATAATAAAATAAGCTATATTGATGCTTGTTTAACGTGAAGTTGATATTTTCTTGAGTTACTTATTCCCATTGTTATAGTTTTCAATAGAAAGAACGATACTATCCGCTATTTCTGAAATACCGCACAATTTTTCCTTTTACTTATAATCCATCCAAACGTACTCACTGGGTGAGACGGATATATACGCTGGCTGTGCCTAAGGAGCTAAAAGTTTCAATCATATTTAAAAGTTTAATTTTTTGTTTATTTTAGAGATACTTCAAAATGTCATTTGTATGCTTGATACATCAAATGTATTCTCAAACATTGGTTACTACAGCAAAAACACAACAAAAATAATACTTTGCAAAAAAAGTTAAATAATCATAAATTTTGATCTTTTGGAAATATTTCGGAATGTCGATGCTTAATAATAGAGCCCTTTTTTATAATCTTTATGATATGGGGATGAAATCTAAGAACATGAATTGCTATTAGATTTTTGCAAAATTAATTAAAATTTAAGATACATATAAACCCATTTTTTCTAATGCACAGAAAGCATTTCATGGCCAAAGAAGATTTTAATACAACAACTGAAAGAGACAAATCATTCCTGAAAAAAAATATTTTTAAAAAATACACTTAATTGACTATGCTAATTTTAAAAAAAAGTGCAAACACCTGTCAGATGAAAGGGGAAAAAATCAATCGAATATAAAAATTAAAAGTATTACATTATTTAAAAATAGTCAAAAAAATTGTATAAGGGCAAAATAATTTACGTAAAGTTCACAAATTCTTCCTCAAAAATGAAAACAGGTAGAAATTTTTTATGTGCAGGATATGGGCATTAAGTAATATTTCCTATAGAATGAATTCTGCGTTTGTTATTCCAAATAACTTTTTTTCTTATTTAACGTTTTTTGGAAATATTTAACTTAAGATTTAGTCATCATTTAGAAATATTAACCCTTCATACAGTTCAGAAATCTAAAACTCTGATGTATATGACTGTTATTTCTTTAAATCAAAAATACTTTTGCTCACATAACATTATTTTCGCATGTAATTGGATTCACATAACACTGTAAAGATTCAAAGTCATTACATTGATGTTCTGTTAATGTTTGGAGAGGGGATGTCAGTTCAAATATCCTCCTCGTTGTGTATGACAAAGTACACAGGCAAAACGATGATACAAATTAAATAGTGCCAAAGGCGTGAATTTCTGCGTTGGTAATGTCCTCAGCCTTGCTTGTGTATAATGCAGTGTTTCTCAAACTGTGGGGCGCCCCGGGTAGCGCGATAACGTTACGAGGGGGGCGCAAGCATATCGAAAATAAAAAAATTTAAAAATAATTAATTTACTGGAATGAATTAAAACAAAATACTTTCAGACATAATAAAAAATGCACTTTTACTCTGATATAATTTATAGGCGCGCGCGATATTAAGTCATCAAAAATGAAAATTTCTTCAATACCTAATTAGCTATCTCTGATCCTATAACCAAATAAAAAAAATTTATTTGATTTGTTGTAATCCCCTGATAAGAGAATTTTTTTATTACGCTTTCTTTTTAAGCCTAACATACAACTCTTTCGGAGAAAAAACAGATCCCAGACCCAGAATCGAAAAAATTTAGGAACATAAAAAATTCATCACTGATATTATTTTTGAAATACTGCAAATTATAGCTGTAATCTGTTTGACCTTTTAAGTTATTGGTACAGTTAGTTATGATCCCTCTCTTAAGTGTTTGTTTCTCATTTAGGGAAGTTGTAAGTAATGTATTTCTCTGTTGCGTTTTTTTTCATGCAAAAAAGTTTTGTGATATTTGGAAAACCACGGAGAGCACACACACACTTTGAAGGATTACTTGGCCAAGACTTATTTTTAAGAGTATTCTCAACATATAAAGCATAACGAAAAACGTTTTACACAATTTTTAGCAGTAACATACATATTATCATAATGAATACAATACAAGTGGTCGCGCGGGACACACAGATTACGAAATCGTTAATTCTGGCAAAACTATTTATTTGTTACCAAAGAAAAATTGAAAAGTCCTTGAAAGTAGGTAAGTAAACGTTCCCTTAATTAAATTATTCATTGGAATCACAATTTGTATCGTGTAAAATAAAATAATTATAACAAAAAAGATTGGGGTGACTCAATAATCCCGCTCTACCGTATCGAGTGTGCGCCTGCTCCCGGGTTAAAACATGTTGAAATCTTTTCGCTTTAAACATTAAAAATAATACAATTATTCTTCATCGGAATTTTATATTATTGTTCATTATTTAACATCAATTATAAATGCTAATTCTGTGAGGCTTCAAATTACAATTCGCTTAAAACTAATTTATAATTTGAGCAACCATTTTAAAAAGATCATTTTACTTTTTGTAAACATTGTCGAGCACTTGGCTTTGCTCTCCTTACAATTCAGCTATTATATCAATAATGTTTCATTTTCTTATAAATGAACTCCTGCAAAGAGCGGGCACTTCAGCCGGTATATTTTTAATGTATAGGTGCTGCTCAGAGTATTTTATAACTAATTAATTAAGACTAAATTAAAAACAAGTTTATAAGTATTAACAACTTCCATGGGCTTGTCTTGCAAAGCAAAGTTTTTATAAGGAATGCTTATGATTAGAAATTGACCCTCTGAGTTGTTTTTCTATATTTAGCAGATATCTATATTTTGTCTTCTAAGCAGCCATCGCATTTTGCAATATGTTCAATTTAAAAATTAGAGAAAGGAAAATTAACATAATAATTTTCCTATTATTTTATTTATTTATTTTGCTTAAAAGTAGTATACAAAATTTAATATTTATGTTACTAATTTGTATGGTTTATAATTAAGATCGTCTATTGTAACTTTAGCGTCAAAGTGCATTATTATTACATTCAGTACATTAATCATGTATAAGGGGGGCGCGATAAAAAATGTGATCGAAAAGGGGGTGCCAGTACTGAAAGTTTGAGAAGCACTGGTATAATGTGTTGATGTTTCAGTCAATATAAATTTTGAAAAGAACACTGGAAATGGAAGGTAAACTTAGTAAGTGTTAAGGATCCAACAGCGTGCCCGGGCAATGCTTGCTCTCCACATAGTTCTTGATACATCAGAGAGGTCCTTCGTGCCTTTTAAGTGATTTATCCTTAGTTTGGTTATGGTGTCGTCGTTATTTTGCGATTCCAGTTCAATTCTGGGAGGGAGGATTTTTTCCGAGATTTTGCGCAGATCTTCTATTTTGAGATTGCGTTTGCTTCGAAAACTTTAGTAGAGAGCATAAGGAATATCACAATAATTTACCCTAGTCAAAAGGATTGGTCGACATTACCTCGAAAAATTGCACTTCTACCTGATGGTCCACGAGAGATACATTATTTCCCGCCTACCACCCAAAGGATTAACAGATAGTAGCATTCTCCAATCCACGACCTGAGGAAGCGCTCTCTAGGGTTATAGTCTCCCCTGAGGGAATCGTTCTCCTTATTTCAAATTAATGGTTCAAAATTTTGAGATTCAATGCCCGTATTCCTCGTGTTGTCTCAAGAATTGAAGATCACAAACAATCGATTCGACATCACATAAGTGATAAATGAAAAGAAAAATAATCTAAATTTTTTTAATAAATTAATCTCTTAACTATAACATTATATATTATTTCATAATTAAATTAGCAGTATTAAGTTAAATACAAGTTTACTAATTTTCAGTGACCCTATGAGCATGTCCTAAAATTAGGTACAAAATTTAATACTTGATAATTTGTAAGGTTTATAACTAAAGTCGTGTTTTAGATTTACGTGAAATTATGTTATTGAATTCGGATACATTGTTATTATTTGGAGGGGCGCAATGAAAATTATGATTGAAAATTGGGCAGCAAGTATAGAAAGTTTGAGAAGCACTGCCTTGTGTCTTATGTTTGAAAAATATCCTTTATAACTCTCAATCACAACAAGTTTTTGTAATATCTATGTATGAGGATTTATTAGTATTTATATATAATTATTCACAATTAAGATTACAAAATCTAACATGTGAAATTTATGAAAAAGGCAAGGGAATAAAATATAACAAAAGACATTTCTAACTTTAATTAAGATAAGCACAATAAGTGTTTTTTATCTTCTAAAGATCATTTAAAAAATGGTCCAAAGATCATTTTAAAAAATCGTCGAAAGATCATTTAAAAAACATCATATGTTATAATTACCGAAAGCATAAAATGCAAGACTCTCGAAGATATCAATTAAAATTGAGACGTACGAAAAATATTTAAAAAAAGAGTTACGAAAGAAATTTATTGAGCTCAGATCAATGATTATCAAAGTCATCAACATTGTTATAAGTGCTTCCCCCATTAAATTTTTCTTCCTCATCATAAAATACAACAACTCTTAGTAACGATGGTTGATTAGTTCATCATTCTATGCCGCCCTTTTTATGGATTTACGGAAATAATGCAAATACAAAGCGTTCATTTCAGTTAAGATTCTTTATTATAAAACATTTGTTGTGTGTATGTAATGGAGTTTAAACAATAATTTTTCATTTATATTTTAATATTTTTCACCTGAGGTCATTTATGTGCAGATAACATTTACATAAATATATTTTATTAAAACTATAACCTGAAAAGACATTCATTTCCCATTAGAATCTTCTCGAAACAAATCTAAGGACTTCTTGTAGTAAAACAACAAATTCCGTTGTTTACAAGAAATCGTTTTATATTCAGAAAGCAGTAATTTGACCCGTTTTCCTTGAAAGTGGTATAATTCTATAATTTTAAGGATTAGTATTTGAATGGTTTGAAACATATTGGTGTGTATGTTTTAATACACTCATTTTATGTTTTTTTTTAAATATTAAATAGATTTAACTTAAATGTGGTAATTAAAATAAATTTATACTTTTGATTATCTTAAATGGGCTTATATATATATATATATACACCGTTTTCAAAAACAACAAAATATAAACATCATTCATTGATGGAATATTAAATATGGATTTTCAATTGAATCATGCCAATTTTTTAGGAAATTTTTATTAATGTAAAAATGTTCATTGATGGAATTTCAATATTTTTCAGGTAATCTCACCTAAATTTTTAGGAAATTTTTATTAATGTAAAAAATGTCTTTATTTCAATATTTTTTCAGGTAATCTCACCTAAATAGTATTATATATATATATATATATAGTTATGATTTATTGTAGGAATATAAAATAATAGATTCATCGAATTTTTCGGATGTGATGGATCTGGTAAATAATGAAATTTAGTGGAAATTATACGAAGCCAAATAATAAATTAAAAAATAAAGATCAATAAATAAAAGAAGTTTCTTTAAAGAATAAAAATTTAAAGTGGTAATATCAGTTAACTACCTGCAGTTCAAACTTTTTTAATAAATCATTCCTCTTATATTAAATATTTTAATTTTGATTAAAGGCGATTATGTAAGAAAAATTGTTCTATTTTACTCCAAATTGTTTTTTTAAATATTTCACCAGCGTTCTTTTCGAGTGAAATTCCATTAATTTCACAAAAAAAAAGGAAAGGCGAAATATTGTGAGTAATATCATGCAGTAATATAAAAAATGCGTTCACACATAAATTTTGTAATATTAATATACATAGTGTATCATTCAAAAGTTTGCACAATGTCATAACGGAAAATATTAAGCCCACTGCAAAGTCAGGTTTTTCTTTAATATTTTATAAATTGATTCAAAACGTGCTTGCCGTTAGTCAAGAATCAAGTTAGTCTAAAATCTTGCCACCTTCCGCGATACGGAGGCTGCGAGATTGTATGTTGCGTCACTAAGTTTGCTAATGTTATAGTTTAATAACTACTTTCCATGCCCGTTATTGATTTTTATCAAACCTTTTTTTTTATATTTGTTTTACATGATCTTCTATTGTCAAAATTTTAGAAAAATCACTATCTTTTACTATACTAATATCTGAATGGAACATAGTATTGTCTTAATTTCAACATAATCCTTTTATATAGTAATCAGTATTTACAATATAAAAAAATTGCAAAAATATAACGTACATAAATATATATTTATTTGAAGTTTCTTTAATTATAAGGGGAAAAATTAAAGTTATTCTCTCTCTCAAAATGTATGTAAGCAAAAGGTTAATATTAATGTGTCGTTGTACCATTATTTACATTAGTTCAGTATTTTTTAATGCTATATAAATATGTTATTATATCATATAAAATTGTGGAAAAGCATCGTAAGTTGATTAATCCTGAAGAAAAATATTAGAGGTCCACTAATACTACTCGAAAATTTTATCTTACTCTATGTTATATAAGCGAGAATTTTACACACTCAATAATTTAAAACAAAAATTTTACATTTTGTAAGTAACTGTTGTGAAATTAAATTATGCTACTACTAAACGGTTATGAGAATGTTCTTACAAAGGCACATAATAAAAATGAAAGCATGAAATTTATTTCTATTATTTTGAAATGAAAATTTCTTGCACAGAATTAATGCAACTTTAACATTTTAGTGTGAAGTAATTTTATAAATAATCATTCAATAAATTAAAAATCACAGTTTTTCACTGCACTAAATCGGGACAAAAATAATTTATTTATAAAAGAAAGAATTAATATTTAACTGTGTTTAAATAAAAGAGTACCAATACCTCTCAATATTTATACGTCTTTCAAGCTTTAAAAGTAAGTTTTAATTTAAAATAATGAGAAATCCTCAAAAATAAATTTTCAAGTTTATTTTTAATAATATTGTTCTTCAAAAAGAATTTAAAAAAAGATTCACAAGAGGAAAAACTGCTGTACGAAATATTTTGTATTTTTTTTTTAACAATCTAGAACAAAATATTTCCAAGGTACTTTTTGTGACCATATTCCCGAATACAATAATACATTTAAGTGTGTGAAAATTCCAATGATATATAAAAAAGTGAACCGGGAGAGTTTTTATTTTTATTTATTAATGGAAAGTATTTTGCTTAATTTTCAAAGTTTTATACCATGTTTTGGCTCTTCTAGTCAAATGAAACAGACTTTTTAAGAACAAATATTTCAATATGTTTACAAATGCTGAAAATGTTAATTACTTACTGTTAATTTTTATATCACAATACAGATATTTCACTACAAGCTAATTTTCCATTTGAATCATCTGTATTAGTTATTTGTATTCATTATATATAAATAAACTCAAACTCAATGGCGCAACAGCCATGAGGGCCAGGGCCTACTGTGTCCATCCCAGTATACGAGACCATTGGGCGCCGAGGTGCATGAGCAGATGTCCCTAACAGATAGACAGAATGAAGCGATACCCCCAGTGTTAAAGTCCCTGTAGTGTCTGAGACTGCTGTTGGCAAGAGAGTATGAAATGTTGTCGCGAATCGGCTCGGTTTCGGTAGGGTTAATGTGTTTTGGAGAAGTAGGCTTTTTGACCCCGGAGAGTGCGGTCAGAGAGGAAGATGGTCCCGTGTGTTGGAATCGGAGGCGTTGAATTGTTTTGGACCGAAGGAGAGGAAATTCCTTCGGTGAAAGAGCGTCCACATTCGTGATCTGGTGTAAGAAAGTAGAAAAGAGATAGCCTTTTGGGACTGCGATTGAAATGATTGATTTGGGAAATGACGGACATTGTATTGTAGTTTGATTATTATATTTAATCAAGAGATATTATGTTAATCAAGATTTAATTATATTTGTATTGATTGATTTCAGAAGTAAATGAGAAATGACAGTCCCCAAGCAAGCTTGGTACTCATTTAGCGACCCACTGCAGTCGGGAATAGAACCCGGACCTGTAGCGTGGAAGCACGATACGCTGCTACTAGACCACTGGGACTTCTATAATATATAAATATATTCTGATATCATACAGTTACGACGGAAAACGCGTTAAATAGCAAAAAATTGTATACACCTCTTTCAATAACTCAAATTAGAGAGTATTTATGAATGTCGCACAAGAAAGCAACACGAGGGCTATTGGTACAGAAACTCGTAAATTTGAACTGTGGTCAAGGGATGAGAATGACCCCTGAGCAGTAGTTTTCTGTCTCTTGACTACCACACCAATGTGAGGACTTCGATCCTCGACTGATTTAACAATCATCAAGCCTTCTACACGGCAGATCTTCAGTGGCCTTGTGATGTTCCTCCGATTGGAAGTATCAGCGTGAGCTAGAGGTGTAGGATTAGCGAAAGAACTAGGATCAAACATTATCTTAATATTACTTTATTAAGATATTCAACTTAAACCTTTAACAAATATAATTATAATAATTAATATGAGAGAATCTACGATGACGTAATATGCAACACACAATATATGTATATTTATAATAAGACCTAACTCAATTCAGAACAATCTCAATAAGCGAACCGACTAATCCTCGATTATAATATTAAATTAATCAATCCTACCTTATTTTATCTCGTAGTAACATTAATCTTTATCTGCAATGGGATGCAGCTTGACGGATAACTTCTAGTCGAACACCAATATGTTTATCCACGACACGTAGAACTTAATCACTCTTGAACTACGAACTGTAATAATCATCAACTGCCTCAACGCACATCAATTGTCTAACATTTTTTTTACATTGCCATCGCGCTTACTCTAAGATCCGATATTTAAAGTCCGTTTATTTGCATCTTTACTTCACATCTTATTTCTTGGATTTGGTAGGAAAAGAGTTGCCCTTAATTCTGGCCCAAAGAACCCAAAGGACTTGTTAACGAAAAGACGCGTAAGACGTCACAACCATAAGGCTGGAATTCATGAGATGCACCCATGAGTTTGTGACTATAACCCTTAAGCTACCACGGCTTCTTAACAACTTAAAATTTTACCTTAGAAGAAGCAAGGAAATCCATTTTAAGGCTGTATTCGGCTAATGTAAATGAATAGGACCCAAATTTGTTATATTTTTCCGATATAAAAGTACTCGAACATCAATATTACATTCTGGCTTCACTATCCTGTAGAGAATCACTTATTGTATCATACTACGTATTTTTATCCGAGTTGACACATTTTTTCTTTTATAAAATGTGTTTCGTATTTTTTTCTCCAATACCATAATGCTAAATAAGCGCTCTCTTTACATGTTAAAAGGAAAAATTAATTATTTATACAATATTTTGAAATTTTAAAAACTTTTTACTATAAACAAATGCATGAGTTACAATGTCACAAATTTTTATAAAAATTGAGGCATTTTTTATGTTTGAAAATCTGCTCCGCGTTAAGTTCCCGCTCTCGTACACATGACGAAAACAGCCTTAAAGATTCGATCTTGCGAAGATTACTGTAGTTAAGAAAACCAGCTATACAATGTTCTTTTTTTCTTTGGAGTTTTTTTTCATTTAACATGCGTATTTCTATACTCTGAGTCATCTCTGTACCCCATGCATACCCTACCAGTTTTTCGGTCTCGTAGCGAATCCACCATGTACATGCTATTTGCAAATCTGTTCTAATTAAGCGCATTAGGATTTTGCAATTCTATTTCACTGTCAGAAACAAAATGAGTGCTTCATGTCCTTTTGCTGACGTTATTTACTTAAAATACCTTAAATGAAATCCTGAATTTGTTAAAAAGATTGTGCCGTTATTCAACAGCATCTTCGGAAAAATGCAGCATACATCCGGACAAAAAAAAGCAACTTTCCCGAAAATAAGTAACTTAACACAAATCTGTAAACTTCTGAGTCACTAGACTCCTAAATTGCTGATGTTTTTAATTACTGGCTATAAAATAAACACGTAAACAACTTTTCTTTATCCAAGTTATTTGAATTTTCTTTAATGTTAACCTTTCACCGAAAGTTCTTCTTTCATCTAAAATATTTTGAGGCATTGGGATTTTCAGTTCACTTATGTTGACTCTTGAAAAGTCGTGAGGAGATATTGCTAAGTTTAATATTCTCATGTGAAAATCCACTAATGCATAATCTGCCTTTTCCATCGGCCTTCTCTTTGACTCACCAGAATGGCTGACGCACCTGTTCACACCAATTACGAAAACTGGCTGAACGGCATAATCCGTTCCTTTTCCCCTGAGTATATTTACATAAATGTAAAAGCATTCCAAAGAATGCCGAAGCACTTACACTAATGATACGGAAGAGTTCCGGTTTTAAAGTAATGCTCTTTCATAAAGTTTTCTGTAATATCTTTTAAGAAGGTTTATGAGTTGATAAATAAAGATGTTGAAGCGGCTTTTTGATCGAAGATGAAAAGTCACTTTTCTCAGCTTGGTATTAAGACTTGAAAGATGATTGGGAAAATTATGATGTCTAAGTATATAACTAAGAGAGTATGGTTTTCAAAACACAATTTTAAAAAATTTAAAAAATAAAGAATACAAAATTTTTTGATAAATTGTTATAAATATTTATGTTTACACATAGAATTTAATTTTCAGTATTTTGGGCATTTTATTTTATTTCTCAATACAAACAAGAAGCCATGAAAAACTTCTAATAATTTGAATTAAAAAAAATTTTATCCCATTAGTAATTTAACGTTACGTTTAGTCAAAAATACCATACTTAAAAGAATAGTTAAAATTTAAATTGAGACTTTATTTGAAACCAGTTTTTTAAATCGCGTAGTCGTTGGTAAATAAATAGTTTCATTTTATAAAATGGATTATAATTAGTGTTTCAGAAAGCATAGTAAGATTCTACTGTAATTAGTTTTGTTAAAATATTATGTAATAGTAAATTTCAAAAGTAATCAAAACATTCAAAAAAGTTCCCTAATCATTACGGAGTTGTATTATTAGATAAAAGGCAATTATTATCATTTTCTACATGTATAGGAAAATTCAAATAGGATTTACATAACCGAAGATTATAAGAAACATATCTATTATAGTTAGAAATATAAAAATGAGGACCCCCCCTGGATCACGCACACAAAGTTTTTTCATTGCTTTATTGTACTTAAATTGATAGCACAGATGCACAAATTAAAATTAGATTAAAAAAATACACAAATGTTAAACAAATTTTTTTTAATTAAGTCAGATCGTATCAATATAATGTGTCAGTATATATTTTACTTTTGTTTGATGTATAATCAAAACAATATTTAACTCGTTCAGAATTATGATCACATATATGTGATCACGCGTTTTTCCCTCCACGCCCACAGTATCATATAATATGTGATTGCGCTTTCCCTGCTCGTATGCCCATGATTACACCGGTGTGATCTGAGTTAGGAACGTTTTTATATTAATTTTTATAAGCACTAGATGGCAATTAAAAACCATTTTTTTCGAATAATGTTTCATAAAACTTTGAACTTCAATATGTGGTTTCGACTCCCTGTTTTTTTTTTGTTTTTTTTTAGATCCGAGATGTTTATGAATATAAACAACTACACATGTTTATTTTCCGAGAAAATCGGACATTTAGAGGTGTTCGCGATCTATTGCTTTATAGATTTCTGCTTATATTTTGAATAAGTTGGTTTATTTTTCTAATATTTTCTGTATTCGTATGCAAATGTACGGGATTTTTGTCAATTTTTTTTAAAAGTGCATGTAATTTTTGTTTTTTTAAAATGTTGTTTTTTTTTAATATAGCGAAAATTTTTGTACCCCATGTTCAAATACTATCAATGATAGTAAATTGTAAGTTTTAGCGTATTTGATTGCGTTAAAACTTTATAGGGATTTTTAAAGGAAATTAGGCTTAGCAGGAAAATTCGACTGGTCCCGTGCGTGCGTATCCTCTCCAGACTTACGGGTCTGGGGAAACACTTCTTTCTCCTTCCACTGGTCCTGAAGAGGTTAAGAATGTTATTTTGAATTATATTAAAAATTTCTGAACACTTGTGTTTAAATGATTGGAATATAACTGATAGCTTAGCACTAAGTGGATTATTGCTTTTGATTTGAATAGAATCAAAAAACAGATATTTTTTTACATATAAGAAGACAGAAAATTTGCTTCATACGTCGGTCTCAATAATACATTCAAATCGTTAACATGCTGTACACATACAATTCAGGTGCGGGCAATTCAAAAAATGTCTAATTTCAACCCTCAATTATTTCTTGAGTTTTAGCTGAAGCACTGGACTAAATATTAAAAACAATTCATGAAAATCGATTAAATAACCCATCCTTTTTAACTACACTATTGCTATTATTTCTTACAAGAATTTGTAGCCAAATGCAAATTGACGATGTAGAATATGCTCCGAAATTAAACACTTTTTTATACTTTTAAGTCATTTAAGAGAGATTTGATATCTAGTTTATGCATACTGTTGTTTGTACAAACTCCATCACCCAAAATAGTAAGAGATATCATTTTTTTCTTGAAAATTAACCCAACTTAAAGTTAAAGTTATTGGCTTTCTGCTAAGTTAATTAAGTTTTCCCGACAGTTCTGGTATAGGCTTCTACACGCCTTAACAGTAATAGAAGAGATTTTGGATGACTTGTTGAGGTATAGCAGCCGAAAGGCCTCCAACCATTGACAAAGTTATTTTTGGTTTGCAGTGGGTGATATATCGAACCATTATTTTTCCAGAGCTTTTAGGTAGGCGATAAATAAAAAAATACAAACAATCCTAGGCGGAAATTTAAACTGGTGGACGAAGAAGACTTGCGTGGCTTGTACCATGTTTGACCTTGATTTTCTTATTGGGATGCGTCTGCAGGCAAACTATATGGATAACAGTGAGCACAGGTCCCCAGTGCCTTAGAGATATAGCACTACCTCGTCAATGTATTGACAATCCTGAAGGTTCAAGAATAAAATCAAATACAATAAAACTTCTAACAAACTAGTGTGGGGTCAGAAGGGTGATGCATAAGTCAACAACTAAAAACCTCCCTACATGGGGGTCTGCAGACTCAAATCTGACCATCACGATTTGCACACAAGCATAAGCTGATTTATCTATGCAGATAATATTGGACGCTTCAATTGGCCATATGTGCCCTTCAATGTTCTATTTTATATAAATGGCTGTGATTTTTAGATAAAGGAAATCCCAGTAATGGACACTTTGTGGACATTCCAGTGTGTTACAAACGACCGCGAAAACTAATTGTTAAGGAAATAGCGATAAAAGTAAATTTGTTTAAGTGAAAAAGGAGCAAATCTCAGGTCAAATATCTTAATCTTTCAGCTGAGCGTAAAATGTTAAATACTACTTGTGTGTAATGTCCTAAAAATTCAATATTTAGTCCAGTTTATAAATTTATTTAAAATGAATTTAAAACTAAACTGTAGTAAAGAATATTCTGATATTTTAAGCCGATTTGCGTTGTATGTCTTTTTACTGCTATTAGAATACTGAAAAACTGTAATGAATACATTCAAAAGCTACAAACTTTCATATTCTTCCTTCATTGAAAATTGTTACCTTTTCAAAAAGGATCCATTAAGTATATATAAGCTTTTAAACAAAATATCAGTATTTTCACATTTGCAAGACTTTACACAAACTCTCTAACGATTTGTTTTTCTTTAAATTACTTAAAAAATACAAACATTTTAGCATTAAAAATTTACAATTTTCTTATTTTTAACATTTCGAGTATTATATATATTATTAACTAAACTAGGATAATTTTTACCATATAAAACATTTATAACCATTTCTAGGCAGATATTGTATTTATCATGCACTCTATAATTACTTATTTTATATATCATTATGGAAGAGAGAGAGTGAGTTATGCAAATGAATTTGGAACTATGCAATAAAAAATAAATAATATATTATAAAATTATGCTTAAGTAAAAATATATTAATATGGAATACAAATAATATTTTAAATAATGCAAAATTGTTTATAACGAAATATAGGTATTTTATAAAAACTATTGTACTACTGTGATATTTTAGTAACTACATAATAATTCTTTGACTGTTTCATATATTTTGAAATTAGATCAACATATATTTTATACAGAGTTTGAGTTATTTCTGCGCTTAAATAAATTAATTATAGGCTTTTATAACGATATGTAAAATGAATACATATGTAAAATAGTATGAGTAGAATTATACTTCTTGACAAACTTTGTAACATAAATCACTATCTCTTTTAGAAAAATAGATTTTAATATTAATTATCTTTCAAAACTAATTAATGAAACAATTTTCAAAATAACAGGTCTTTTTTAATAAAGAACTCATACATGGTTTATTTTAATATACCATCTACGCCGCCATAGCACAAAGAGAAACATTTGTTAGAAGTTAAAAACTTGTGCTCCGATACACAAATTACTTGGCTCATTAACCATCATAAAATACTAATGACTCGGACGGTTTTTTTTATTCTTCTATCCTGCATATCATCATCATCAACGTAAATGATGATTTGATTTTCGAAACATTGAAAAAGAAAAACTTCTTACGAAAATTTAACAGAATAATATTAACTTTTCTTCTAACTTCTTTATCTAATTCATCTGAAATTTCGTTTAAAGGTTGTAAATTAGTTTTAAATGAACCTTCCTGTAGCATATTGTATATCCTTAACATAAAGAATACTAGACAATATATATAACTTGGACCTATAAAATACTAAAGCAACATATTGAAAACTAAATAGCACATTTGTAGGATTTTAAAGAAAATAGTCGTATGATTGTTATCTTTTACAGGATATTTACAAAAAATGTTTTCCTTGAAAAAAAACTAGTAAATTAAATTTTAATTACAATTATGTTCTAATTTCTGAGGAAGTTTGATACGAAAAATTTTAAGGAGGTTTTGCCAACCTACAGCATCAGAAAAATGCTGTGAAACAGAATATATTTATTGCCAAAAGTCTAAATGAGATATAGGACTCATATTCCAGCGTCAAACAATGCTTCAAGGTACTATACTACTAGGTAAACCTATTTATTTACATACGTTGCTTAATAGCTTTCTCAGTGAAGACTATTGATATTGCTTTATAAAGTAGATTGTAATAATTTAGGAGGAGCACACAGATTGTGTTGTTGTCATGATCCTTCGCGAAGTGAAGGAAAGAATATTGTCAGAGCCTGAGACAGGTTGGACTTCTAGACGTACGCCTGTAGTTGGTTGTAGCCTTAACCACCATGCAGATGACAATACGATTTAACTCGGTTCCACCTCAATTTAGAGGGAAAACACCCTGGAAGACAGAGCGTTCTAAACTATCTTCCCCTTCTACCAACCTCACGAAAGGACTTGTTGCTCGACGACTATTTAGAGTACCCCTATTCCACAACAGCAGTATACATTTATAAACATCCATGTCTCATTCGGGATTCAAACCCAGGCTCTATGGCACATCAGTCAGCCTCGCTAACCACTATACCGAATGGGCGATAGTGTAATGTATATAGAGAGAAATAGTCCAGAGTATAATCTCGTATAATCTCTCTCTCTCTTTATACATATTTATATATATATATATATATATATATATATATATATATATATATATATATATATATATATATATATATATATATATATATATATTAAATTCATACTTTTAGGACCAAATTTAAAACAAACGAACAAAGATTTTGCAATTTGGATGGAGCATACTCTAACCTTTTTATTTTCATTTTTTTATTGAATGTGATACAAAAATTTGCAAAATTTAAAAAGAGAAAAGGGATTAATGGCAGAAAAGTCCATTCCTGGAGAAATCAGTGCAGTGCATGTATTTAGAACAGTTTTTATGTGGTACAATGCCTTGGAAACTTATCGAAACCGGAAGGTTGCGAGTGTACGATGGTTCGAGAAAGAAGCAGACATGATCTTAGAAACAGCTACTTTTATTCTATGTTTAACACTTGAGAAAATATACCATTTTATAGATTAACCCTGGGAGCAATCTGAAATCCCAACCCCTAACCGGATATACAAGATTATTGAAATTTACTTGTATGGAACTGAAAATCTTTGTTATGATCCTTTTTGAAGCCCGATAGCTGGGTCAGCTCTAAGATTGATTACTTCCACAATTCCTGGTGAGTTCCAGTCCATCATTAATCTCTAGAGGCACAACCACCTAGTCGCTTTTCACCCTTTCTAATACTTGGATTTCACGCTTAACGATTAACCGTTAACCTCACATATTCAACGACAGGTACTTAAATAGTAGTAAGATTTGCATAAATTTAAGCCATCTATACGGAAAGCGGTTTGTAGACCAAAATCACATTTAAAGAATATTTTTTCCAAATTGCATTAGAACAACCTGTGTAGTAACCGTTACAATCTCTAATAAGAAATGTGTCCCCTTTGAACTATAATGCTTTGTCGGCATCGGCTTTCCCAGCTGCCAATGAAGTTGTTGGGCATGGAAATAGAAAGAATTTCTAGTTCAATCTCACATAACAACCTTAGAGAAAGTCTGAAAATCGAATCGTGTCTACCAAGATAGTTCCAAATATGTTCTATCGGATTTAGATTCGGAGATTTGCTGACCATTTCATTCACTCGACTGTGGTGTTCAAGATAGTCTTCAATTTGCACTGCTCAGTAAGGACACACATTATCATTTATTAGAATAAATTCTTTACCAACAGCGATATATATGTGGGCATACTGATCAAGAACTCGTCTCGATATCTTACATCAGTTACAATTTTCCCTTGAAGAACACATGTTAGATGGATGGTATGACCACCGAGAGAGATCATTGCCCGAACTATGACTGTAACAACTTTGTAACTGTGTGCTTTGATATTGTTGGATTCGTTGTACCTATTGTGTTGCTCCCTCCAAAGAAACAAATACTCTGAATCCCTATTCAGTGTGAAATTGGATTCGTCTGTTAAGAGTACAGAAGACAATTATTGCTGGGTTCAGGGAAGATGTTAATGTACCCAACATAAGTGGGAACATCTGAATCGTCGGTTCAAAGGGACAATACACAACTGTGCTGTCTTACATAGGGACCTATAATATGATGACGTTCTCAGGCTATAATTGTGGATATTATTATTTTGGGGGAGACAAAACTAGCTGCAACACAGCATTGCTTGTACTTTGGGCAGCGAAAAATAAAAAAGGTAAAAAAATAATTGGGACAAATGGAAAAAAAGTTTTTTTTCCAAAACCTTAGCTTTTTTATCATTACATCCCTTATATTAACTGAAAAACCTGTATATTAGTACGAAATAGGTCTTCCTTTAGCAAAAATGTCCTTTTCAACCCGTCTTGGCACTAACTCCACTAGAGTAGCACACATGTTCGTGATTTCATCATCTTGGAAACACACTAATATAGCCATTTTTATCATTTGATCTATAGTCGTGCGATTAATCTTAGCAAAAGGATTCTTGAGAATATGCCATCAGTTTTTAATAGTATTTAAGCGTGGGGAATTTTCAAACCAATCGAGCAATTTTATTTTATTTTCCTCATAAAAGTATGATCCAATTTCGAATTGTGACAAGGGGCAAAATTATGTTGAAGTGTTCCATCAAATGTTTCTATCAATGGAACAATCCTACTACATAACATTTCTATATATTTGACAAAATTCACCATGTTTTTAAGAGGAACTAAGCTTTCCAGGGCTATTTGTTGTGAAAAAAAACCCAAATATTTGTTTAGAAGGGTTTTTATAATATGTTGGATATATAATCTGATAATAAAGTGCGTTTTCAAATTCACTTCGTTTGACTACACTTCATTTGCATCCTTGCAGAAATAAATGCTTTATCACTCAAAGAAAGTAACCTTCTTCCAGTCCATGATCGGTATTTTTTGACCCATGCAAACGTTTTTTCATCATTTTCTGAGTTAGAAATATTTTTTTCCTTGGTCTTGTTGCCTTAAGGCCACCTTTCAGAAGCCCTTTCCGTGCAGTTGAGGTGCACTTCAACACCATTATTCGATACAATACATCCCTTCAATGATCTTTGCTTGTCTTTCTTGGATTTATTTTGCAACTTCTTATTAAAATTTTATCAATTCTTGGAGTAGTTTTCCACTTGCGTCCACATTTTTCTTTTCTTTTGGAGACGATGATCTAGAATTTTGAAATGTTCTTAAAACGCTTAATTCGATCACATTAGCTATCATGGTGGTTATATCCCTTAAAGTCATAAAAGTGTGTTAACTGAGAGAGATATGTTTTAGAACGGTTCTTCGAAGTAATGTACATTTTTGAACAAGTAAAAGTAACACGTCTTATACAGAACGCAAAATTGAAATTACCAGCTGCCCCACTGAAAGCTCACAACTGAACTCCTGATACATTTAAATGAATAAATTATAGTCAAAGTCGATCTGTGACACTACCTAAAGGTAGATATAACGGGTTTGAGGTGGTTCAGGGCATCACTAGTAATCACATACCAACTCAAACAAGAAAAACATGTGTATACCAATTAATTCGAACAGTGCAGTTTTTTTCCCTTAAATAAACATGCTTCGTATAAAAATTTAGTAGTTTAATTAAGTTGGTTTGCTTCTATTAAATATTTTTCAGTTTAATAATTTAATAGCTAATATTTATGAAACATATTCATTTTTTTGTTTAAAAAAAGACATATTTGCAATATCTCTAAGTATAACTGCACTTAATTTTCCAAGTCAATCTAGCATTTTTAAAAATTCATTTCAGCTTTTTTTCGGGAAACTGAATTCCAGAAATTTAGAAACTTATTAGTTGCAATTTTACTTCCTTGTTTACTTTGCTACAAGACTTCATAAAAACACCAAAAGTTTTTTTTTTCAAAATTATTTTGTAATTTTAGCATCAAACGAATTTAAATCATTTACACACTGTATGAAAAAACGAAATATTGTATTAGAGAACTTCATTTCATGAAAAGGGAATTTCTCTGCACAGACACAAAATGCTCTGGTACTGCTTATAAAAACTTTATTTTTTCTTTTTTTTCCAATTATTATGCATGATTTGGTATTAAGTAATATAATCAAAAAGGAATTTCTCAAGAAAAGTCAAAATACCTAAAATTTGTATTGGTAATTAAAATTTTGGGGAAGAATTTTACATTTGTTTAACATATTAAAATCAAAGTACAAAAAATTAAGTTTATTCAAAGTTTAAATCAAAACAAACTTTTATATATATATTTAGTAAACATGGCAAAATTTTTAAAACACTTCGTTTTTCATTCGTTTAACTATTTTCAGACTTTTTATTCTTTAATTAATTTTTTTTGTCTTGCTGTATTAACCTGAAAAAATTGCGGAAGCGCAAAACTCCTTCCTAAAGTAAAATGTCTTGTTCGAAAATATCAGAAACTCTCTGAAAAAAAAAACTTTTCAAAAATATTTATATAATCCCATTATTAAACTATTGCTTATAATGATTTAAGAGATTGCGCGAAACAAAATGAAAAAAACATTCTCTTAAAATTAAAAAATTAAGTGACGTACAAGTACGTAAAAATAATAAGGTATAATAAAACAAATTTTCTTAGAATTCTGGTAAAATTTATCGCTGTTTAACAAAAAATTTAAGCTCCAAGAAAAACAAAATATTAAGTTGGAAGATATAGCACTTAATGAAAAGATAAGCATCCTCAAGCAAAAAAGGGGAACCAATTAAATTAGAGAATACTCTTTCAAAATAAAATAACACCTGCGTCTTGCATATAAATTAATGAACCAGAAAAAAAAGACAACTTTCTTCATATATAAAAAATAATCGAATATTAAGAACGTTAAAAATGCCCGAAGCAAACGCAAAAGTTTGTATGATAAACGCAGTTAAAGGAAATCTATGAAAAGATAATTCATAATTACATTCACTAGTGAATTGTTAAGTGTATTCAAGAATTCACTAAGCATATATTTTCGGACAATATTTGCTCTTAATATTTTTAACATTAAATGTTGTTTCAAATTATAATATATTAACCAATAATGCCATCTGAGACTTTTATTTTTGCAAATAATACTCTTCATAATAATGTGACAATTTGGTTCTTATTTTTGATGCATCTTTTTAATTTTAATTTTGAAAGACTCTTAAGTGGCTTCTCAAATCTGGATTGTAAATGCCGAAAAGCTACAAATCCTTCTAAATATTTAAAAATTTGAGAAGCCTGAGGAATTTTTTACACATAAAAGGAAAAATGATTTCTTATTACATTGTGAAATGTATGAAATGAAAAATATTTTGCAAAAAATTGTTAATAAATACATGTGTTATGATATTTTCATGCGTAGTAGTATATACAATATGGGTTCCCAAAGTGGCTGTGATGAACCCATGGTGTCCTCGTGAATGTTAAGGAGGAGGGCCATGGAAAATTAAAATTAGTTTGTGGGTGAGGGGACAACGTTAGAAGGTCCCCGAAAAATTAATATAAAGTAAAATATTTGTAACCCACTTACAGTAAGGGCATTAAGTATAAGTTATGACAAGCACCGCACCGAGGAATTCGGGATGATCACGTGTGTGGCCACTTATGGAAAGTTAAATAGTAAAGGTATTTCAAAAAACGCTACATGGAATAACTTGTCTCAGGTATGGCAATATAAAAGAATCGTTCGTATATTTAAAAGTTTATTTTTGCCTTATGCCTGATCCTGATATGTGAATAGAATGCAACCAATTTTTCATAATTTTCTACATAAAGCTGTATTATCCACTTTGTATCTCATTGGATCGCGCAACTCATTTACAAAAAAATGTGTTTCTATATTTTGATGCACAAAAGTTATAATTGGAATAAGCACTACTTTAGATAGCATAATGTTTCATTTATACTTTTTTCCGTCAACATTTACCATTCAAGTCACAAATGTAAATTGATAGTTTTTATTTTATGCATTGAGATAATTTCACTTGGAGGTTCAGGGCTAAGCCTTTGGTATGATACGGAGTCCATGGGCACAATAAGTCTGAAAAAAATGCAACAAAAATTCTGAACTCAGCAATTTGTTTATATTAATGATTTTCTTATGAAAATCTTATTTACATAGAATAGATATAAATACAACGGAAATCACTTAACATGAAACTGAGGGTACTGAAATATGTTTTCGTGTTAAGAGAATTTCATGTTAAAGAATATTTTACAAAAAATAAACATATATTCAAGAAAATTAAGTTTATTAGTGTACATTTTATTTACATAGGTACGTATATATGCATTTATCTACTAAAAATCATTGAAATAAAAACATTTACAAAAGCTTTATGAAATTTAAGGTATCCGACTACGTTCGGAACAGTTATTTTGCAAAGGCGTATAAATGGATAATATTTATCATATTTAGTGTCACTTAGATTAGGAAATGTATATAAAATTGCTTGAAGAATAGTATTACAATAAAAAATTATTTAAGTACAATATTTTGACAAAAAATTAACATAGAATGAACCACATTCAAAATGTTCTCCTTTCGTGAAAAATGCTTCTTTTATAATAATATTTTGTTTGTATATAGCTTATATCTCAGTGTAGAGGCTTAACTAGAATTTTTGAAATATATAACTTACAAGTGGGTTTATACGCGTTTTACGACAACAGAGGGAAGAAATTTTAAGAAAAAAACGCCGATAATTATTTCAATTGTGGTAAACTCTGAAAATAATGTAAATTTTTTCAAAAATCATAGTTCAGATTCTCTGGAGAAGTCTTTACTTTATATAAGCAAAATATTTTATTATTATTTTAGAAGCATTTTTATAAAAGGAGAACATTTTGAAAAAAATTAGTCTAAGCTAATTTTTTTTCAAAAATATTGTATTTAAATAATTTTTTTGTCAAAATCTTCTTAAAACCATTTATGCATGTATTCTAATCTAAGTGACACTAAACATCATGAAAATTATCCATTTATGCTATTTTCTTTTTAAAATCACGGTTCCGAACGTAGTCGGATACCTTAATATAAAATTTTCAAGTTTTTAAAAACAAAACATTTATTATATTTTTTGGAAAATAATTCGAAAATTTTCTTTGCATTGTCTTTTTTAGCACTTTTCACGATGTTCCTCAATTCGTATGATAGGGAAACATGAGTTGCATAATTCATTTCAATTTTGTCATCGAAATCAATACGACATTTTCGATCTTTGAACAAATTCCAAAATGTCTTTTCTACCATAATTGGGTCTGCACACAAAAAATTATCAGCATCTATTGCAATGAATTCTTTCGATGTATAGAAGAACAGTCCAATAATACAGAAGCTTTCTCAAATTTCGTAGGAGATGTTTACTATAATTTATTCATTTTCAGAAGAAAATCTTTCATCATTAAAAAAATGCGAATTTTCGTTTTCTTGTTAACAAAAAATAATATGAAAATGCATAGTAGTTTCTAGGCAAATCCGTTGTATTATTTTGGTAACTGATATATTTCATTTTAAGCATATTCTTGTTAAATATATTTCAATGTGTGTCTAATGTAAGTTCAAAAGAAATCAAACAGTTTTTTTTTTCTGTGTACACTAAAGTATTTAGAGTTTCGTCATTTAGAAACATATATGAAAGAATTAACTTCTTTCTGCTCACAAAGTTATCAATTGATAGACAACCGGTGATGAATAAGGAAATGTGAAGCAAATTCCATCTCATTATTTTTTTGACAAAATAACAAACATAAACTTACTTAACTCTTATGCATTAAATTTTGAGTCAATTTAGACGATACCATAGTGGAAATAATCCACAAGATTCATTAATCTCCTCGGGAATGCAGCATCTAAACTCCTCAATGCCTACAAAAGCAAGCAAGAGTGCCAAAGTCGTTCTAACAGTTAACGGTAATCGCAGTCATCACCAATACGCAACGCATGACGCAATCATCACCAATAAGCACAAACAGACGGTGTAAGGCAGTGTTTCTCAAACTGTGGGGCGCGCCCCCCTGGGGGGCGCGATAACCTTACGAGGGGGGCGCGAGCATATCGAAAATAAAAGATTTAAAAATAATTAATTTACTGGATTGAATTAAAACAAAATACCTTCATACATAATAAAAAATGCACTTTTACTCTGATATAATTTATAGGCACGCGATATTAAGTCATCAAAAATAAAAAATTTTCAAATCCTAATTAGCTATCTTTAATCCTATAACAAAATTAAAAAAAACTTTGATTTTCTGTAATCCCATGATGAGAAATTTTTTTACTACGCTTTCTTTTTAAGCCTAACATACAACTCTTTCAGAGAAAAAATAGATCCCAGACCAATAGAAGAAATTTAGGAACATAAAAAATTCATCACTGTCATTATTTTTGAAATACTGCACATTATAGCTGTAACCTGTATGACCTTCTAAGTTATTGGTACGGATAGTTAGACCCTCTCTTATGTGTTTGTTTCTCATTTAGGAAATTGTAGGCATATTTCTCTGTTACGCTTTTCCATGCAAAAAAAAAAAAACGTTTTTACACAACTTTTTTGCGGTAACATACATATTATCATAATGAATACAATTTTTACCCGGAAGTGGTCACGCGGACACACAGATTACGAAATCGTTAATTCCGGCAAAACTGTTTATTTTTACCAAAGAAAAATTGAAAAGTTCTTGAAAGTAGGTAAACTTTCTCTTAGTTAAATTATTCACTGAATCACGATTTGTATCGTGTACAATAAAATAATTATATAAAAAAGGATTGAGGTGACTCATTAACCCCGCTCGACTGTATCGAGTGCACGCCTGCTCCCGGGTTAAAACATGTTGAAGTCTTTTTGCTTTAAATATTAAAAATAATACAATTATTCTTCATCGGAAATTTATATTATTGTTCATTATTTAACATCAAATATAAATGCTATTTCTGTTAGGCTTAGAATTACAATTCGCTTAAAACTAATTATAATTTGAGCAAGGATTTTAAAAATTCATTTTACGTTTTTGTAAACATTGTCGAGCACTTGGCTTTGCTTTTACCCTTACAATTCAGCTATTATATCAATAATGTTTTATTTTCTTATAAATGAACTCGTGCAAAGAACGGGCACTTCAGCCGGTATACTTTTAATGTATCAGTGCTGCACAGAGTATTTTATAACTAATTAATTAATACTAAATTAAGAACAAGTTTAATAAGTATTAACGACTTCCATGGGCTTGTCTTGTAAAGCAAAGTTTTAATAAGGAATGCTTATGATTTGTTTAGAAATTGACCCTCTGAGTTCTTTTTCTATTTATTGCAGTATCTATATTTTGTCTTCTAAGCAGCCACCGGTTTTGCAATATGTTCAATTTAAAAATTAGAGAAAAGAAAATTAACATAATAATTATCCCATTATTTTATTTATTTATTTTTTGCTTAAAACTAGTATACAAAAAATTAAATACTTATGTTACTAATTTGTATGGTTTATAATTAAGATCCCCTATTGTTGTAGCTTTAGCGTCAAAGTGCATTATTATTGCATTCAATACATTATTAATGTATAAGGGGGCGCGATAAAATTGTGATCGAAAAGGGCGCGATAAAAATTGTGATCGAAAAGGGGGCGCGATAAAAATTGTGTTTGAAAAGGGGGGCGCCAGTATTGAAAGTTTGAGAAGCACTGGTGTAAGGCCATTAGTTATTTGACAACTACATCGCCGTAACACACTCTCCTAATCTTCGCACTTGGTATCATTGTCTTTTGACCAACCATACTTTTTTCTCTCTAAACATAGCTCCGTATTATTTCTAGTTATGACCGAAGGAAAAGGACCCTGAAAATGAACATATTTCTATCCAAAAAACAGCATCGCGCAGAATCAGAACTCCTTGCAACAGAATCATTGAGAAGAGTGTAATAAACAACGGAATCATTTTGTGACTGATGTGTATAAGATTGTTGAAAGAGTATGTGCGTGCTTGAAGAAACATGAAATATTTTTTATATATGCCATTAAATTCAAAACCAAGATTGGTGTATTCTATTTAAAGAAGGGCTAAACTTTAGGTATTGAGCATTTCTCTAAAGTTTGAATGCAAATTCGTTTTCCTCTATAATAGGTTTCTATTCGCTTAACATTTGAGTTTGAATAACTTTTCTTAATTATTTTTGCTCTGTACAAGTTTTCTACTAGTTTAACCTTTAGGTTTGAATAATAATATGTACCCGACACTAAGGAGAAAGATATATAGATGTTTAGGTCTCAAAATTATATTATTAAATTATCCTTTCCTAATAGGTTCTTTTCACATATTTTGAAATCTTAGTGCATCTTTCTTTATTCTTTATAATTTTCCCCCTTTAGGTTTAAGTAACTTCTTTAAATTATAATCTACATTTGTAGAAAGAATTTTTATTTAAAAGATGAAATTAAGTTAAAATGATACAATTTCATATTAAAATCTATAACTCAAGTAGAATTTCTCGTTGTCAATTAAATCAAAACGAATATTGTCGATTACGCAATCATATTTTGGAGGATCTCTTTCAATCATGTCGTATCTTATTATTCTCTTAAAGTTACCGTAATACCTTAATAATTATATTAACTAACTAAAGAAGATTCTTGAATAATTTATTTTACTATATTTTATTAAGCTTAGCCTGCAGTTGCACGCGTGTGTGTGTGACGTAGCATATATTTTATATCCGTTATTTAAGCTCTCATCTGTACTTGTAAAATAAATTCAGAAAATTAAAACAAAATCTCTAAAATTTTTAATTATCAGTAAAGAAAAAAAAGTAATCTAATTAAATATATTTTGCATCAGTGCTCCCCAAACATTCAGTGTTTGCGACCCAATTTTAATTCATAATTTTCATCACACCCCCTCTCTCCATACAATAATAATGTATTGAATGCCATAATAATGCACAATGACTTAAAGCAACAATATCAATTTAATTATAAGCCGTAGAAATGATCAGGATAAGTATTAAATTGTATACATAATTTTGTACAAGACAAGCCCATGGAAGTCACTGGGAACTATTAAATTTGTTCTTAATTTAATATGGAAAATTAACTTATGTTCTTAAATTAGTATGGTTAATTGTGTAGTACTGACACACTATAAGTATATTATATTAGTGTAAATATGTCAGGATATATTTTTGTTTTGCTTCATTTTAGTAAATAAATATTTCTTTTAAATAATATTTCACTTTCGAATTTTCGATATGCTCTCGCCCCCACGTAAGTTCATTAAGCCCCTCTACCAAGGCCCCCCCCAAATTTGAGAAACGCTGCTTTACATCAAAGCACTAACATAAGGTCACTTAAAAATTCAAAGGATGCCCTTAAGAAAGCATAACCAATCACAGACATGGAAAGCAATTTGAATAGCTCAAAGGCATCAATTAATCCCGGAATTTCCTTGAGATTACAATAAAGACTGTGAGATATTTATAGATCTTGGAGTAACTGTTATTTTTAACTATCAGCATCATTATAAATGATGTTCGTTAAAAATGTTCTTTATCATTATAAAAAAGCGAATTTCAGAAACGATGGATGATTACTTTATCGTTATACTTGCTCATAATTATTATTTTTTTAAATATATTGGGACTGTATGAAAGCCAAGTATATTTAATTGCTCAAATCCTTACTTATATAAAATTAACTGAATAATAGCAGTATTTTATGTAAAACTTTCGTTTTTAATTTTAGCTTTCTGCAGGGTAAATGAAAAACAAATCTTGTTCTTAATATAAATATTTCTTGTGTTCGAATTATTATAATTAGACACATGTTTATTCGAAATATTGTAAGTACTGTTATGATTCTGTATAAGACCATTTACCTCAGAAAATTGTAACGGGTGCGATCTTGGTAGCTCGAATAATGCACTAGAGTATATTTTTGTCTCATTTTGAAGCTACACGAAGGGTATTGGCGATGGACCATTTTGAGCCATGATTAAGTAACAAGGATGACACCTGAGTTGATACCTCTCTCTCCTAACTTCTATGCACACCAGCGGGGGGACGTTTGAGCCTCGATCTACCTTAGACGTAAATATCCCATTCTCCATTTTCAGTTTCGGAGTTGGAGTATTCCTTTATGACACATGTCTACAGGAGCATCCCAGACATATTGAATGGCATTTAATTTCGATGAATACTCAGGCAATTTTACGGGCTTAATGTTTTCATTCTCCTGAGTCTTGAATATTTCGTTGTCAGATGTGAATACATGTTTTCATCTCTAAATGAAATATCTGGACACATTTACACCGAAAAAGATAAACAGGGCTATAAGTATACCGGTGCAAAATTACTATGATGAAACGATGCGTGCATCCAAGATTTTTAACAGTGTTTCGAAATTATGGATTATGGTTACTCAGGTCGGGAAAACTAGGTAATACCAATAAATCCCATCAACATTCTGCTCTTCTTACTGTACTGTAACTGGTGTCCAGAATCCTCTTCATGGTGAATTGGTAATTGTCGGAGAACATGATTCTTGACCACTGTTCATGATCTCAATGAACACGTACCTTGAAATGAATAACCATTCACGACGATGGTGTGTTTGTAGCTGAAGGTGCTCAATAGACCAACTCAGGGTGACCACATTTGCTAATAGGGAAACATATACATCCTATAGTAATGTAGTACCCCTCCCATGATCCTCATTTTTGAAGCATTTCTACACACACCACACACACACTTTCTTTTCTTATCTTATAACTGCAACATGCGGAACCGTGGAACCCTTACTGTTGTGATCACAAACTCGTGGCCGGGATTGTTGAGTCGCAGAATCGAGTCCTGGACCAGTGAAGACCCGTAGTGTAGAAAGGCTCATGAACATTAAATCTGCCTGGCTAAAGGTTATTCAATAATATAGTACAGAAAAAGAGAAAGAAGTCCACGATTGGCTTCCTCGTCACGTGACTAAGGTTCAAAATTACGAGATGTGTCCTCATGTTGCATTAGAGTGAAAAATTAATAAACATTCCCTCATTTAACTGTAAAATAACATATTTTGACAGATTCACTACTGCGGTAACTTAAATGACTTTGCCCAGCTCACAACTGCTTGCCCATTATCGTATTCCATTAAATATTGATTTACAAACACCTTCTAGTCTACAAGTACTGTAAAGGGCGAAATTAATTAGGCGGCTTTCAAAACCAAAATCATAATTTTCTGTAAATATTTCCCTCCCTTTTTCTGAAACTCGTATTAAATAAACAGCTCTTATGTAAACGTAGTCAATAATTTCCTCTATGTTTCTAATTTTGTGATAAACTGGCTCATAGAAATACTATTCTATATAAATCACTTTTTTGTAGCAATTGCGTACATTAAACATGGTATCGTTTTGGTTACATAGCCTGAAACAAGAAATTAGAAAATCTAATATCTTCAAAGGATAATATATTTTTGCGCACTATTTTGAAAACACAGAAACCTATTTAGAATTTCAAAGACATCCAGGATTATATAAAAGTCCAAGATCCAAAAATATTTCCTTATAAACATTATTTTAGATACTAAGAACTCTCTGAAAAATAAAGCATCTTTGCCTCTTTCATGTAAAGGGATTTTGATGAGGAATTGATTGCACATAGTCACTTATCATATAATGATTACCAACGATCTATGATATTAAAAGAGTTTTCTTTTCAAATCTTCAGCTTCTCTTAAAATTTTATGCGAATCTTCAAATCTTTTTTTCGAGTTTTGTGACAGAGATGTCTTATTAAACACAGCAGACAAATAGAAATAAAATATAACGAAATCAAAAATGACAATATATATATATATATATTACGCTTATCCCAAAAAATGCAAAGAAAGGAGAGTAAAATTTCACAATTCTGATTTTTTCTTTCGTTTTTTTTTTTTTGCTGTCTTTTCCTCTCCCAGGTATTGTTAAAAAAGATGTATCACTTATATATATTTAGATAAACTCTTAAATACTTGCAAATACAGCGGAACGGAATAAAAATAAAAAAGAACAAACATGAAATATTAAATCAAAGGTAAAATTAAATAACAAATAGCTAAGCATTTGAAGAATTACAATAAGCATAAAATAATTTGGAAGAATTAAATCTATTTCAGTTCGACTTTACAAAGCCCTAAAACTAAAGCCACGCATTTGTATAAAGCACAAAAACACATTTAAATTTTATAATATCTCCATTTGCCAAACAAAAGTTTTCATTTCCAGAAAACCATGTCTTATATATTTCAACATCCTTTAATATATTTTTTCAAATAAAGTAAAACAATACACTCTACGACAGCGACCGAAGAAAGAATAGCTATCTTAATTGCAACCATATTGCCATATTTCCATTCGAAAACTCTCTTGAGTTTTCATTTCTTGTCAGGAAAATTAAAAAAAACTTTCCTTGAATTACTAAGTCTTTTTTTAGATAAATGAACAAATTCTGCATTTAAATTTAACTATGTTTGAGTTTAAATGAAAAATAATCCTATTCCCGAAGAAAATTGAAATAATTTTCTAAAAATTTAGAAGGTTAATTTTGTGTATAGTTCTATAAAATAATGAGGTATATAAAAATAAAATATGTGATACATTTCTTACCAGATCTCAAGAGATACTCTATAAGTTTAAAACTAATTAATATTTGAAATGGTTAAAACAGAAAATTAAAAATACCAAGACGGATAATCTTGTAAAAATTAATTCAATTAATGATATAAAATAACTCATGAATACTGTTTTCTCTTTTCTTTTTCTCCAATCGAATATAGTTTTACTGAAATATATATAACACTTTAATTATTTCCCATTTTTATATATTTTCAAGTATTCCTATATTTTCAAAATATTATTTCTGAATTCCTCATCCATGAGAAAATCATACAGTAAACATTATAATTTGTTCTCTCTCTTAAAAGCATATAAATATTATTTTTGATGTATGCTTAATATACATAAACAGTTCCTTCTTATAAACTTAAATAAATAAACCCAAATGAAGGTTGACGTTTGAATACAACTAACGCTTGATTTTCAATATGAATGAGTCATGTTAACATTTGATTTAATATTTGTCGCTAATTAAAGTAATACAAAAATAAGCACCGGTTTATAGCTATTTATACACGAAGATTATTGAAAATGAATTGCAGGATTCTTTTTACATCGTGCTTTGTCTCCTAATTGAAGATTTATCTTCATGATATTGGAGCAGACTGATTTTCCTCTCGGATATTGTTTTCAATGCTTGCGACATTTATATTGCAGATTGGCGATTGGATAGTTTCTATTTTCGAATATTATGATGATTAATTAATTTACAGCATTTTGAATTAATAATGGGATAAATTTAAAAATAAGGCAATATTGTGAACATGTTTGCGTTTCTGAATATTTAATTTGTTGTCTGAACAGAATCAATTGAATTAAAGCATTTCGCCACAAGTATTTCTATAGTTTTATTTCATACATATTTTATTGCATATGCAGAAAGAAATATTTTTGTATTATAATTAATGTTTTCTCTCCAATTAGTAAAAAAAGTAATAATTTAGACGTTAAAAAAGCAAAAAAAAGAAGTTCATATACAGTATTTTTTTCCAAAAAAATAGTACAAACTATATGCAAGCAGATTCAGCTCAATCCTTTTGTGACAAAGAATTAAATGTAATAAATAGCCTTTGAATAAAAATGTGACACGGAGCGATTTACTTGCTCCCTGCCATTGAGAATTCCTTCAAGTGCCAACTGTGGCACTCTTGCCATAAGTTGCCGATGCCTGGTATAACCCCTGTTATCTAGAAAAACATTCAAAGTGTATAAGAACACGCCATCTATAATTTTTTCACACGCATACTGCGTGAGCGTGTGTGCGTGAGCGTGTGTGCGTGAGCGTGTGTGCGTGAGCGTGTGTGCGTGAGCGTGTGATTTAGTTACTGATAATGTATTATAACAAAGTAATTATATTAAATTTTGTAATATTTGTCTGGAATTCACACAATTATTCAAGTAAGTTTTTTTAAATATATTTCTATGTTATATTAACTCTCTGTGTTTTAATATATATTATTAATTTATTTAAAATATCTTATGATCAGTTTAATTTCAAAATATCTTTTGTGTTTAGTTTAATTGCAAAATAACTATCTAGATGGCGGGACTGTTTTTCTTTTCTTCTTGTGTTAACGCGTCCATTTTTCCATCTGTTTGCACGAGATTTTGGAATAAGATGCATGTATACACTTATTTTGGGTTTCATTATTACATGTAAGTTTTCATATCCTAATTTTTTTCTATAGAATATTTTCTTATTATTCCTGTCTATGAAAGAAACATTATTAATCGTTTTTACTAATTTCATTTTACTTTACTGTCTGGTTCATCATCCACGTGTGTTAGGAATAGGCTTAACTTTTCAATATGGCTCTGTTTTTTCTACTATGTCAAAAATTTCTGCTGTACGGGGAAGGTGGATCCATTTAGGCATTGCTTAAGCCTAAAGTGCTGGCCTAATTCAGTGATAGCTCAAGAAATCATAATAGGTCTCCATTTTTGTCCAAAGACTCTCTTTTTGTATCTACAATAGTTATGTCTCTTGAACTCCGATTTCTTTCTTCTTTGGCATTGTAGGTTATACAACTTTTTCTCACTTGTTATCATATTTTATTTTATTTTACTATATATATATATATTTATATTATATATATATATATATATTATTTTATATATATATATATATATAGATATATATATATATATATATATATTATTTTGTAAATTATAATTTGAATTGTAACTCTATAGATTTTGAAATGACCCGGCGGAAAGAAAAATGTTACCTTTTTTTTAAGATGAATTTCTAAATTTTAAAATATTACTGTTATTACTTGTTTGTTCTAGAATACAAAGAAGGGGAACGTAATTCAAATGATATGAATGCTTTGTTTTACAGTTTTAGGTTGTTGCATACAAACGTTTTTGTCTTCGTGAAAACTCTTAAAATTAAACAAAGTGGTTAAACTTAGTATACAAATGACAAAGAATAATATTTTATAAGCGTAAGCAATCACTGAATTCCAAGTGTTTGATGTTGAATTTATATATTGCTGAAATTCTTTCACTTTTCTGTGAATTTTATTTTACTTAGAAATACATTCACAATAGAGCCTTTGAAAAGGGTCCTTTGAGATTTTGAAGGAAGGACTAAAGAATGCGAAAGTAGTTTGTTTGCTTCTCTAAGGATTCCATTCTTTCCTTATTCTTCTGGGCGACAAGATTATTGAGAAAAGAATTGAAGAATGTTATTTTCAGAGAGCGAAAAAGTTATTTTCAGAAATTGAAGGAGCTTTAATCCTTTAAAATGATTGGTGCATGGAAAGGTATTTTCTTATCCACACACAATTCTTTCATTATTTTTCAATTTCGAAAGGAAATAAGTTCCAAGAAGTTCATAGAATTTTTGTAACAGAAATGCATTCAATGATTAAAAAGAGAACTGTTGAAAAATCAGTGTTAATTTCTTATTAAATAATATTCCATATATTTTTTAGTTACAATTTTTGCGATTAAGTTGCGTGATTAAGTTTCAGTAGAGTTTTTTTCCTGAACTTAAAAATAAACTGTCCTAGTTGTTCACTAATTCTTCTCACACAGTGACTTAGATTCAATAAGGTTTGAATATTACTTTGCGAAATCAGATGTTGAACAATAGTGAAGTGTAAATGTGGTTACAGGGCAACGATTTAGAATTATGATAATTAAGTAAGCATTAAGATGTTTAATAGTGTACTATTTACTCAATTAACTGTGCTATATGTTTGTTGTTTTATTAAATGTAGAAAGAATAAAAACTGTAAGCCAAATAGGCTGAATAAATAAATTGGTAAAATAGCAAAAATAAGTACAGTCGAACCTGTTTTTGTGCGGTCTTTTTTTATGCGATTTCCTTTTTGTGCGATTATTTTGCGATTTTATTTTGTGATTTTATTTTTGTGAGATTTTTATGTGCGATATTTTTTATGCGGTGTATGAATTTCAATGGCTTTGGAGCCACTGTAATGTTTTATATCTATTTACCAGTGGTTTAATGGAGAATGTTAGGATCCCTCCCCTGAAAGTCAGGTTTTGCCTTTAATATTTTATAAATTGGGATAATACGTATTTAGCGTATGACAGGCCTTGGGCCTTAAGAGTGCTGTCCACCCCCCGTGATGCGAGGGTGTACGTTACGCCACTGAAATGTAGACACTTCAAGACGCTCTGTTCATTTGTTATAAACAGTCTCCCGACAATTAGCATTCAGTTGCTTTCTCTCAACGCTCCTGCAGCCCGCGCTTGATTCAAGACGAAACTTTCAATGATCTTGACATTATCAATAATTTGATGAATTACGAAGACGGACAAGAAGCCAGATTCTTTGACAGCGGATAAAAATATGCAGGGATCCAGCTTTCCATCAAATTGGAAAAAGTATTTTCTTAAAATAGATACCAGTTAAGAAAGGAGTATAAAATTCCAAAAAGGGCTTCAGTCATGTATAGCTGGTTATTGTGATATTTACAAACAACTGACCACCCATCCTTCGTCACAAAAACTTATCTTTTACGTTATGTTGCCAAAAGATAAATCAATTGAAATTGTACATCCAAGTGACGAAAGCGATTTTGAACTTATTCATTACAGGACTTAGGATTACTATAAGTAGCGGTGAATTATGTATGTGTATTTTAAAGACTTACCCATATATACAATAAGAAACTATATGTTTTTAAAATGTTTCCATGTATAATATTTAATTATTTATTTTGTTATGGAAGTACTCTTACATATAAATTTCATAAATAATTGGCATATTTTATAAATGCGACTTTTTTTATGCGGTCCCTATCCACCGCATAAAAAAAGTTTTTTGTAGTATTTCTCGAATTAGTTTGTTATATGTAAGAATTTATAAAAATTTTGTATATTTTTTGTGCAATTTTTTATGCGGTCTCTATCTACCACACTAAACAGTTTCAAAAGTATAAGCAGTCGCTTTATGCGAAATAGTAAAATAAATTCCAAAGTAAATATTCAAAGCATCTTTAAAAGCTTTTGAAATATATATATACGTATTTTTAATTTTGATGCTTACTACTTTAGTAAAAAATTAGTTACATAGAGTAATATAGTACATTAAAATTAAAAAAAAACATAAATAAAAACTTGAATAAGAAATAACGAAAAACTAATTATTTTAATTACATTGAATAATTATTTGTCACAGTTATATTTTTTTAGCTTAAGATTCATCAAAATATCTTAGATACTGAATTATGGTAAAGTTCTATAGCAACGGTAAAGAAAAACAATACTTTAGAATCGAAGTTATATTAATAAAAAATATACTACTTAATAATCATAACTTCGCTTTTTTTAAATTTACTTTCAAAAATTTTAAAATGTAAATTATTTAGATGCTTGTAGACTATTACTAAATTTCTATATAGATGGGGAGGTGTCTGTGTGTTTGTGTCATTTTCTCATTTTGTGGATGAAAAACATTAAAATTCGTTTATACAACGCTGTTTTACATTTAATATGTGTATTAATATAATGCTTTTATCATCTTTTTACATTATTTAAAATATTCTTAGATACACAAATTATAATCTTTAGAGAGATCTAATATCCTATTGAAAGAAAGTAACACGATTTTTGAATAATGCAGCCAGCATTCTTTTGACAAATGAAAATTTATTGTTTTTGTATTTCATCATGGATTAGGATAAAATACATGCAACTACATGACATGCAGCTACAAAAAAAGACATTGGCATTAGTAATCTATCGAACACGAACAGTGTACAAAAATAATAAATTCATTCTTTCTAGTTATATCTGAAAATGTTAAACAATTTTGGAATTCATAAACTATGGTAATAGAAAGATTCTTGTGTTTAAAATAAATGTTTTCTTAAACATATGATTAAAAAACTAACTCTATTCATTCTATGTAAACCAATAATTTTAAAATGGAATAGTGTTGCTAATTTTGAAGTAAAAAGCAATTAAGCTTCAAAGTGGATAGCTGATTTCTTCAACTCTATATTAAATGTCACAAAAAATATAGCGATTTAAACATTTTTAATTGTCTCCATATAACTGTCAAATTAGTTTAAGATTTATTTATTATCGCAAAAATTCCATCTGCTGTTTTAAAAACATAACAGTTTTGTTTTAAAAATTATCTCAAACAAAAACATATATATAGTCAGATGTAGCGTGTCTTTTAAAAATGCCATAGAAAAGAAATAAGTGTCTGACACAGTATTACTCGCCACTTTCATTAGAAATGTATTTCTATGTATAATGGCGTCGAACGAAAAAAAAATGTTTTCTTCTATTTTCTATCATTACACTCTAGAAAAGTAATGTTACCCCTTGCTAAGTAAAACGAAAGTATTTTCATTTCCCATATTGGACTTAAAATCTTGAAAAATGAAGAAATGTTTCAATTTTTTTGACAATATTTTATAATTATCGAGCTTACCAATATCGTGACGTAATTGTTCGAAATGCAGATCTTGGAATGTTAGGAACAAAGGGAAAAAACTAATACTTGTAAATTTGAAACATTTTAGTAAGAAAAATTCAAAAAATGCATTTTATTTTTACAATTAGCCTTACCTTACAGTTTATTTTACTTTTTAATTCTTCATAATTACTAAACAGAGCTGAAAAAGTGGTTAGGGCAGTGTTTCTCAAACTGTGGGGTGCACCTACCTAGGGGGCGTGATAAACCTACATGGGGGCGCAAGTACATCAAAAAGTGGAAAGCAAAAGATTATTTTAGAAAAAAACTATTAATTTACCGAAAGGAAACAAAACAAAATACATTCTGACATAATAAAAAATAAAATACACATTTTCACTGATATAATACACTTATAAATGCATCAGTACTTCGCAGTGTGTTTCATAATTAATTTAAAAGTACTAAGTTAGGAATAAGTTTAATATTTAACAGTACGCTAAAGGCATGCTGTAAATTTATGTATAAAATTTAATACTTATCTTGATAATTTGTACCATTTATGATTAAAGTGGTATTGTATAATTTTGAATTCAATACATTGTTATTGCATGGAGGGGGGTGCGATGAAAGTTATGATTGAAAATTGGGGTGCAAGTATAGAAAGTTTGAGAAGCACAGGGTTAGGGTAGTTTATATTTTGAATATTTAACACTCTGTGTACCTATTATTAAGCAAAGTTATCAAATTATACAACTTTTTTTTTCAGATGATGTACTTTAAAGTTAAATTGCTCCGAAAATACGGGTATTTGTCTTGATAGAAAGAATCATTCTTTTAATGCCTTCTCTAGCTTCAGCACCACCCACTTTTTGAAATGTTTCTGTCTTAGTGTAACGCAGCGTTCCATTACTTGGGCGTGACAGCCCACTCAAACCATAATTACTTAATTACTATTTTGAAACAATTCTTCTTACGAAAAACTTGTTATGCTTCATTTCAGCAGAATTCGGGGGAGGGGGATATTTTCACGGACTGTAATCACTAGAACAGTTGTTTCCCAACGCACTAAAATATATTGCATATATATTTTACTTGATATTGTCTTTACAATCTTAAAGGAACTGAAAAAAATGTTGAAGAAGAAATTAATAAGTATATATTTGAATTCTTATATAGGGTGTTTTTTTAGAGGTATAGAACTTTAAATTGCAATAAAACAACGATGTATTATTCGATTGACATGAATTTTTTTATTCGAAAGATAATCTTGTGGCATTACATTTTAAATATGATCAAGCAAGGCGTAGATTCGTCGAATGGGCCCAAAAAGAAATTGCCGTTGTTCCCGATTTTCATAAGCGAATTTTGTTTAGCGATGAAGTGCACTTCCGGTTAAATGGCTACCTTAACAAACAAAACTGCCGCCTTTGGAGTGAAGCTAACCCACAAGTGTGTGTCGAAACACCGTTACATCCAGAAAAACTGACTGTTTGGTGCGCTTTATGGACTGGTGGAATCATTGGTCCGTACTTCTTCAAAAACGATGAAGGCCTCAACGTTACAGTCAATGGTGATCAATAACTTTTTCATTCCTGAATTGAACAATCATGATGCTCAGGAGCTGTGGTTCCAACAAGACGGCGCAACATGTCACACAGCTCGTGCCACAATAGATTTACTGAAAGACACGTTTGGTGACCGCCTAATTTCACGCTTTGGACCTGTGAATTGGCCTCCAAGATCTTGTGATTTAACACCGCTAGACTATTTTCTGTGGGGCTATGTAAAGCCATTCGTCTATGCGGTTAAGCCACAAACGCTTGACCATTTGGAAGACAACATTCGCCGTGTTATTGCCGATATACGGCCACAAATGTTGGAAAAAGTCATCGAAAATTTGTACGTCAGATTGGACTACATCCGAGCCAGCCGTGGCAGTCATATGCCAGAAATCATATTTAAAATGTAATGCCACAAGATTATCTTTCGAATAAAAAAAATTCATGTTAATCGAATAACACATCGTTGTTTTATTGCAATTTAAGGTTCTATACCTCTAAAAAACACTTTTTATAATTAAAATAAACTATACAGCGTTGCTGTTTATTTGCAAAATTTCAAATCCTCTATTTAAATATGACTCATTCTTAGTGATAAATGTTCCATACAAATCAATACTATTGGGTAAAACTTGTAAAATGAAATATCTCTCACAGCTGAGTCGTGAAAAAATCTTCAGAATTATTAATACAAATTTTATGGAATTATGAAAAGATCTGGAATATACATATATATATATATATATATATATATATATATATATATATATATATATATATATATAAATCTATCTATAAATCTACAGCTATTTTTTTAATTTGTTGTACGTCATTGCCCGAAATATTTAATTGTTTGAAGAATATTGCATGTGTTCCACTTTTCCACTTTTGGCTCCACATATATACGTGAACAATTTTTTTCCCAATATGAAAAACATTTTGAATTTATAAAATAATTGTTTAGATCAACAATGTTAAGAATTGTAACAAATTGAAAGAGCCGTAAGTCAAAGTTGATTATAACCTTAATATTCTAATATGAAGGAAAGCGCTGCCGAGACAAAATTTTCATTAAAATACCTGAATTAATTTTTATTTTAACTACATTGAAGAAATGCTTATATTTTGCATTGTATACTTCTTATTTTAATAATTATGTTTAAAAGATACGTGATGCATAACACATCTTCAATTTAATCTTTATCATTTATTATTGTAGGAATAATTATATATTTTGTATTTTTAATTTTTATGTTAAATACTTTTATAAATTATACAAAATTATTATAAAACAAAAACTCAAATCTGTATTTTTGACCTATATTCCGTAACTCTGCATGCATAACCATGAGAGTCGAATTGTTTCAAATATGTCTAGCTGAGTGGCATCCTGAATTATATATACTATATATATATATATATATATATATATATATATATATATATATATATATATATTGGTATGGTACACCACAGTTGCAAGATTGCTGACCCCTGGGCTGTACAATCATTTGAAGACTTTTCATTCCGTTGAAACAGACTTTTAGTAAAATTTTTAAAATTCTTTCTTAAAAGTATATTATGTTCTGCAAAACATATATAAATTTGTTAGTTTCTCCTACATATAAATAAAAGTTTTTACTCAATATACTCTTTGTCTGTTTAGATTTTTTTTCCATATTCCCAAAGTGCTACCATCAAACTAGTTTAACCGCAACCGCACTTATTAGGCTCATAGCACGAAATTGCCATTTGACTCGAATCGCTTAATTCCTTTTTCAATTTTTGTTTAATTATATTACTTTTTTTCTTTTTTTAAGTATTTAATATGTTGTATTTGATGTTTGTGTTTATCCTTTTTTATTTATTGTATCATGATTTAGATATATTTAATATTTTTCATCCATATCCATACATATATTTGCTAAGGTTTCATTTATATTTAATATTAAAGTGCTTCCTGTCTCTCCAATAGAGTATTTTTTACAATATATATAAATATAACTCTCTTTCTCTCTCTCTTTATATATATATATATATATATATATATATATATATATATATATATATATATATATATATATATATATATATATAATTATTTAAATATCAGCAATAATGAATGAAAGATTATGAATACGAAATTTTAAAAAATATATGTTTCTATGAAACATGCTTCTTTAGCATTAAATGTATGTAATAAAATCTATAAATATTTTGCTTTCTTATAAAAGTTTGTACATTTCATTTTCTACCCATAAAATTTGCTATGCCATCATCTTCATATCTTGCAAAAACAGCCCCTTGTGTGCCAAAGCATTCGTTGAAGATTCCTCCAAATTACATCTGGTTTACTTTTGTTCCCCAAGTTATCATGTCTGTAATCCCAAAGTCTGATTCCACTGAGTCTGCCCATCTCATCCTTAGTCTTTCACGCTTCTGAATCCTAGTGAATTTTAACTGCAGTACATTTTTGACAACATTGTAATCTGGCATTCAAATTATATGGGCCATTCAATTCATTGCATTTATTTTTATGTATTTGATGATTTATAAATTCTATGTAATTCAAAATTTTATCCTCTTCTACAGCTACTGTTTTCATTTACACATCCAAGTATACTTGGAAGTATTTTTCCTTCAAAAATTCCATTCGATTTTCTTCCAGTTTGTTATTGCCCATGTCTAAGATGCATATGTCGGAACTGGTATAATAAAATTTTGTAAATTAAAAATTTTGTGCTTCCTGTTAGAAATTTAGATTTTAAAAACTTCTTTAGTCCATAAAAAGCCTTATTTGCAGGGATAATCGATTCTGAATTTCATGATACATTCTACATTTTTCCTATACTATTAGCTCAAAAAATATAAAATCTGCTTTCTTTTGAAGTTTTCAACCCTTGATTAACTTTTGGAACGTTTTCCTTTCCTTGAAATTTATTTCATATGTTAAATTTCATATTTGTTCTGTTTGTGATTTTATTAAGCTATAATAACTCTTTGTATTAAATTTTCGTTCAAACTTTATCAATCTGCTTTAAGAAAAAATTAATACTTTTTGGATTTTTACATGTGGTTGATGTCAATTTCAGATTTATTTTTCCTCATACAAATACCTAAGTTTATTAAGCATGCCACAAAGAAATCTCAATGAACAAATAATATTTCAAAACGAAAGCTATTCATGGTAAATGAAATTATTCAGCATTTCCTTTATATGAATAGGTTTAAGAAAATAGTGAATTCACACTACATTCTAATATATCCTATTAATTTCTAATTGTATTGAAGGACATCATCTATGAGAGTGTCCACTTAAATCTTCATAAAATCTTTAAATAATTCAAATAATTGCTGAAGTTATTTTTGGAAACTTTGAGTAGTGTTCTAGTCAGAATGCAATTTAGCAACATAAATATACTAAGAGAAAATATTCTTCCGTTTTTGTAAACAGCCATTCAAAATGAAAAGATGAAACCGGAACTGCGACTTATGTTCCGAAAAACTCTGGAAAGGGCGAAAAAATGAGTCTCCATTAGCTTACGAAAAATTCATTTTTTCTTATTAACAAGAAGTTTAATCAAAAAGTCACAGAGTTTCTTATTAAATCTTAGCTAAACAATCCATTTTATTCAGAAAAAAACATATAAATAAATAAATTAAAATTCAGCTGTTCTCTTCAATGTAGTTTATGCATGGAAAGAATCGCAGGAAAAAAGAAAGCTTCTTCTACGTTAATGCAATCTGTGTGTGTCCTCTCGAATTCAACTCTAGAAATGTAACATCGCTCATACTGTGAGTATTAAAAGTACCTATTTGTAATTCGAAATCACAACTTAATTGCTTTGAAAGCGATTCTATAGATTCCCTAGCAGTCAAAATCTCGCGTGCTCTCTCTCTGAAGCAGATTACTTAAAGTTTGAAACTTGGGAATGGCATTAACCGGAGGTAGGGAAAAAAGGGGAAATTTAATGGGAAAATGTAAACAGATCGATTGAGGTAATATACCTTATCGTCTTCCTGTTCATGAGGATCCTTTTTTCCCTCTTATTCCATTCACTGGTGGGGAAAAAGAGACACGAACTCATCTCGTATGGCTTAGAAGAGAGTTAAAAAGTGAAAGCTTATCTCTGTAATTACAAACTGAAAGGAGTAGCAAGTGTTGATCGTAGGAAAAACGAATTTAAGGGAAAACGTGAAACTCTTTTCACGCAGAGTCATTTTAATTTTTGTTTTTTATGTGCTTTGAAATGAGACAGAAAGCGAGAGTGTAGATTAGAATAACCAGCTGGACTATTACTTGAATATTTTTGAAAGTAAAGGAGAAGATGACACGGTTTCAATGTCTACTGATAGTTCAAGCATTTTTTACAGTTAAAGACACATTTCCAAGTTGATATTACTCTAGCAAAGTTTGTCTCTTTTGAGATAGAATCCTATGTTTCTAATGAGAATACAGTATAGAATAATTAAGCTCTATCTCAAATATAGAAGAATGAAATGAATAAAGAACAGTTATGAGAAAGAATAAATATTGTAAGTATCTAATGTCTAAAAATTAAAGTGTGATTAGCTCATGTTAATGTTAATAATACCAGACTAAATCAATTAAGATAAAAGGTTTCTCAATATAAAATATGAAGTAGATCTTCGATTGTATTTCTTATAAAAAAAGCAAAGTTATTTTTTCATCAAACCTTGCAGGAATAAAAACTCAAATTTTTACACTTATTTAAAAAATTTATTCTACTTGTACTAATATGGGAATCTTTGACAAGTACATATTACATTTTAGTGTTCGCATTAAACTTTAAAGTAAGAATCTTTCAGTTCTCACATTCATTCAACAATTAAGTAAAGCAATGCAAGAAATGGACCTTTTAATTTCTAATAGTAAAAAAATAATTATTTAATTTCATAATATAATTGGATTTGATGAAAATTTCAATCTACGGTATCGAAATTACACTGTTAGCTAACGTAAATGCAACAACAAGAAAGACAAGAGATAGCACAACAAAAGTTATTTTGTAGATAACTTGTTGACCAAGTATCAAATGATCAAATTTATAGAATTCTGCGAAGTGTGGCTTCTGCCAGAATCAGTAGCCAGAGTAGCCACCATTGTTGGAGATCAAAGGTGCCACACGCCTCGGAATTAATTCAAACAGGTTTTGGATGTGTTCTGGGGAACAGCAGACCAAGCAGCTTCCACACGTTGGCAAAGTTGATATGGTGTGGCAGCTGGGGGTGTAATCTGGGTCAATCGTTGAACAACCATGGACCACATGTTTTCTATCGGCGAAAGATCCGGAGAGCTAGCCGGTCAAGGAAGCAACTCAATCTGGGGATTGATGAAGAACCTTTGGACAATGCGTACCACGTGTGGTCGCGCATTATGCTGTTAAAAATGGCTGTGGCCAAGCCCCCTGAAAGTAAGGAAGGACAACTGTCTCCAACACCTCTCAGATGCAGCACTGGCTGTTTACAGTACCGGCAATACGTACTAGAAGAATGCGAGAGTGATATCCAATACCGCCCCATACCATAATACCCGGTGCATGACCAGTGTGGTGGTGCATAACGCAGCTATTCAGCATCCTCTCTCCACGGTGTCTCCAGACTCGAATCCAACCATCGTGGTGTTGCCGACAGATGCGTGACTCGTCAGTAAAGACAACTTCCTTCCATTCTGCCGCCCACATCCTTCTTTCATCGCACCATTGGCTGCGGAGACGTCTGTGGTTCTGCGTCAAGGGTAGACCAAGCAATGGACGTCTTGCGGACAGACCAGTCTTCTGTAAATGGCGTCGAATGGTACGCGCAGACACTGAATGATGCGTTACTGATTCAATGTGCCGTGCTATGGTTCGTGATGTGACTGAGCGATCCGTCACTGTCATGCGCATAATTTGCATGTCCTCACGTGAAGTGGTGCACTGAGGTGGATGCGATCTACCACGTCGGTTCGTCGTTCCCTCCTACATCCAACGGTCACATATCCGCATTATAGTTGTTTGGTTTCGTCCAACACGATGACCGATTTCCCTGAAACATAATCCACAGTCTCGGTAGGCCACTATCCTTCCTCTGTTGAACTCGGATACTTGATCAAAAGCTGATCACTGTTTTCTACGAGTCATAACTGATTGTTTTTTGAAAAACCCATAAGAAAAACACAATTGCCGAACTTGAAATTCGTCGAAATCTCCAAGCCTTAAATAGTGCTTTGAGTTGGCACCACATGCGCGTGTGATGTGTGCCTGCGCAGAAATTCTAATCCATTTGCATATCTCACCTCCACTTATGCATGTTGTAAGCTTCATGTTATTTGCCTGCTTCCTTCAGGGTGTTGCATTTACGGTGGCAAGCAGTTTACATCCACAGATCGGCATTGGGTTGAATACTCTTTACAAACGGAGATAGGCAAGTGATTCTCTAGGCACATATATAGTAGAAAGGAGTGAAGAAACATGCAAAAAGCTCTCCATCATTATAGAAAGGAATTAATTGAGGGTATTGGTTTGAGGGGAGGGGAGGATTGGGGTTTTACTACATAGTATTATAAAGCAAGTCTTTTTCTTTGAAATGGCTAAAATCGTCTGACAAAATATGAGGGTACATGCAAACTGTTTGAGTCGATGATATTAGCGTTAGTACGAAACTTTCGTTACAGCCAAATATTTTCATAATATTTTCAATCAATTGTCATAATGTCCATTGATATAAATTATACATGCATGTTTTTTTTATAATTTTCAATATAATCGTAAAAACTTTCATTTTTTGATATTCTTTTAAATTCAAAAGTCAATACTGTTGAATAGTTTATGATTATTAATATAGCTCCTACAAATTCTTTATTTTTATTCAATTTTTATCCAGAATTCCCCCTTCTGTTTGGTCATTTAGTATTAACATTCAATAATAAATCATAATTGTTTCTTTCCTACATTATCACCCAATTCTTCATTCTAAAAACATTTTATTTTCGTGTACAACAAATACTTCCTGTAAATAATCAAATAGCACGGAATATTTTGCGTCCTTCTTATTCTCTATATTAGTTTTAGAAATCTACATGCATAATTCAAAACTTTAGTTATGTATTTTTCAAACACTGATTACTATCCTATTATTAACATATTTTTTTTCAATCTTCATACGTTTATCAAGTAGAATCTTTGCTAGAATTCTTATGAATTTTCTTAAGAAGAGGAATAAATACAACCTATACATGCACTTTAATAAACTACTGAATTATTTACTTTATCAGAATTAACTGATCAAATAGTGGTAGGTTCATTAAAATTTGGTACGTATTACACAATACAACATATTTGTCTTGGGAGCTCATTCGTTTTAATATACAAATTTAAAACTCAAATATCAAAGTCATATGCAGTGTTTAGTGAAGAATATTAGAATGCAGTTGAAGCCAATCACACACAAACATACATCTGCGCGCACACACACACACACACATATATATATATAGTGAAAACAAATATAGAAAAAAGTGTTATTCCCATAATTTTAGTATTTAAATTATTTTATACTTATTGATATGCTACAGCATATTTAAAAGTATTATAGCTTAGAATTTGTATTTAAAACATGAATTTGGAAACAACTTGTTTATTGTTCACTCATTCTTCGTGATCTAAGCATTTTAAATACATTCCTAGGTACGTACATTTTTCTTAAGTAGATGAAAAACTTTAATCCATTGTATACAATATGATTTCACTCAGTATTACAAACCAAAAGGGGAGAAGGCTGGCTAACCCCAAAACTGGTTAAACTCCTCTTTTATGTGAATAATTTTTATATATAAGAGCTGTCTGAAGTCAGCTAAGTTTGTAATGCGCAGCAGAATCCATATTTTATAAATTCCAATATCTGTTAGTTTCATTTACCTTTGGTATTAAAATTATTTCTGTATCTATATAGTAGAAATTAACAAAAATATATATATATATATATATATATATTTATATATATATATATATTTATATATATATATATATATATATATATATATATATATATATATATATATATATATATATATATATATATATATATATATTATATATATAGTGTAGACAAATATACAAAAAAAGTGTTATTCTCATAATTTTAGTATTTTAATGATTTTATACTTATTGATATACTACAGCATATTTAGTAATATTATAGCTTAGTATCTGTATTTAAAACATGAATTTGGAAACAACTTGTTTATTGTTCACTCATTCTTCGTGACCTAAGCATTTTAAATACATTCCTAGGTATTTCTTTTTCTTAAGTAGATGAAGAGCTTTAATCCATTGTATACAATATGATTTCACTCAGCATTACAAACAAAAAGGGAGAAGGCTGGCTAGCCCCAAATCTGGTTAAACTCCTCTTTTATGTAAATTATTTTTATATATAAGAGCTGTCTGAAGTCAGCAAAGTTTATAATGCGCAGACGAATCCATATTTTATAAATTCCAACATCTGTTAGTTTCATTTACCTTTGGTATTAAAATGATTCTTGTATCTATAGTAGAAGTTAACGAAAAATAATAAATAAATATATATATATATATATATATATATATATATATATATATATATTTATAATTAATTTTTTTCATAAAACCTTGAAAAAGAAATTTAAATACTTATATTTTGTCAAAACAATATATTTCTTATATCAAACTATCTGAAATTTAACGTTTCTGTTTTAAGATTATAATGTTGGTGAATTTTGCAAATATTTTGCGCCAAATCCATTTATCTCATGCAAATGTTTTAAGTGGAAAAATTATTTCATTTAAATTCATGTTAATATACACAATCCAAATTAATAACTAATTTCGAAATAAACATGGAAACTTCTCAGATGCTTAATAATTTGATCGTCTATGAATTATTTATCAATTTATTTTGATTTACTTTTTATCCAATATATGAAGCCAATTAGTTATTTTTCACTTAATTCTTTTATTTAAATGCAACAATTTTGTCTTGTACAATTAATTTCGCATACTAGATTACATCCCTCTCATTAGAGGCCACGATGCAAATAGCACATTCAATGTGAAATAATTATAAAAACACAAAAAAAAGACTTCAAGTAACTACATTAGCTTTCTCGACATTCCTTTGTGCTGCTTATTGGCTCTTTTCAAGAATGTTTAACTGTATTCTGTATCTCCTATATAATGCCAATATACTTCTTAGCAAATTAATTCACGTGGAAAATAAGCTGTCTTCACTTTTGTTTCTTTACTGACGTTTTATTATTCGGAGCTTATTTTATTAATGGATTTGTCAAAGCAAAGTGGCAACCCAGAACTGTGAAGTTCTTTCTTATTGTGTCCGACTGTTTCATCACGTCTTTACAGATTAGTGTTGGGCCAGAAATTAACTCTAAAGATTTCTGAAAAGGCGCTAAATAAGTAAAGTGGAAACAATAAAATCACGAATACCATTTGAAACTCTTCTTTAAGCTTTAAAAAAGGTTCGCAGATTAAATGAAATTTCTGATAAAAATATGCTTTGCGATAGTTACATATTTGAGAAAAATTCTGGTAGGATGTGTAGGGCCAAAATATTTATAGATATGGTAGATAAATATTGGCCTTACTAAAACATAACATTAAAAGAGAAACAAAAAGGTTGTTGATATGTTTCAGGTATGTGGGAGTTAAGAGCTTAAAGATACATGAGATTCAAATATTGTAGAAGTATATTATTTATAAAAAATATTTAAAAACTAAACATTTCTATGTGGTCTAGCATAAAAAGAAATTTAACAGATACTTCAAACGCGCGAGTAGGACATTTTAATAATTACTAGTTTATTGACTTCTAGAAGTTTATGTAAACGTTTCACTGTCATTTATTAGAGAAAATGATGACTGTCTGAAAGCAAAAATCTTATTCAAAAATTAATTTTACAGTTTTTTAAAAAAACTATATTTATTTATTAAATTAGAAAAAAATAAGAAAAGCAAATTTAAATGTTATATAGAGATTTATATGCTGCTTTTTGAATTACAATGTCGTTTAAGTATAGTTTTCATGCCACTATGACAATTAATTTAGAGATTTTTATTAATGTCGCACTTTGAATCTGTTTAGTGCTATTGGCACCGTAATTAAAATTGTGGGCCTCAATAGAGGGATGAAAACATTACCTGAGCTGGTATATATATATATATATATATATATATATATATATATATATATATATATATATATATATATATATATATATATATACTACTCTCCAAACTTCTAAAACACATCACGCGAGGACTTTGAGCATACACAAATTTAACAAGCTATATCCCTGTGCACGGTCAGGCTTTAGAGGCACCAGGACTTGAAGATACAACTAGATGCCACTGACCACGAGTTCATGCTTACAACCACTTATGTACAGTGACCGCAAATATACTTTCATTAATTGTTTGTTCCGTTTTTTAGAACGTTCATCATATTTTAATCATTGATCTTTCAATTAGTGTTGTATTAATTAAATGAATTGAAATATTTTATAAATCATAAAAGCATGTAAAATAATGCTTGGAAAAAAATGTAAAAAAAGGGGTACAAAAAAAAATGAGTCAAATTTTAATTGAATATTCTTGGTTTAATGCTTTTATATGTTTTAAATGTTTTATTAAACAAAACACTGTAAAAAGCTACGGCTTATAATCCTCATATTTTTTTTTCAATTTAGTTTAACATAAATTAAGCATATAATAAATAGTGACAAATCCATACGTGTGAGCATGCTTTGTGTCAAATTTAATAATGAAAATTTTACATGGCGCATGAAGAAAATGATGGTAAGATATTTAAATAAGAAGGATGCATAAAACATTTAAAAATTACATGCCCTAAATAATATTAACATATATTTTTGTATGATATTTTTATATATTGTTAATTGTTTTACATATTTTATTAATTTCTTTTATATATATTATTATATTTTTATTATTTTTCATTTTATATATTATTATATTTTTTAACTATTTTTATTTTTATGGATTTTTATATTATTATTATAATTATTTTTCTGCTACTGTCTCCCAAATGCCTAAATAATATTAACATATATTTGTGTATGATATTTTTATATATTGTTAATTGTTTTACATATTTTATTAATTTCTTTTATATATATTATTATATTTTTTATTATTTTTCATTTTATATATTATTATATTTTTTAACTATTTTTTATTTTATGGATTTTTATATTATTATTATAATTATTTTTTCTGCTACTGTCTCCCAAAAGCTTTTTGAAAAAGGGTACTGTGTAGTCAGTGTTAAGCCAAAGAATTACAATAGCAGAGATTTTTTTCATTCAATTTAATGTCATTACTTTCATTTGGGTTTTGTAGTTATCTATCTCATATTGATACATATACTCATATATTATTGAAAAACTCACTATTTTTCATTGTAAATTCGAAAAATCAGAACACCTATATTATTTTAATTAAATATCTCAATGCGAAAATTTATAAAAAAAATAATTACTTCACCAAATTGAGTGAATATTGAAATATTTTTTAAATAAAAATACCACTTGACAGGTTGTCATTATCTTCCCATTATAACACTAGAATAAATTGAAAAAAATGTTCAATTACCTTATAATATTTTAAGAAGCCTAATAAACTTTGCACTGAGTTGATAAGATATATTTAATTAAAAATAAAGCATACAATACTGAAATTAAAAAAACAAAAGAGTTATTGAGACTCTTAAATTAAAATATATGATAAGAAGTTTGCCACCGAAAACATTTTAAGCATATATCACTTTTTTGTTAAGAATATTGAGTAATTTTTTTAACCTTTTATTGGGTATTAAAGAAAGAAGTGAACTGGAAAGTGGTAATCTCTACTAAAGCTCTTTTTTGCAGCATTAAACTTGTTATAAGAATGAAATAATGTAGAAAGTAATCTGAATCTGCAAGTGCAATAATTAAAGAAACCAACGAAAAAATTAATTTCTTTTTTTTATGCAGAGGTATTCTACTTTTTTTTATACACATGGAAATCTTATAAATTATTTTAATGATTGCATAATGAAATGAAGTGTGAGGATGAAGAAATAAGTGAAAGAGTTAATCGAAATATAAAAACCAGAATTAAATTTGTCTTTCACTTTAAGTAGAAATGCAGGAATTGATGCTCTTTAAAACTAAAAGTAGATGAAATAATTATTTTTTTAAAAAATTTACTTTTCTCAAAATAAATTATTTTACTTAATGCAGATTATTGAAGTGAAAGTCAAAACTATATCAGTATCTAATCTTTTTTTTCCAATAAAAGATAACTGGTTGAATAAAAAAAATTTAACTTAGTAATCATTACCAATAGAAACATTTTTATACAAAACATACTCTTGATTATCAGCAAAAAAATACTGAAAAATATTTTTTTAAAAAAAAATATTTTTTTACTCGTAAAAGACTTTGTAATATTAAAACTTCTAGCATTTCATTTGTCTTCAGAAAATTGTTGTAGTCTTAGTTAAATTTATTTGAAATTAATTTAATGAGCGTCTTTCATCGAATACATTTATACACGTCCTGCTCTGCTTATGCGTTTGATGGCCCGGACGCGTATATTCGTCCTTCCAAATGATGACTTTTTTCATTGTTTTTCTCTATTTAAAACGACTATAAAGACCTTGGAATACAATAAAATGACATTTACAGTGCTTCTAAAGAATTTTGTATAAAAAAAAACACACCAAGAACAAGCTGTCCGATACAGACAAAAATTGATGGGTTCGAAGATTATGTACAGAATAAAAAATGACAACAAATTTCTGAAAAATTGAATGATTTAGTTCTGAGTTACATAGTTACAAAGTAACGAGCTCAATAAGGTGTTGAACCACCTCTAGCCTGGATACAAGCTTCCACACGACGTGGCATAGAGAGATAAAGCAACCTGATGGTCTCCAGTGGTATTTATTGCCAAATTTGTTCCATTTGTCGGGACAAGGGCATCAACATTCCCTCATAGCTTTAGTCGTCTTCCCATATCCCATACATGCTCGATTAGAGAGAGATCTGGCTATCTGGCTGGCAAAGGAAGTATTCAACAAGCTTTAAGACAGTTCATAGTAACACGTGCCGTATGTGGTCATTATTTTGCTGAAAAAGTAAGGCCATTACCAAAAGGTAGGGTAGCAAAGCAGTTCTCGGAATATCCTCAACGCACCGCTGTGCTGTAAGTGTGTCTCTAATTACAACCAAAGGGCGCCGGCTGTCAAAAGAAATGGCACCCCAGACCATAACTCCTTGTTGAGGGCTTGTGTGGCGTATAATAGTGAAAGCAGGATCGGTATGCAGACACGTCTTCGATGATCGTCAGAACACGGAAGCAGGATTCGTCTCTAAACACTAAACATTCCCAGTCAGCATGATTCCAACCAGGTTGAGTCAAGCAGCACTGTGAACTGGTTCGACAGTGTGTAGGCGTGAATAGCAGGTGGCTTAGCGGTCGGTACGAGCGTAAATTTCGCTCTCTCAGCAGTCTGTAAATGATCATGGTGGACACTCATGTGCGAATCACACGTCTAATTGTTGAAAACGAAGAATAAGCGCTGTGACAGCTAATCCAGTGATCAATTTGTCCTCCGGATCAGCTGTGGCCTTAGGTTGACCGCTACCGTCATGATGCTGAAATCTGCCATTGTCCACTCATTCTTTCCAACATCTTCTATTGGCCTCATCTGTTCGACCTATATGAAGAGTGATTCTCCGATTTGTTCAACCGGCCTTTTGTAATCCAAACCTCTTCCAAACTCTGCCGTCGCCAAAAGCCCTCGTGTAGCTGAACAGTGCGAGCTAAATATTCACTTACTCATTCTTTCAAACTCTGACAGTTGCTCGTAATGAGCGTGAATCCTGCTGCGAGGCATTTTTCAGTCGTTAAAATGTATCCTAAGACGAATGCAACAGAAATTTTGAGCATCAAATGGAAAATCACTTCTTATAGACACCTGCTGAGTGCGCAATTTCGATGCGCTGTAGCTCCCACTATTCATTAATTGGACTTCAAATTTTAATCATTTGCATGTTCGGTACAAATGTCTTTGCATAAGAAATTTCATTACAATCGCGCAACTGCTTCTTCGTGCGTCTTTTTTCTATTGTTATAGACTGTACTTATTTCGGAGAAAAGGTGGGGAAGGAATTTGAAAGGGTATATTCCAGGAAAGAGGACATTATCATAGCTAAGCATTTTTTCTTTACCATTAACGTCTTCCAAGAGACGTTTAGTAAGAAAATATGTTGTTTGTTCAAGGAAAAGTGTTCGTTCTGAATCTCGTTATTAATGAACAGGTTTATGTGTTCAACCACATCTTTCAGGATATATCACACAACAGATACGTCATAATTATTTTTACTATATTTTTACTCCAGACATTATTTTTTTTTATTTTCACGTTCTTATATAATTTATCCTTATATTACTTTTTTAAAATGAGAGTAAAACATTTTTAGGTTGAAAAACACACCTGCCCCTCCCCAAATAAATCGTTGGGGGAGGCTCATAATATTTGGATTAATTTTTATATAACCAGCTTATTTTATAATAGCTTGGAGAAGAATTCAAAAATAAAAGCATTGTTTCAAATGACATTTTCCATGAGGATGGTATCCGACACTTGCGACAACTTTTTTTTTTCAAAAAATGGAAATATGGAGATTTTTTGTGATTTTTAGATTTGTTTAGTATATTTTAAGGAAAAAATCCAAAAATTGAAAACAGAAAAGAATTTTGTTATTATTAAAATGGGCAAAAGCCGGTGAAAATGTACAAAAAAATTACATAAACGGGGCTTGCTCTGTACAAAAATTTTATGAACAAAATCTCATTTTATCAATTTTGTTGTGTTACTTTGTTATTAATTTCATGAATAACAAAGCCTTGAAATGACCTTCAGGCTAAGGAACAATTTAATTTTTACAAATCCAGAGCACTTTATCTTAGTGATTATATGAAATTGTTTAAAAAACAGTGATTGTATTTAAATAAAGACTATGAATTTTTAAATAAAACAGTGGTTGATAAATCTGAAGATCAAAACGCTTCTATTGTTATACAGAATACATACAAAAAATTTCAGCAAACTATTTTCCAAACATTTTGAGCAATCGCTGTCACCGTTAACATTTCGAAAAAAACAAATTTCGAGTAAACCACATGGTAACGTTTGACATCAGCTTTTACTAATACACTTGTAGTTTTTGTTCTAGTAGATGGAAAGTAGAAACTTGGTATTTTTATTAAGAAAACAGGGACATCGTATACTTTGAAAAAATCGATTTTTCAATTTTAGTTCTAAAAAATAGTGCTTATTTTTCTGAATCTAAAAATGTATAATACTTATATGTTTGTTGAGAAAATAGCCCTAAAATATGAAAAATAAAAATGTAAACAAATGACCACGCCCTCTTTGACGCACCTTTTTGAACTTTAAATATGTAGTTTCCCCTGTGTTTGATCTATATAAATGTCCTGTATAGTGAACAAAATATTTTTTAGTATGTAATGCCTAATTTTTTAAAAAATAAATTTATACGTGCAAAAAAAAATTAAGATTTTCATAATTTTATGGTTTTATGATTATTTTAAAGAAATTACGCAATTATAATTCGTTAAAAAACTGGTTCATTATGTGTTTATTTTTAGTTTGTTGTTTTTGTTTCATCGACGGACCAGACACGCTTATTTCTTTTTTACTTTTTTTATTTAACCACACAACATGTATCACACAACATATATATGCTATTTACAAACGCAGCAAATTTTAAGTAATTGTTATTGTGAGCTTCGAGTATTGGAGTCCTATATTAATGCTCACGTCTGAGTATTAAAGAGAAATTTTCTCGTCTCTCTTGTTCCACAGAAAGTTCTCAACTGCCGGCACAGCGCGGCAAGGAAGAATATTTGCATTTGTGCGCATGACGTTGGCGCGCATGCGTCAACATTATGTTTGATAAGTTGCTTTATATATATGTGTAAATTTTTTTGTATATTCAAAGAATATTTTTGCAAGAAATACATGAAAATATGTATTGCAAGATCTCGAAAATTATGTTCATGTTAACTAAAACAAAGGAAAAAAACATATGAATTTAAAATTACTTTTTTGTAAGTCTAGAAAATGATTAAGGATTATTATTAGTCATATAAAAATAGGCAAGCAAATACTAATCAAATTATATAATATGTGAAAATATTGTTTTTTAGTTTTCCCAAAAGCATATCTTTTTGCATTTAGGTACATTTTTAAAAAAAACTATTGCACCATATGATTCAGATTTTTATACTTCTATACAAGATGGCTATGCATATAGTCAACCTATTTTCTATTAAGATAGTGCCTAATTTTTTAAAAATAGTTTTATGCATAAAAAAAGCAGAAAAATAAAAAATTTCAAATTTCAAAGTTTCATAATTTTTGAAAGAAACTGTACTAACATTTTACTAAAAAATGGGTTCACTGTATTTTATGTATTGTTTATATATGTGTAAAAAAAAAATATTTTGCATAAAAAAAAGGATACTTTTTCAAAAATGGTACCTAAACACAAGTATATTACGAGTTCTCAAAAATTATGTATTACTTTAATTAGTAGTAAAAAACTTTTGGAGTAAAAGTTATTTTGTAGTTCTACAGAATAATTAAATTATCTTTATTAAGAGCGTAAAAATCTAAGCTCTATTGGAAATTTCAAATGATATATGTCTCATAAACAAAGGGTCTTAATTTTGGCATTTTACTCTTTCGAGCATGTCCTGGTTTCCTTAAGCTAATGAGATAGCTTATAAAATAAACTCATAAAAGATCGTCAATTTTCAAAAACAAATTATGATTTTAGAGTAGTCGGATACCTTAAAGAAAAGACATCTATCTCCAATAGGTTTAATGTTACTCTAGAATAGTTCTTAACTTGTAGAATGTATACCTTTTGCAATAGGGAGAAGAAAAATTTTTTAATGAATTTCTGTAGTCTAAGCGAAAAATAAATTACAAATTTTGAAACGAAATATGATTTGCTAAGATTGACTGATTTTTTTATAACATCGTAATTCAAAGCAAAAAACACTAAAGGGCTACTTTTGACGGGTCTCGTGGTTATGAACTTTCGTTAAATGACGAGGATGACACCTTAGCTAGTGACCCACTCTGGAAAAGACCTAATCACACCAGCAAGAGGACTTTGAACCGAGGAGTAGTACTAAGATAAATTGACAAGAATTTGAGAGATGCGATGGGGCTGAAAAGAATATTCTTAATCGTGGTGAAAGAAATGGTATTAATCAGCATCCAAATGCAGCGTGTAAAATGTGTTTAAAATCATTAATGTATTTAAATTTTGAAACATACCAATTTTTTAGAGGTTTGCTTTTAAATAGCGTTTTAAGGTGACTGACTGCGTTTGGAAAAAAAGTAAAAAAATGTGTACAAAAAATGAATAATTTTAATGAGTGTAATTGTCATTTTAATAATGATAATACACACAACAGTAATTTTAGAATAGTTTAAACGCATGAGAATAAAACATTAAAATTTCAGTTACAGTTATTCAACATTTGAGAAAGATAGAGAATTTATATTCCTTAAAATACAACAAAATAGATAATTTCGCTTTCAATTGACTGAAAAATGTTAAAAGTTAATTACAAGTAATGATTACTTTCCATTTACACAGAACTATAGAAAATTGAAAATTTATCTATCCTTTTTTTTCTTAGCATTAAAATTTTTTTCCGATGTAAATTATTATTATTTTTTTACCATAAACAGAAAAGTCAAAGTAAGATTAAGTCTTTCTTAGTTACCTTATCAATAAAGATAACCGTTACGTTACAATAATTTTAATACAGCCGTAATTTTTAAAATTTATTTAAAAAAAACTGCTCTTCCTATCTGCTCCCAACTTTGTCATTTCTCTATTTAAGAAAGACTCAAATAACTACCAAGCACAATTCTAACACATATCTACTGGTGTATTTTTTATGTTTAAAAAGAATAATTTTGAGAGAGTGAAAAGACTTTTACATTTCACTTTAAAACAATTTTTTTTCTTGAGATCAACATTCGCTATTCCGTTCAGTTATGTATGTTATTACGTAGATATAAGTTTTCTTTTTTTAACCTTTTCCTTAATCATATAAGGCAGGTTAGTGAATTTTTTTTACTACTGGACAGAACAGAAAAAAAAGAAATTCTCATGAGCGGAAAGACGATAAGGTATATTACCTCAATCGACCTGTTTACATTTTCCCATTAAATTTCCCTTTTTTCTCTAGATCCAGTTAAAACAACTCGAAAATTTTAAACTTCCAAGTAACGTGCTTCAGAGAGAACCCTGAAACTCAAACTTAAGGAATGTCTAAGATTTTCTTAAAGGAAATTAAATAGTTTTATATCGAATCCCAAATAATAATTAATAAAATAAAATATAAATATAATTTAATAATTATAACATGAATAAAGTTATGCGGATTTCAGATGACACTGAATTATTTTCAAATGTATTATTTGAGAGATATTTTTCCAAGATTTCTTTCTCCTTTGCAATAGATTTTCATAAACTGTATGGATAATTTTCAACACCTTGTTGAAATATAGAATTCATTAAAAAGAAAGCGAATTTTTATAGTTATTATCCAATTATTAAATTTCACTCCAATTAAACTTTTATTTCATACTTCGTGCCCACGGTAGTCAAGTGGTTAGGATCACGAATTGTGTGTGGTCGCCTGGAGGTCACGGATTTGAATCCTGGTGTCAATGACGACTCACTGAGTAAAAAGACGTTGCTGCATGCAAAATCTTTTGAGCTCAAAGTACCTTCTTTGGCGTGATGTTTTAGTTTAGAGAGAGAGTGGTGTCAGCTCAGGAGTCATCGTTGTCGCTTGACTGAGGCTCAAAATTATGAGGTCCATTGCCAATAGCGCTCGTGTTGCTTTGTAGCGTGTCTTGTTCACATAAATCTCACTCTATTTAACATTCCAGGAAAATTATAATCCAATATTTTAATACATTTACATGAATTTTTTACTTTTGTAACCCTTGGATATAGATTTCTTCCTTCTATGGAATATTTAATAAAATATAATTAATATAATAATAACATTTAAAATAAAATATAATTAATATAATTATAACATTTAATAAAATATAATTAATATAATTACAACATTTAATAAAATATAATTATAACATTTAATAAAATATAATTAATATAACTATAACATTTAATAAAATGTAATTATAATATTTAATAAAATATAATTAATATAACTATAACATTAATATAATATAATTAATATAATTGTAATATTTAATAAAGTATAATTCATATAATTATAATATTTAATAAAGTATCATTCATATAATTATAATATTTAATAAAATAACGTAATATATATGTAAGGAATCCCGGAAAAAAGTTCGTTATAGGGAAATTTCATTATATAGAGGCTCATCATTTAATACACTTTATAAACCATATAAAACAAATATTTTAAATTCATAAACACTATATACTAAAAAAATTAATTATTCATACCGGAAAAAAGTTCATTATATAGAGGTTCATCTTTTAATATACTTTATAAACCACGTGAAACAAATTTTAAATTAATAAACACTTTTTATTAAAAAATAATTATTCACACTTTTTTTAAAATTAATATATATGTTTCTTTTATATATCTTACCCATCAAAGAAAAAAGAGAAAGAAAGAAAAACTGCAAGAAAAAAGAATGTCGTCGAAGAATACACTATATTTTCAATATTAACAAAATATTTTTATATTAAAATTAACGAATTTTAGAACATTTTCACACACAAATTTAAAGCATACAAGCAATATTATGCACATACTTTATTTTAAAACTAGAACTCGGGAACATGGGACGACTCCACTGAGGGTGAAAGAGGATATCGAACATGGTTCTAGTAAACTGGGCAATGAAGGTCGAAGGTTTCATTTCTTGGATGAAACGTCCAGAACTCTATTGCTCTCGGCGAGTTAGGATCTAATCAAACCAGTTCAAGATTTATGACCTCCATAAAATGTGTTAAAGAGAGAATAACTCGAAATATTTTGTCAGAAATACTTTAAAAAAGGGGAGAACCAAAATTGAATCCCAAAAGAAAAAGTTCGTTATATAGAAAATGCACTTCGCTATAGAGAGGTTATTTTACGAAGAAAATCGTGAAATGTTCATGGTTCCAGCAAAAAGTTCGCTTTATAGAAAAATTCCTAATATAGAGGCTTGTTATATAGAGGTTCGACCATATATAATTTTTAGAGTTGTAATAAATTTATTTTTAAAAAATTTAAGAATAGTCTGCCACAACAAATAAATTGATCACTGTAAATTTAATACAACTGTTATTTATTTAATCTAGTACAGTTATTATTCTCTTTAAGTTAAATAGATAATCGAAATCAAATTCAAAAATTCTTTAAAATATGAATAGTACATCAATGCTTCAAAAATTACTATTTTTCTCCTGTTGACTTAGATAAAGAATATTAATTAGACTCGACAACTGAAAGTAATTTTATACCCTTGATAAATAGTCGTTTGGAAATAAACCAATTTAAACATTTAACTATACTACTCATGTCAATAATGAAAATATATGGAAGAATGATAACTACTTTAATAAAGAGAGAGAGAGAGAGAGAGAGGATTAAATAAAACCAATTTTCAAGAAATAATTCTTCGAAATGCATGCAAGCAATAAAATTTTACTTTTACATCTGTGTGTCAGAAGAGTTGAACAATATGATTTTTAAAAAGGGCTACAAAGTGGAATCCATTATTAAAAATTCACAAAATTGCCATTTCACTATATTTAAAATCATTTAAGTTTTATTTGAAATATCTCTGATTATTGAAGTTTTCAATTTGATTTATTGAACGCCTCGAATTCCCATTATACATGTATTGTATCGCACTTGTTCGCTAGACTGTGGTAAAATGATTTAAAAAATCAAGCATATCTCTTTCGTTTGTTTTGCTTTACTTTCATCATTGATTCATTAAATGTATACATACTATGCAACTTATATCCCTTAAAAATGCCTTTTCGTATTATCCGGAATAGTATGTTTTATTTTTGATGCATAATGAAAACACATAAAAACCTCGTGAGTAACAATAGCAGTAAAACAAATTACTACACAAGAAACACAGTGAAATAAAAAAAAATATATTCGAAAAGCACTCCTTATAATTAACAATAAATGCATCCTTTTTATTGATTAATTTTTTGTTCATTTATTTTTCTTTGCAAGATAAAAAAAAGGATGGAGGGGTAAAAAACATTTGAAAAATAAAAACGAATATTCCTTCAAAGGTCCCAATTATTCTGTAACATAAATCTATGTGAATTTATCCCCCCCCCCAAGTTTATTTGTACAAAATCAAACATCCTGAGAAACTGAACACATGCTCATTTTTAAGATTATGAGAACGTTTTATTTTTACTGACGAGAGCTCTACTTGTAAGAGATATTCCCAAGGAGATTGATTCTTTCCCAGAAGTCCAATTAACTTTTCACCTTCAAAGATAATGAAGAGAATTTCACTTAGTAGTTTAAAAGGATTTTGGAGAAATGTCACTTTAAGTGCCATCTAGCGACGATGTGACATTTAAGAGACTGAACATTAAACGAAAACTGAATAAAAAGAAGATCTAACAATAATAAATCTGCAAGATAAAAATTTAAAACTTCAGAATTATTCCTATTTAAAAATATATTGGAAAAGAATTTTTGACTATTTCCATGGAAGTCATAAATCGAAAGAATATTTAGTTCCAAATGGTAAAAGAATAATCGATTCTTTTAGAAAATGTAGTTTAGGTTAAGTTGTTGTAGACATGTATATAATAATGCAATATGACTATTTCAGCCATTTACCCTAATCCTTTATTATATAGCAGATTTTAGTATTTAATACAGTTTCCTGACCATCTGGTTCGAAATCCCAGTGTAATTCTACATCTGTATTAGTCATATTGAAATAGTAGTTCTGTATCTATAATTCGCAGATATGCACATTTACCAAGAACATTTAAATTTATGTTCATCTTTCACAAATTCCTATACATTGTTTCATTACATTTTTGCTGCAATGGTAGTTGTCATGGTAGCGATTGGATGATCGTACTTATTTTGACCTGGACGCAATGTAGGATCTCAACGACTGCCACAACTAACGCACAATGGGACTAACATGTTGTTAGGTCAGGCTTCCAGGACCGTACAACCATATGATGGATCTTGAGTCAGTAAATGGACTCATTCACAGCTTGACAAGCATTCACACGGACAGTGCACTGAGGCCTGGAGCAGCACAGACTTTCTGTTCTGTGACCATTTTTGAGGCTTCGCTTGAAACTGTAGCACAGGAATATGCACCGGTAGTATACTACTCAAGGGGAAAACTAATTAAAGAAGAGGTAATATGTTGTCGTTTCAAATAAGTTACGTCTCTGCGTGTGTTATCACAAAGGACGTATCCGTGTCTGAAAGAAACACATCTCTGCTGCTTTTATTTGTTATCGTCATATGGACTATATACTTTGTAACGGGTTATAATCGGATCTTCTACTAACCCTCTTGGGAAAATATTCCGTAATTGTGATATTTCTTTAAAACCCGCTTTCGGTAGAGATGACTTGATTTATGCAAATGCAACTATTGTTTTAGTGTCAGTCGTTAAGTAGGCGGGATAACGGTTAAGTGTTCATCTTACGCTGGTTTCCAAGAATTAGTTAACAGCAACTGGTGATGGCGTATCATAAGATTAATAGTAGAAAAAGAATCCATCACAGAATAGTGGAAGGCATCAACCTTGCAGCTGATTGAACTATCACAGGTTGCAAGCCGGATCATAGAAAGAGATTTAAGTAAGATAAGTACCTTCCGTATTTTATAAATTCGGGTTAAGAATTCCTATTATTCCCAAAGTTTAGTTATAAAAGTGCATTTCGTAAAGTGTTAAAAGTTGAATAAAATTAGTTATTCTAAGGTCCTGTCTGCCGTGCTACCGTAACCTACATCCGGGTCACGACGACTTGTGATAGTATGGCAGTGTTTCTCAAACTGTGGGGCGTGCCCCCTCGGGTGGCGCGATATACCTACAAGGGGGGCGCCAGCATACAGAAAATAAAAGATTTAAAATAACTTATTTACTAGAATGAAGTAAAGCAAAATACTTTCTGACCTAATAAAAATATACATATTTATACGGAAATAATATATATATATATTATCTGCGATTTTACATCATCAAAAAAAAGCTTCTACTTCAAACCCTCATTTTTTAGCTATCTTTGATACTATAACCAAATAAAAAAAAAATTATTCAATTTGCTGTAATCCCATGATGAGAAATTTTCTTATTACGTTTTCTTTTCAAAGCGAAAATGCTACTCTTTCAGAGGAAAGACAAAACCTAGACCCATAATCAAAAAAAATTTTAGGAAGGTAAAAAGTTTTTTCATCACTGTTATATATCATTGCCATCAGCTGCAGGCAGCAGAATGTATTTGCTGCGGTTTGACCTTCGAGCTTACTTGTACGGTTAGTTACGTCCCTGCACTTATGTATTTGTTTTTTCATTTAGGGAAGTTTGAAGTATTACTAAACCAAGCATAATGAAAAACGTTTTACATCATTTTTTTAGAACATCCATATTGTAATAAATACACTTTTAATCCGTGAGCGGTCACGCCGAGCACAGAGTGCACGAAATCTGTAATTCTGGCGAAACTGTTTAATTGTTACCAATGGCCCTGACACTATTTTCCTGTTTGACAGTCTTAATGTGAACTAAAATATATTTGTCACATATCTCCCTCTTTTTGGGGAGTAACAGACGTTTTTTTACGATCTTAAGGTACTTGTTTTGTCTGAGTTCCCGGTGTGATAACTGTCCTTGAAAGTAGGTGAGTATATTTTCTCTTAGTTAAATTATTCACTGGATTAACGATTTTTATTGTGTACTCTTGTGGCATTACATTTTAAATATGATTTCTGGCATATGACTGCCACGGCTGGCTCTGATGTAGTTCAATCTGGACGTCCAATTTTCGATGACTTTTTCCAACATTTGTGACCGTATATCGGCAATAACACGGCGAATGTTGTCTTCCAAATGGTCAAGCGTTTTTGGCTTATCCGCATAGACCAATGACTTTACATAGCCCCACAGAAAATAGTCTAGCGGTGTTAAATCACAAGATCTTGGAGGCCAATTCACAAGTCCAGAACGTGAAATTAGGCGGTCACCAAACATGTCTTTCAATAAATCGATTGTGTCACGAGCTGTGTGACATGTTGCGCCGTCTTGTTGGAACCACAGCTCCTGGACCTCATGATTGTTCAATTCAGGAATGAAAAAGTTAGTAATCATTGCTCTATACCGATCACCATTGACTGTAACGTTGTGGCCTTCATCGTTTTTGAAGAAGTACGGACCAATGATTCCACCAGCCCATAAAGCGCACCAAACAGTCAGTTTTTCTGGATGTAACGGTGTTTCGACATACACTTGTGGATTAGCTTCACTCCAAATGCGGCAGTTTTATTTGTTGACGTAGCCATTCAACCAGAAGTGCGCTTCTTCGCTAAACAAAATTCGCTTATGAAAATCGGAAACAACGGCAATCTCGTTTTGGGCCCATTCGACGAATCTACGCCTTGTTTGATGATCGTTTTGATGAATTGCCAAACCAAACTGAGAATAAATCACTCGACAACTGTTAAATCGGTCGCCATCTTGGAAAGTAATGCCAACTTAAACTTCTATACCTGGAAAAAAAACACTCTTTATTACTATGGCCATTGCACCTTTATCTGTACTGTCTTGGCATACTCCTACATAATGTTTCGCTTTAAATTGGTTTAGCCATCTTATATGTAAATAATTATTATATATGTATACATAGAGAGGTGAATAAGCTTTCGAGGCGTTTTATTATTTATTTATAATAAAACTATAGAATTATATTGTATAGCTTAAAAATCACTCTTAGCACTTTTGTTAACCGTTTCAAAGTATTCATGTATCAATATTTCAAATACTGGATTATATCCTTGTTTAAAAATAAAAATATAATTTATAATAGCAACATATCTTCGTATTACTAAGTATTTTATTAAAATTGCTTTTTCAAAGAATTTTATAAATGCTGCAAGTAATGTAGCATTAGCAAACACTAACAATGACTCATAAACAATTGTAAAAACCCGAGGATAGGATTTCAGCCTAAAGCCTTTCTGCCGATATATCAGCTTTCCTTTTAAAGGCAGTGTTTATTTCTTCACGTTTTTCATGTTTATTTGGAAGTATAGAAATCTGAAACAACAGACAAATATCATATTCTTAATAAAATATCAACTAATCAATTTAAATCGATAAAGTGGTCACAAAATAATACGTTTTTTCTACATGGTATAATAATTTCTCCTTTTTATGTAAATATTTTTGAGAAAATTGTGTAATATTGATTGAATAATATATTGATCAAAGCTAATGTTTCAAAAGCATGATTTAGTTTCTAAAGAACTGCTTTCAAATTAAATTATTCACTAGCAAAGTAATCATAATTATTTCCCCCTTCCCTGATCACAATAGATCTATGTGATACATTTTTTAACAATTGATGTTGAAAAATTAACTGTTTCGAAACTATAATTAGATTTTAAAACTAATTATTGAAAAAAAGGTGAGGTTTTTTAACAATACAATCAAATGAATCAGTTCGATATCCAAATGTTAATAGTTAAGTCTACAATTATTCGGCTTAAATAAGAAATGTATATCTAAATTTCATAAAGAAGCTAATCTTCAGATCTGTTAAGAGAAAAAAGGAAATTTGACTATTTAACAATAAATGAAAATGAAAATAAAAATTAAATCTTTTCATGCATATTAACTTCAATTATTCTTCACAGCGATTTTCTTGAAGAAGCGTATCAAGTTTGTTACTGAGTCACTTCAAAGCTGTTTCCCATTTTGTTAATCCAATACTCCTCAGAAATTGAAAAAGAAAAAAAAATTAGATAGAAGGAAAGAAATATTTAGTTTTAGAAAAAAATAAAACAACCAACACTGATATTTGTGTAAAATTATTTGAGTGATGGAAAAATAATCAATTCAGTACTTTTTTTTACATTTATGTCAATTTTTTGTGAATAAAATTATTATTTTTCAACACGAAAATAAAAATGTCCACGACTCTTGCCACATACAACTCAAGACTATATTTTTTCAACTGAATATTCCATCTCCTTATCTATTGCCATCGAAAGCTCCAGAACTTTCCATAATTAAAATTACAGTTAATTTTTATAAATAAAAGCACGCGCGCGCGAGCATTAATATAAAGCATTAATAAAAGCATTAATATAAAGCACGAGAGAAATAAAGAATTACAATTTTTAACACGCTGGGATGAATGGTTAAATCATTACAAGAAATAAATAATGAATATTACCATTTGTTACAATTTTCAAATTACCATTGTTTGCTCTATATATATAGAAACCCTATTATAAAACCATATTTTTCTTTTATTTTTAATCGCGTATGGACGTGTATTTTTTTCTGATGTTATCGATCATCTTATTTTTCCAGGGGGGATAAATAGCTGCTCGAATGCCACATACGGCCAGCAAAGAATATTTTTGTGCATAAATCGATAAAAATATAGATAAATTGTTCTTCATATTTGGGTCAACATGCATCTGTTAGAATTTTTTTTTCTTACCAGATAATTTACAGGAGTAAGTATAGATGCAAATCATCTGACTAACTTGCAGGCAGTGATGAGAAGTTCAACAAGCACAAGCTCACTCTTGATTTAAAAAAATGTGAAAAATTATGATAGGGTGCATTTTTCTCATTAAACAGATTCTAAAATTAAAAGTGCTATGCTATGAAATTAGCACAACAACTAAAGCTGCCACTACTTTATTTAACATATTTTTTGACTTTTTATAGTACAATTTATACCTTTACTGAAGCATAATAAAATGACGAATGCAATCATTTTAAAGAGGGAGGGCTTACCCCCTTCTCGGTATTTTAATCTTTCACAATATTGCTCTAGAACCAAAATAACTGTCCGTCCTTCCCTGATTTCTATGAAGCAATAGTTTTCTTGTACTTTTAATCAGATGGATACGTATTTTCTTTTGATTTTATCAATCTTATCAATACATTATTTCTTCTAATTCATCTAAAGCACAAATTGGTATTATATATAGGGATTGAATTTTTTCATCTGTAAACAATACGATCTGATAACAATACGAAATATAAGATTATTGCAATTTAAAATAAAATCTTTCATATTCAACTTACAATCAAAAATATCCTTTTTCTTGTTTTTTTTTTAAATAAAACAAATCAGAAGTGATATAAGAGAAAATTGGATGACGGCAGCTTCTTTAAAAAGGTAAAAATCCTTTAAAGAGTGTTTCATAAGCAAACTTGCAATATTACTATAACAACGATCTTTATCATGTACCAATTAGAAGGGATCAATTTTAATTCTAAAGAAACGTTATAAAATGAGGAAGAAAAGATTCCCCACGGATTATTCCGCCGATGGTTAATCCTAACGAACAATGAAGGGGAAGACATAATGAAATTCAGAATTCCTTCTAAACTAAATCTTTACCGATATTTTTTTTTACTTTAAACCTGAAACAAAACAAAAAAATTTCTAAAGCTTTCCCCCTTTAGAAGATTCGGTACTAATTGGAATCATTAAAATTGGGCGTTTTGAGACGATGACGACCACTGGTAATTACGGCAAACCTGGGATAGTAGTTGATAATTACAAAGCAGAAATTTTTGTTCCCTGTAAAAGAAACTTTGATGTTCTGGAATTTTTCTTTTAGTCTCATCATTGCATAGTGATACGGTTGCCAAGTTACTTTCATCACGAAAAGTGACGAGGTATGGGAATTATCGATTAAGGCTGGAGGACTTCTAAATTTCCCTCAAAAAGGTTTTTAACCTTTTCAACTTTACTTTTTGACAGATGAGACAGCTAAAATATTTGCTTCAGGCGTAATGGTTCACCAAAAATTCTATTCGTTCTTCAAATACACATTTGGGGCTGGAAGGCAGAACTAAACACTTTTTGTAAATATTTTGACACTTTAGTCTATGTGTAGAGTAGAATGTTAGGAATTTATGACATGTATCTGGTTACCGTAAAATGAGTGCAATTTAAACAAAATCGGTATTCCTTTTTTATCATTACAAATCTAGCTTTCAAGAATATTTTTGTTTTAATTATAAGATGCCTTACAGCAGTGGTTCTCTAACTTTCAATACCTACGACCCAATATTCAGTCATAATTTTCATCGCTCCCCCATCCATACAATAACGATGTATTGAATTCAATAATACGATACTTTGATGCTAAAGCTACAATATGATTTAAATATCTTAAGTCCCACTCAGCTAAAACGATAATTTCCCCTGACGTATATATACGTCTGTCAAAAGTACAATCTTTTCTGTGCACTGCTATCCATAACATTAATCCGAAGACTTTGGAATGCAATAAAAGGACAGTGTTTGCGAAGAGGATGTACTTATTTCAGAAGAATTGCTTACCTATTCCTTTTCTCCTACTCTCCCCCTCCCTAATACATCACATAAGCACCCCAACGTGAAAAACGGTGGCATTGGGGAGCTATTCGCTCCCCAATAATTTATCCCTTAATCAGCAGTTAAGGGATAAATTATAAACTGCACAAATTATCAAAATAAGTATTAATTTTTCTATATGGTTTTATATATGACACAACCATGGGATCATTTGTGAAGATCCCCTTGGATCTCACTTTGAGAACGAGAATAGTTTTGAGTCAAAGAAGAACCAGTAGCCATTTTTATGAATAACTTTCTTTATTTGGTTATCTTTCCCAAATAGAATCAAAGACTTTTAATAACAAATAATTCAAATAGCTTTATGAGGTTTAAATGGGACTTTCCTTTATATTAACTTAAATATTTACTGATCCAATTAATTAACAATCAGAATATCGATCACACAGAGATTACCGCAATAAAAGATCCCAGAATTATATTCAATAATGTTCCTACTGAACATTTAACTTTAATCTCACTCCTAATATAAAACTTTAATGAGACTTTGAGACCACACTGAATCTCGGCTCTTCCTGAGCCTAATTTATCCACCTAGAAATCTTCAATAATAAATCTCTAACTTCACTATTATAACTTCCTGCTTCAATCTCTCTTTCCTACTGCCTCTCACTTTACTATTCCGTTTGACTTAAATACTTTATCTAATCTACATAACACGGAATCCCTGTCCTCTTTTTGGAGCTGATTGGAAATAGGTAGGGAATTAAATTTCCCTAAAAAAGACGTCTCAGAAGGTTAGTGGTAAAGTTCCGTATAGATTTGTCACACATTGGTAATTATTATATTTATTCTGAATTTAGTATTGTTAAATTAACTATGAAATACATTGTGCGGTACTGATATTTTATAAGTATAATACATCAGTGTAAATGTGTATTCTGTTTTTTATTATGTCAGAATGTATTTTTTGTTTGTTTACTTACAGTAAATTAGTAATTTCTTAAATAAGCTTTTGTTTTCGTTTTTTCAATATGCTCGCACCCGCCTCGTAGAGTCATCACGCCCCACAGCTTGAGAGAGAGAGAAACGCTCTCTTACAATTATATATTATTTTATGAATAAGTTGTCCTGTATCATAAAGGATTGTATTCAAGTTAAAAGAACGTTCCTGCAAAAGAAAATTTTGTCACTCAATAAATTAACAATAAAAACATTAGTTAATTTTTTTTTTGCGTGATTAATTATTTAAGTACCAGTATAATATTCATGCTGTGATTTAAAAAATTTTGTATGTCTGAAAACTAAAAAACATTTATCTTAATTTTACTTAAGTCTCTTCTTATTTTTATATCACTTCAATCCAGCATATACCACTCCAAAGTTGTGCTGTATATTTTTTGCTAATTCTCTGTTTCCGAATCATATTCTAACGGTCAGTAAAACCTTATGAATAGCACTAACCATGTTGAAAATACACGAGTTAAATTATCGAAATAACCACGGAGCAAATATAATAACTAACAATTTTATCTGTAATAAATTTAATCTTAAGGTAACATATGGCCTAAATAATTATTCTACAGCCAAGTTAATAGTGCATCAAACACAAATTGGAATTTTGCACATAATAATGTGTGGTGTGAGCCAACGTTTTCAGTTGAATAGTACATTAACGATAGGTTATTCGAAAAAGACATTATTTAGTATACTAACTTCCTAACTTCCGGAACGTTTATTATTCTTTACATGATTGTAATGGTTTCTTGCAAATAACGTTAATACACGAAGAGTGGTACATGAGTTGAGTAAAAGAAGATTTCAGCATCAAATTTGTCTTTGTTACTTGGCCGCAATTTGAAGTTAAAAGATGATATATCTCTCTCTCTCAATTGCAAAATTCCATAATATACTCGTATATTAAATCTCTAATTTTAAAGATTCCTGATATGTAACCCATTCGGTAAATTTATTAATGTATGAAACTGAAAATGAGGAAAAGAAAGTCATTGTTTATTTTTATATTTTAACCAAATCTAGTCAAGTAATTATTTAGACACTGATAAGTGGGCCCAAAATTTATATCTAAATTTAATAGTAGTGTATTATTCCATTCCATTCTTCCTTTCTTCCATTTTTTTCAATTACATATTGAAAAGACATAAAGCACTGAAAAAATTCATGTACTGTATTTTTTTTCTATTGTGCTTGACAAAGTGTAACATTTTAGTAAATAAATATTTTAACTTTTTTTTTAAAATCGAAGGCAGAACAAAATTAATTTCATAATTATTCATTGGATATTATTCCAATAAGCGAATCATATGTACATCAAAGAGAATCAGAAAAAGTACATCGTTGCTCATAATTATGTAACTTTGTTCGAAAATATATCTTTAAAATTTGGATATAAAAACAGCACTATATTAAGAAACTGGAATTCCATCAATGCATCGTTATGGGAAAGATAATCAGGCTATTTAAATTTTGAATACAGAGAAATATCTAATACTACATAGAATCTTAGCTTACACCTACTTTATCGCAAAAAAAGGTTTTCTGGCTCGTTAGATAGATCTCCTGAATATATAAATGAGAATAACAAATTCTACCAACACCAGCATCAATTGTTCAAGGATTTTGTAATTTTTTTGAAAATATTAATATGCAACTAAAAATAAAAAATACAAATACAATAGTCCTTTAGAAATAAAGTTCAAAAAATATCTCGATAAGATACCTCTATATGTAATTGGGAAAAAGGAAAATATTTTGTTTTTTATTCTTATTTAACAATATTAAAATACGTAAAGAGGGAAAAAAATTCTGAGTGATTGAGAATAAGCTTATTCAACAGCTAAAAATTAAGATGATCATATAATTCAAATTAAAAATTGTATTTAATGTCAAGAAGGAAGGAAATTACTTCAAGTGAGAGAACAAATATAGCAATTAAGAAAATTCCCATACCGCTTGATGAGAACTGCTGATAATAAAATTTAGATAAAAATATTTTGAGTTAGATTTATATTAAAACAAATAGATTTCAGATTTCCTTTTTAAAACTGGTCGATTAAAAAAAAGAGTATGCCTGGTGTAAAAATAAGTTTTAGTATATTTATTCAAACGCAATACCATCAAAATAAATTCTAAAGCTTAACAGTTTAACTAATTTGCCAAAACACCATACGGGATACCGAAAGCTGGTCACAACCGGTTTTCTCATTTGCTGTACGAACACTGATATTTTCCACTTTCTGCTTTTGATTTGCTCATATTTTTAATTCTCAAAGTGGGGTTATTAGCACTAGTGTTTTTAAGAGATGCAGTTTTTCCATGGTACTGAAATACTTCTCATCTGGGTTTTTCTTTGGGTTGAAGGCTGGATTTTTTTTCATTCAAGTCAGGTATTTAGATTCTCAAAAATGTTCGATAAGGAACAGGGACTAGCAAGGCTATGTGCTATTTGTTGCTTGAGAAGAAATGAAAACGGAAAGATAATTTAAAAAAGCCTATATTATCTTAGATCCCATTGCTATGTTAGCTTAGTATTACACAGCATGCGTGTGTAATATAGTGTGTACATATATATATATATATGCACACATACACAAAATCCTCAAGCAGTTTTAAAAGAAGTACGAACATGAATATTTTTTGTAAATATGAGAAAACCATTTTCAAAAAAAAAAATTAAGCATTCTTCATAGCATGCAGTCTACTTATATCTCATTTAAGGTTTTTAGGGTCAAACTTTTAGAGCTTATATCTTTCCACAATTATAAAGTAAGAAAATAGTATTAAACTTTAAAATTGAAAATTAAAATAAAATCATTCCTTTTTCTAATTATTTTATGTATTGAGCTTAGTTAAATGCAACAAAATAATGTGCCCTTTTTGGAGGATTAGAGGGGGAAATATTTACCACTTAAGTGGTTAAAGAAAGAATAAAGAAGCTATTTTAATACTATATGCAACATTAAACCAATTGTTCGTATTATTCTGAAAGAAAACTAAAAATATTCCTTGCAAGTTAATTAGAAGCATATTTCTTAAACATGACAATCAATGGTCATTTATTATAAAAGGCTGTCACTCAACACTGAATAAATATTTTTGAAATCAAACTTTGAATATACATATATAATTCCTACAAAGTGTCTAGTAATTTAAAAATACATTTTTAGAAAGCTATCATTTATGAAATATTTTATACAAAAGTTCAAGATCTATTCATAAATTATAAATTTTAATTCAACAGCTACGTAATTTTATAACAGGATGCGTAATTTAATTATTTATACATTTGACAGATGAACTGGGAGGAACAGGTATATTTTGTTTATATTCATTCTTAAATTATTACAAAGTAACAAAAATTGTGCCATAATACAAATAAAATTAATTAAATTAATTTTACCGTTCAGAATATATTATAATTACAAAACACTTTAGACGCTTGTGGAAATTTTTTCGATATGTTATAAAATACTTTTGTTGTTTAAAAAAAATTTATTTTTAAATATGAAGTAGCTTCTAGTTAATGTATAACACAAGGATGCAAAATTTAAGTTTTGGAAAATTACAAAAGATGTTTTCAGTGATTTTTTTTATTATTGAGTGGGCTGATTTCGAAAATGACTTCCATTTTTTTCTCATCACGTCAGGATTTTTTGTAAAATCGATATATCAATATTTTTCTAAGACCTTATTTTAAAAGAAATTCTCTCGAACACCTTAGCCTCGGCTCTTTGATAACAGTGTTTTTATTGAGTTAAATCTATGTAAATATTTGTTCTTAGTGAGGCAAGTTAGGTCCTCCGCAATTAGATGAAAACCTTTGTTTCTAGACCTCAAAGGCTGTCATTGATCGAGTGAAAAACAACAAATTCCTTTAAGATTTATACATTTCACAACCAATTATAGTGTAAGTTCTAAAACAAAATCACCAACACACTATTTTAATTTGTTTTTATTAAGGTATTTACATAAAATAGACGACTGACCAAGAGGAGCAAAAATTACGCTTGTGTACATTCAATTTTAAAGCATACTATGAAATGCGGAAGAAAGTAAAAAAATGAAGTTTCTCCTTGGATACGTTCTCTTTTTCCTTTGAAACTTCTTTTTGACGCATTCTTCTTTGACATTTAGTCTCAGGCCTATCTCGTTTAAAATCCAACAATAGTCGGCTAGCATGTTCTTGTCCATTCTTCCTTGATATTTGCGCTCCATATCTTTGATACCTTGATGAAACCTTTCGCCCTGATCTTCACTGACTATAATCCTAAATTGGGGGGAGTACTAATGTGATTGAAGGAAATGTATCTTCACACTCATAGAGCAACCTAACTCTTGAAATTTCTCCAGCTTATTCATTGCAATTCTTTTACAATCAGGATTCTTGCAATTGCCAAGAAACTTTCTGACGGCATCTTTGAAAATAACTCATGCTTCTTTTTCCTTTGCTGTGTTAAGTAAGTATCAAATTCGTTTTCCTTTATAAGCTAGAGAATATCTGGAAGAACAAAGATTCTTTCTGTCAATTTGGCTTCGGATATACCTTGACATTTTTCGCAACTCAGTTGGAGACAAAAGCACTATATTCGCCGTGTATGCAACAAAAGTCATCTGGAAAATTTTTGCAACGCCTCGAACTCAAAGCAATGTTTCACGAAACGCAAAGAAATAAACACCACTGTTAAAAATACTTCTGAGAAAAACTCCCACTTACGCCGTGCATGCACTACAATAAATTACACATAAAAGAAAAATTGAAACCAAGTTCAAAATTTCAGCGTCTTACGCTCAGAATCAATTCAGACGAGGGACTGTTCCTGCGTCGCTATCAAGCCAAGATAATGATCTAAGTTAATGATTCACACGACGCTATTGATAGAGAATTATTGTGACAGGAAGAGAAGAGGAAGGCTAAGTAAAGATATCACAAAGTGGTATCCTGTACGTTTCACCAAGCTTGAATGAAGGTCAGCCATAAAGGGAAGAAATTCAACGCTGTTTAAAAATTTTGGTAAATGTGCATAGAAATCGAAGTAAAATTAAATTTTTCGAAAAAAATGTGGCGTGTTGTAAAATTTTCATTATTATTTCTGAAATCAGGACCAAAAAATACATTAAGTTCAGCTATCAATGCTCTTGTATTTTTTTTCTCTGTACACCTGTGTAATTATTATTGAAATATATATATATAAGTAAAATATAGTTTACATTTGTATTCAAACAGTAGGAGTAAATTATTTATATATTATGAGAGTAATCCGCATTAAGTTTCCATTGACTAATTATTAACATTGTGAAAATACAAGAAGCCTATTGGTGATGGATCTCAAAATTGTGAAACAAGCTCAATGACGAGGATAACACCCGAGCAGGTACCATACTTTCCAAACTTCCTCACTGCACCTAAGTGAGGATTTTATGTCCAGAAATGAATTAATTCCTCTATGCGGTATAAGCTGGGTCTTCAATTAATCCAGGTTTCGAACCCACAAATCACCAAAGAAAAAAAATAGTGTCCGTGAATTCACTAACATAATAATTTCAATACTGTTATCAATTAAGTTTTCAAATGGGGATGACTAAAAGCACATTAAAGTAATTAAGTTCTTATAAATCATTAATTAATTTTTAGTGCGATATGCAAAATAATTTTTCGTAATTTCTCAAAGGAATAATAAACTGCAATAAACACAAAACTTTAATTTTTGAAAAGAAGAATTTGACAATGATTAATGTATTACGTATGTTGAAACTATAAATGAATTTAAAAGGAAAAATAGTTAACTAAACTGAATTAACGCCTCTCTATATCTAATCAAAATATCAATTTCCAAAACGTCAAATGGTAAAAATTATGCCTTTCGAAATATTTTAAAATAGCAATCCATGAATTTCGTAGAAATTTCTAGAGTTTAGTTAAATCTACGTACATTTATTCTAGCAGATCGTTTCTTTAATGAGTAATGTACTCGTGCGATTAATACCATTTACATCAGATTCAAATTAGATTTTTAACGCTTCTTTTTTTTTCTCATATTAAATTGAGACGCAAAAAAAAAAACTGCTAAGGAGCAAATTAAGTCAATTAATTTTCGCCAGATAACTCCTTCGGAAGACAGATTACCACTCGGCATAAGAACGCTTCTGTGAACATCGTATCTTCTGTATAATGCCAACAAACTTATCGACAAATTAATTCACTTAAATAAATGGCTGCCTTCACCTTCATTTCCCGATTGTCCATTCTATAATTAGAGACTAGTTTTGCTAATGGATTTGTCAAAGTAAATTGGCATCACAGAATCTCGGCTACTTTCTTTTTGCCAGAAGCCCTCTAGCCACGTCTCTAGTAATTAATGTTAAATATAAGAGCCCATGGAACGCACTTTCTAGAAAGAGAAGCTGATGAGATAAGATTAGGGTCACCTTTCTGCTTTTCTGAATTATTCTTTTTAATTTAGATAAATAAACTGTTCAAAAGTATATATCTAATAATGAACTTTTGAACTTATTTTATGTAAAGATCGAAATTGCAGCCACAAATTTGTGCTTCTTTAGTTTTAAATAAAAGAGTAAAGAATTGAGAATTATTTTATACACATTCATGGAGAAAATATTTTAATTTAATTCGAAAACGAATTATAAAAACTACTAAATTTTTAATCAATTTTAACTCTAGATTGCCCAAGGAAGCCATTTTGGCTGCTTTTTATATAACGACACGATTTTTTTAGAATTTTTTAGAAAATATTTTGTTTCCAAGGAAGTAATTTTTGTATTGTTAGTATTAATTAATAATTTGTTATATTAACTTTAAACAAATTTCTTTACACATTAGAAATTCTTTCACAATGCAGTCATTTTGACTGTTTCAGAGCAATATAAATATAGTCTCAAGTTTCAGTCTTTCTAGTATTAATAAATTATCACAGATTATGTGTTTAAATGTGTTATATTATAAATGTAAAGAGCTTCATACGGAGTGTTTTGATTTAAACTCCTGGAGTTCTCAGCGAATTTTCAAAATGGAAATTCAGTAAGTAAATAAAAAATGAAGTCAATTTTTAAGAAAATGGCAGTATTTCGTGTTTTTTAATTCAGTTAAAGGAAAAGTATACTCGTATGATACAAACATACGAGTACATTTAATAATAAACGCAAGTAGATGTGACTTACTAGAATAATCTGTATTCAATATATCCTGTAATGTAAGAACGATTACCACTTGATTTAGTAATAGATAAGGGTATAAAATATTTGATCTTCAGATAAGGTGAATTCAAAAGTAAGATATATTCTGTAAAATATATGAAAAAAGAAGTGGGTATAAGTATCTTACAGCTAAACAATAAAAAATGGCACTAAGAGTATAATTACCACAATCAACTACTAAAAGAGGAAAATTCTAAAAAGCATAAGAGTGGATCAGATCTTAGCAGCCATTATTTCGTGAGTAAAAGGACATTATCTGTGAACGGAGTGTTCGTAAAAGACCTGTAAGAATGGGCCAGCCGAGAGGTCTACCCTCTCTAGCTCGGGGTTTCTTCTATTCAGCCAAATTATGGCATTTTAAACTAGAACAACTCCTCAAAACAAGTGAAATTCACTATTCAAAAACATATATATTGTCAGTGAGATAAGGGCAGATAGAGAATAGTTTATGATTATGGACGGTATTGACACATTGATCCCTGCCGAAGCTACATCGCTCTACTAAGATCCCTGCCAAAGCTACTTCTACTAAGAATTCAAGATTTCTACGATTTTGGAATTATCAAGATCAAATGGTTGCCTTTAGTTCAAACAACTATAATATTGTTTATTTTCTGCTTTGTAATGATTTGGAGTTTTATTCAATAGCTTTTCAGTCCATGCTGCTTTCGGATCCTCTGGGGAATCCTAGTAATGAGTGAGATTTTCCCCTTCAACGAACATGAGGAGAAGGTGCCGCGACAGAGATAACTATTATTTTATCATTCGCCCTTGCAATCTTAATTCGAAGTGTCGCAAAATTGTATGAATAAGAATCTTCAATAATGTAAACTATGATAAATTTTCTGACGATATTTCAGAAGATGAGATGGCTGATTTTAACGAATTGTAAATTATATGCAGGGATAATTAAACAAATGCGATACCTGGATTTCTATAAAATGTTAGCTATTGTATGAGCATTGAAAAAAAGACTACCGAATTTATAAACCACAATGCATGTTTTTTCACAAAAAAAAATAATATAAGACCTAGTTTTATTTTGGAGGAAACACGAGGTCTATAATAAACAATTAACCAAAATAAAACAATTGCAAGAATTCCTAGATTTTTACTGAAAGATTGCCATTAGAGAGAAATACTTGGATAAAATTCTAGTCAGAAATTCATGGAATCTAACGGAAAATAGGCTTATAAAGTGGTTCGGATAATCCTTATAGTCAGAGATTAAGAAAACAGTTCCGAGAAAAATGTTGTTTTTGACCAGTTCTGAAGTTAATAAAACGAATCGAAAACAACCTTCTTGGATAACTCAACTTGACAAAATGAAAAACAAGTTTCTTGAATTTTGTCACTTTTGAAAACAAGATACGAATTGACGGCAGTTTCAAAATAAATTATCACCTTTGTATTCTTTTCTGTATTTCTATAGCAAAGAAACAAACATCTCAAGATTTTAAGGAAACAATGTTTATCAACACAAGATAGAGTATATTTTTTAAACTGGAATAAGTATATTTCTTAAGAGCCAACTTCTCTCTGAATAATGGATTCTGACAAGGATTCCAATTCTCTGCAACGTATCCATTTCTCACTGTTCTTTACAAAAAAGAAAACATTAGACATTATTTATAAATAAAACCATTCTCAAAGCCTTATTTTTATAATACGGAAGATAAATTGTTTATTTTTGTAATCGGTGAGTTAAAACCATTACCTGTATCAGTTTCGATAATAAAGCATATTTTCCTCTTCACAATATTTACTAAAAAGAGTAATAAAATATTTTCAGAAAATTTCGGATATTTTTGTTTTTTTAAATTGCTCTCTAATTTTGTCTATTCTTTTCAAATGATAAGCAATAGAAAAATTCCAAATTTCCTATCAATTATTTTCTAAACATGATATTAAAGATGTTGGTATTTTTGAAGAAAAGAAAAATTAAGGCATCTAAAATAAAACATTCAAAAATCAATTATTTCAGTTTTATACAAATATGTATCAAAATATTTCATTTTAATAAAATGATAAATTTTCTGAAGCTTCATTAAGAAATAAGAATTAATTTTACTAAACCCATTGCAAAAGAATTTAATTATTGTTCAGAATCTTCTCAGTAATCACAGTTGGAAAAACATACATTAAAATTTAATTTAATTGTAGGCTAAAGTAATACAATTCTAAGAAATCATAAAAATTGCAAGTATTCTCACTAGACTAAATAAATATAATAAATTATATAGTTCTCTCTCTTCTCTATTTGAAAAACTCATTTTAAAAATATTAGTTCTAATTTACTTTTACTATCAAATAAGAGGTATATAATCAGTTTCGTTCTTTAATACGAGATCTCTTCCTCGATTCATCAGCAGTAACATTAACAATACAAACAATCACATACAATGAATAAAGCATGTCATTTATTGGAGCTTCGCAATTATTTATTCTGTGTCAGGCATGCATATCCTATGCAATTACAAATATTCATGATAGCACAGACATAAACTTAACAGACAGACGCTGTTAATATAGAATATCAGCGAATATACATAAAATTCGCATAGTGATCTCAATAATAAATATATAGAGAGAGAGAGAGTAGTATATAAACTGTAAATATATTAGTATTTTTTTAGTTTTCAAAGACCAAAAACATCATTGAATGTCATAACAACTGGAATTCACCCTTTCCAAAAGCTCCCGAGCCTATTCCTCAAAGTTAATGGAAATTGAAATCTGTGAAGTTAATCATCGAAAAAATTTAAGAAAGGTTGTTTACTTATTAATATGAGCTGCTCAATTTACTGTCAATTGTACAAATCCATCATCAATATTAATACAAAAATCGATACAGATGCATGCCATTTTCAAGATTTAGAGTTACATAAATAATGATTTTATGCATATTTTTTTTGCAACTATTTGATACATATCTAAATAGTTAAACTCTAGTGTGAGAATATGGATCATTTGGGTTAACATGGCATTAGTGGAAAAGATGAGCAATATAGCAGTGGTGATTGTTGTAGGAAATATGAAAAACTGTTCAGAAATTGTGAAAACCATTGTTTAATTTGAAGTATTGATAGGATGCTCTTGGGTAAGTTTCTGATGATTTACGCTATTCATTTGTGAATATACTGGGTTCTTAAACTGAACTTTCGGATTTTATATATTTCTTTCCATACGACTATTCTAAAGATGGGTACATTATCCTTTGGTGCTTTGGTTCACTCGGTACATTGTGCCCAAATTGTTTTAGAATTTTAACATTTTTATGTTATATATTACAGAATGCGATGGCAAATAGTCTGATTTTTAACCATTAAGTTTTTAATTTTTGAGAATTGGATGTTTCAGGTTATAACTTAGCAAGATGCAATAGGGGGAAGGTTGGCGCCATTAAACTAGTTTAATTATCGGTCCTAAGTCCGAGATTGCACTTGGATATTGCAGAAATTTTTATCTTATAAATTTTTAATTTTTTTCAAAACGTTGGAATTTTAATTTTTCTATTCGCCATTGCTATTTTGAAATGAATTTTAGTGTTATAAGACTCATATAAATTCAATTTTTTAAAAAATGTGAAATTATGATAAACATATATATTATGAATATAAAGAGACAGGAAAGAGAAGAGAGAATGACACATTTTTTAATAATGGCAAAATTTAATATCGCTCTGATTGTCGTCAAACCCTGTAGACTTGTTGACTAGACAAATCGCTAATAGTTAGTTTGAGTTATCAGAAATTAAGAACTCACAAAATATTCCTGTAATGTAAACTGTGATTGCAAAATAGTTGGATGGCAGAACAAATTCAGTTTTCAAAGTGGAAACAGAGCCGTTAGATTGGATTTATATCATTTTAAATCGGTGGCAATGACTTTAAATTCACCAGAATATTCAAGAACTCTCCCTAATTATTCCTCTGCAAATGGTGAGTAACGACGCGATTTGAGCTTTGGGTCGAAGACTTCAGAGACATTCGTAGCAGAGTACACTATACTGCGCGTTGGGGCAGATCATCTTTGTTACTACTGTATTAGTTGTAGGTAATTTCGGCCATTCTGGCTCTTTTCATTGGGATAAAACCATAACAACCTCAACTATTCTCTGAAATCAATACTTCGTGACCGATAAACCTCTGATCGGTGATTTTCGTTTCCCTCACCATACACTTTTTGGTTAAGTACTCACTAAGTTTATGAGTGAGCACATTGATCACGCCATTCCTGATATCAAATGTTTCTGAGACGAGTTACTTGTTAGTGAAAGGAAAAGGCAGTTGATCTAAGCGAATTTATAAAAGGGCAGAGTGTAAAGGCCCGAAGACTCGAACAAATATTTCCAAAACAGCTTGATTGTCAGGCTGTACGTGTTCTTTTTTTAGCATTTATGCAAAGAGAATAAATAATGGTGAAACCATAAGTAAACATCTAGATACTGAACGTCTACGTGCCATCAAAGAAAAATGACGCAGGAAGTTGTTTCTCTCGGTAAAGCAAAATTGGTGCCAGACATTTGCTTATCTGATAGCCCAATACATCAAGTTCATGCAAGTGTTTCGGAACATACAGTTCCTCGTGCACTGTTGGATATTGGGCTCTGTTTACTATGCATCATTGCCAACTACGCCTAGAGGGGGATCAGAAAATTGAATCCTGACTATAAATAAGTGGAAGAAAATTTCCTGGTTGAATGAGTCCTGATTTCATATTCACCACGTCAATAGTTGTGTCAGGGTACGCAGTCTTCCACTGTAGAATAATTACTCTCTCTCCATGTACACATACTGGTAAAAGTGATATTATACTTTGGATAACATTCTCATGGGTGATTCTAGGAACGTTAGTTCTGGTAGAAAGTACCCTGAAAGTTCTAAACTATCTGAGCATAATTTTGGATAAATTACATCTTTATTTGGTGTCCGTTTCACACATATAAATGGCATCTTCCAGCATGGCAGCATCCCATACCAAAAGACTGGAATTGTGATAGAAGTTTAGAAGAGCATAAAGAGGAATTTCAATAATATCCAAGCCACCTATATCGACAGTTCTTGATGTGATTAGGCTCATTTTAGTTTTTTATAGAAAGGCAGCTCAGAGACCAAACATCTTATTGTCAGAATATTTCGAATTAACGTGGCCACTGCTAAGACCACGAGCAACCAGCAGCCCTGTGGAATATTTTGAGTGCTCCGTAGCACTAAGAAATTCAATTATTTAAGAACAATACCTTAAAAATTACACAGGAAATTTTATCAATGAAGCTATCAAGTATATATATTTTGTTATCAATGTTGTACCGGTGGTAACAAATAACAGTAGAGTAGTGACCAGTTTTTGAACAAAACTAACTCATAATTAATTTCCATGTCTTTCGAGGGAAAAATATTCAAAGAAAATAGGTTGTTTCAAGACGGTTGGGATCTTGACTATTCCGTCATGAAAAATACACATGGATCAACTATTCGTTTGATTTGTCCAGAAAATATTATATTTAAAGAATTCTAATTTTGTTCGTCCTTTTACCACTAAATACATATCATTTAATGGCTCTCTTCTTTTAGGATCTCTTTCAAGTGGCGTTATATTGGCTTTCTTTAAAAAATCTTTTTAACAGTGAACTGTTTTGTCTGTAGTAATACCACACAATGCAGAGGTATTAAAGGTATCCTATGAAATGTGTTGCATTATTGATAAGTTAATGAAATTGTTTGCCGATACAGAAGTTGTGAAGGACAGTTTCTTTAATGCTTCTGATATACTATTTGATAAATTCAGTAAAAAAAAACAAAAACAAATAATCCACTCTAAGATTAAATATGTGCTAAATATATTAAAGATATTGCAAAACTTATCTGTGACGATAGCTTAATTAAAGACTTTAAAAGAGACAAGCAAAGAAGGCACGTATTTGCTTATATCTTGATTCCAGTACGGATATTTCAGCAACATCATAATGATCGGTTTCTGTTAAGTATTATACTGAACAAAATCGGTGAAAAATTTTGAAATTCTTCCCAATGAAGAGCCAGACTAGAGGCGTAGATTATATAGAAGTTGTTTACTGTCTTCCTCAAGAACAGAATAATACAAATGTAAAGATAGCCTCACAACTAATTTTTGCCTTTTTTAGTCAAATTGACTTTGGTCATCATGGCCAGATGCCGCTATGCACACTTTCATTAAAGTTCTGAGTTTATTAGCTATGCATGTATTAAGTACAGAATCCGATGCTAAATGTAGATATACAGGAATAATTCTTTCTCAAACTTTCTGCGGTAAACCAGTTTTCATTGAACTATATGATCCTGGAGTTTATTTTTGTCTATTACTCTTTTTCAGGTTCCAGAATAATTCCCCGCCCTTGCCTATGTGTTTGTCTGTTCACAAACAATACATTAGACTGGTTTTAATTGCAGTTTTTAATTTTTTTTGTACCTTTACATTTTTTATTGCACACCAGTGTATACACTTCAATATCCTCACTCTCTAAGAGCTGTTTGGCAGCTACTGTGCGATGACATGGTGCATTGTCGTCCATCAAAAGGAACTGCAGACATCCATAGCGCCTCTAAAAAGACGCACATATGGAAGAAGAATCTCGTTACAATAACGGGTCCCGTTGACTGAACCTGCGTCGAAGATGTGAAGGTCTGTACGACTACCAAGCATGATGCCTCTCCAAACGAGAACACCGCGACCTCCATACCTGTCCCTTTCATTGATGTTCGAGGGATGATTGCGGCTTCCCCGCTCTCTCCAGATGAGTATGCGATGAGAATTGCTACTCAAACTGAATCTGCTCTCATCTGTAAAGAGTACTCGTCCCCATTCATTGTCTCACCAATTCCGGTGTTTCCGGCACCACAGAGAACGCCTTCTCCGATGGGCAGGCGTTAAAGGTACACACCGTACAGGGATTCGTGCAAACAGACCACCACCGTGCAGTCTTCAGGCCACGGTAAAACGCGATATCGGTCATCCAGTCGCCTGTGTCGTGTGTCTAGCGATTTCTCCCGCTGTCTGCCACCTGTTTCTTCTGGCCTGTAAGACAATGTACCGGACATCTGCGGGTGTGATTCCTCATGGACGACCACTACTGTACCCCGGATAGCTGTTCCTGTAGTTTGAAATTGTCTCCAAAGTCGTGAAACGATGCTGTGAGCGATTCCGAAATCTGCAGCCACACTTGTCACACTGCGGCCTTCCTCCAACTTCCCAATGATTCGACCTCGGGTAAAAGCATCCAGATGTCGTCAAACAGATTGATTATTCGCCATTTCTCGCTGAGGCAGCAACTCGGTGTGATTTTAACTGCTATTCCGCGTGCGATCTCTTTGCCAGAAATACTGATCTTACTCCGACAACATGCTTTATTCTACTCAGACACTCCCCCCATTACGTCTACCTGCATATCTGCGCATGTGCTACCGTACATCACCTTACTTAATCTCCTGATTAGTCTTTCTGTCCACTGTGCTTCTTCGTTCAGCTGATATGCTAATTTTTCGACTTCGTCCTTAATTTTTGCACACCAGTGTATATATAGGATGTCAAGAAGCTTGATTCTCTTCGTAAAAGTTCTGTAAGTGAAGAAATTTTGTTAAATTATTTTTTGAAAATACTTTTCTTATGTAATTGTTTTTGGGATTTTTCTACTTTTCTTACATAATTATTTTGCGATTTTTCTGCATTAAGAGTTTGTGAGAGTTTGTTACATAATAGTAGTGAGTGGATTTATCATACTTTCTGAGTTTTTACATACTCTGAATTTTTGTTTATTTTATTTTATTTGGTTTTTCCTACCGAGTTGCAAAGGGGGAAGGTTGGCGCCTTCAAACTAGTTTATCCCCACTTATTCGGTCCTAAGTCCGAAATTGCTTTCTGACTCGCTAGGTTCTTCTTTTTTAGTCTCTTTTTTTATTTCTCTATAATTTTGTTCCTCATGTTCAGCTTTTATATTTTTATTACGCTATTTCTTGTTATGTTCATTATCTATTATTTCTTGTTTTTGATATATAATACATATTTCTTTCAGATATATATATATATATATATATATATATATATATATATATATATATATATATATATATATATGAATATATATATGTATGTATTTATGTATATATATATGTATATATATATGTATGTATTTATGTATATATATATATATATATGTATATATATATATGTATGTATGTATTTATGTATATATATATGTATATATATATGTATATATATATGTATATATATATGTATATATATATATATGTATGTATTTTTTATGTATATATATATATATATATATATATATATATATATATATATATATATATATATATATATATATATATATATATATATGGGAAAATGACTACAACCTAAGGATGATAAATGATTTATTTAACAAGATGAAATATCTAGATTATATACTGAACAGCAAAGGAGAACGTCTTTCTCCTACGTCTAAAGCTTAGCATCCCTAACGTCCGTCTACATATTTTCCCGTGTGTCCTTTAAGTCGGACATTCCTGACGGGGTGTGACGTCAGTGTGGACTGCTCCACCCTATGTACAGGGGAAGAGGTTGTCCTTTGCACATATCCAACCCTACATCGGCCATCATGACCGGGAAGGCGACATCGCCAGATTACATTCAATGATAAAATGTACAGATACATAGTAATGAAATTTTAAAAATGTACACAGTTACACAGTAGATGAAAGAACTATACACAACACAAAAATATCATCAAAGAAAAATTACAAAAATACTGAAAATGAACAAATTTAAAGTAATATTTCATAAATAGAAAAATTTCAAACATTACCACTGGGGTAAAACAAATTATGTTAACGATACAAATAAGATCAAGGCTAAAATAAGAATCTGGAATAAGGATCAGGAACATATTGAAGCAAGATGCTCTTACTTCTAAACACTTAAATTTGTACTAAAATGAAATAAGAAAATGTTAGAGTCATTCAATAAAAATGGTATCAAAAACAAATAAATAGATAAAAGTCTGTTGTTAATGTCCATAACGAAAGTCTTTCACAGGAAGAAAAATTGTGAACAGTTTTTAATGGAGAAATCAAGTAGAGTTAGTTTGGTTTGGCCAGAGTTTCATGAATTCTGCACAAGTAGACGTTTTTGATGGTCCGTCGACAAAATCACACTTTTCTACGTCATAAGTGTCATTGTGCTTGACTTTTTTGTAACTTTGTATGGTCCGAGGTATTTTTGCTTAAGTTTCAAGCCTGGACCAAACTGAGTGCGTTTTATTGCTACTAGGTCATGTAGTTGATATTTATGAGCTTGTCTGCGTCGGAGATTGTACGTGCGGCGATTCTCATCTTGATCCTTGTAGATTTGCGTTTTGGCATCTTGACGGAGAACATCACGTTTTTCTTGGAATTGAGCTGTAATCTCATCGTTAAGAAGTTCGACAATCTCAATGTCCTGGCAAGACTTCATCTTGGTGCCGAAAAGGAGCTCAAATGGAGTCATCCTGATGCTTCTTTGAAAAGTTGAGTTCAGGATTTCTTGCAGGTGGGGTACGTGAGAATACCATTTCTCGGGATCGTCGACAGAAAGTTTTGACAGCACAGAAATGATGGTGGAATTTTTTGTTTTTCAATTTGGCCATTAGATCTTGGGAGACCAGTTGTAATGGGAGGTTAAGCTTTTTTTTTTTACTTAGTGTTTTGACGAGGGCGTCACAGTCAGTAATAATTTTGAATGATGTTCCTAGTACATAGATGTGAAACTTTTTAAGTGCTTCGACCACTGCAAGGACTTCTAGTTCAAAACTAGTGTACTTTCTTTCATGGTCTGATGTCTTTTTGACATTAGAATACAGGGTGAAACTGGTTGTCATGTATGGATTTTTGGAGTAGGACAGCACCCAAACCATCGATTGACGCGTCAGTGTGAATCTCAGTGGGAGAATTTTGGTTAAAAATACTTAAATCGGGTTGTTGGGAAAGTAAGTATTTTAATTTTTGAATTGCTGTCTGTTGTTCAGCATAAAATTGGAAAGGGGAGTCTTTACGAAGGAGGTCACTCAAAGGTTTTGCTATGGTCGAATATGAGGGTAAAAACTTTGTAAAATAGCCAGTAAGACCAAGAAATCGGTGAACGTCTTTAATATTTTTAAGATCAGGATAATTAATAACAGCTTTAGTTTTTGAAGGGGAAGGAAACAATCTACCGTTTTCTATAATATGGCCAAGAAACTCAATTTTATTATGTAAAAATTGACATTTTTAAAATTTATTTCAAGTCCGTAATAACAAGCTACCTGTAGAACAATTTTTTAGATATTCAAGGGCTTGGGGACTCATTAGCAGCAGGAATAACGACATCATCCATATATGGGAGAACAATACTTTTCGAAATCAGATGTCGGAAAATGGCATTTATGTACCGCATAAAGGTGGAAGGACAAGTACTCAGTCCAAAAGGCATTCGTCTAAATTGATACTGACCATTGTGAGTAACAAAACTAGTAAATTTACGGCTCCTTTCATTTACCGCGACATGGAAAAATCCATTTTTTAGATCTAGAGTAGTAAATACTTTAGCATTTTGGAGACAATCTAAAATATCGTCAATTAAAGGAAGAGGATAGTTATCTTTAATAAGTTTGCAATTTAAGCGTCTATAATCAATGCAAACTCTTGATTTCCCGTCTTTTTCTTTACTACCACAACTTGACTAGCGTAAGGGGATGAACACGGCTCAACAATTCCATTTTTAACCCATTCATCAACTTGAGCGTCCACTATATCTCGTTCAGCAAATGGCAAACGTCGGGGCTTATGAAATATCGGTTCGTCGTCGGTGAGAGCGATGTCAAGCTCAATGTTTACAGTTTTTGTTTTTTTAGGCGTGTATGTCGATAGCAGTTTTTTGACTTCAGCTCGATTATGTTGAGAAACATTTGGACCGATATCAAATGTGGGTGAACCGTCAGAAATCATCATAATAAAATTTTCATTTTCAGTATCAGAAGGCCTTAAAATTTGTGCAATTTTTACGCCTGTAGGCGATATATTTAGATGTGCTTGTTTAATTACGTCACAACCGATTATAAGGTCATAATTTGTACAAGAATTTGGTACAACAGAAATAGTAACAGGAAAAAATTTGATCATCGATAGTAATTTCAGAATCAAAAGTTCCTATCACATTAATTCGCGAAAAACCAAAACCTGTTAATAATGTGTTGGTTTGTTTCAGTGGCGGTGCATCTATATTTATGTAAGTAGAATTTCTTAATAGTGTTAAATTGCTGCCTGTGTCTACTAACCCGTTAAGTTTACGCCCAAAAATTGTTACGTCTTTACACATATTAATAGGCGAAGGCAATTCATGCACAGCATTTACACCAGAAGGTGGTGTAAAAGTGTTATTTAAATTAGCTCGTCGGCATTCAAATGATTTGTGACCATAAAGATTACATGAGAGGCATCTGGGGCCACGAGAATGATTAGGACAAGATTTTAATAGATGACCTATATCATTACAATTAAAAACAACGTTGGGGATTTCTAGCTGCGTCGGAAGCGTTAAATTTTGTGGGGTTTTTTGGAAGCTTTGTTGTTTAAAATTGCGTCCTCGGCTTTCATATGAATGACGAAAATTCGGTGAATTAGAGTTATGTATTCCCATGTTTTTAATGACAGTTTCATAGATACGTAATTTCTGCTAAATTCGGAAAATGAGGTTGCACCGTAGAGGATTATTTTATCTGAACGAGGCCCATCAATTCCATTAATTACGTACTGGATAATTGATGCTTCGTCAATTTTTGAATCACATCTATTTGCTAATTCACGCATGGAATTAAAATATTGCATTAAAGCCTCGATTTTATACATTTTCCTTTTTCTAATTCACGGTGGATTTCTATTGAAGTGACTGAATCCGAAAATTCTTCAATTAAAGCTTTTTGAATGACTCGTATGTATTTAAATTTCTTTGTGAAAAAGAAATGATTTAGCAGTTCCACATACTAGACGTTTCGCGAAAATTAATTTTTGAGAAGAACTGATAGCTGGGAATAATTCAAAATTTTCTTCAACATCGCGAAAGAAACTATTTACAGAATAAAAATCTTCCCCGGTAAATTTTCTACTAGTCGCCGAAATATCCCGCAATAAAGTCCAAAACTGGGTATTCATCTCTGTAAGGGAAGTTTCGTTTGAATAGGGAGGAAAAGTATTTTGTGTACAAAGAGATGAAACGTTTTGATGTGCCGACATGAAAGAATAACCTTGAACGCTTGACAGGGGAGAATTGCTGACCGGATGCGGAAAAAGGGGAGTGTTGGTCTGTCCCTTCGATGAAAAATTCCTGTCTAAAGTGATTCGTTTTTGAAACGTGGTTTTTGAAACTACGTTTTCGCCTTCAAAAAATGATGTCTCCGAATTATTTAATGTTAGTTGAATTCATCTAAGTTCGTCAAAGCTTTAAATATACTATTGCATAAATTTTGCTCGCCGTTTGTTTTCGTCTAAATGCAATAAATTAGCGACTGAGATAAAATCAGGCAATGAGAATTCGTTTAAAATTTTTCTTTGTGTTCTTCAACTTTAAACTCTTTAGAGAATATAGAAAAATTTCTTATTTTATTTCGCGAAGAACGGTCAAATTCGGTGAATCCTAATATAGAATTTAATGTTTTTACAGCACGAGTTGTACCATTTCAACGAATTAGCAATTATAGGAATATCGCCTAATTTAATTTTTACAGGACATCTTAATATACAAAATTAATCACTTTGAAAATTTAGACGGTGCAAGGTTGTAATCAAAATTTCCCTATTACACTCTGAGTTAAAACTACAAAATACAGTTATTTTAAAAAGCCAAAATAAACAAACAAAAAAATACATTTAATTAAATTTTCCTGGGGTTGGGGAGCAGTCCGTACAATAAATACAAAACCAGTTGAGGCACTAAGTGAATCAAGAAAAGAAATTCCAACAGCAACACGTTTTACGCTTTTGCAATGTAGCGTCCACTGAAGAAAATATTAACGCGTCTTAAAAATTTTCTCTCGTCTAGAGGAGATTTTCCTTAATATGCAAGAGAAAGGTCGAGCCCCAAAATATGGGGAAAATGACTACAACCTAAGGATGATAAATGATTTATTTAACAAGATGAAATATCTAGATTATATATACTAAACAGCAAAGGAGAACGTCTTTCTCCTACGTCTAAAGCTTAGCGTCCTAACGTCCGTCTACATATTTTCCCGTGTGTCGCTTTAGTCGGACATTCCTGACGGGTGTGACGTCATTGTGGACTTCTCCACCCTAAGTACAGGGGAGAGGGTTGTCCATTGCACATATCCAACCCTACATATATATATGTATATATATATATATATATGTATGTATGTATTTATGTATATATATATGTATGTATGTATTTATGTATATATATATATGTATATATATATATATGTATGTATTTATGTAATTATATATATATATATATATATATATATATATATATATATATATATATATATATATATATATATATAGTAATTATCTCTCTTGTGAAAAGCCTACTTTCAAAATGCATGCATTTATCTCATTTTTTTATTGTTGAGTGTTTATCCTACGTGGAAATAGATATAGGCCTAATTTTAAAAAGGGTTTTATTCTTCGACTATGTCAAAAATTTCAACTGATGGGGAAGGTTTGATCCATAAAGCAATGCTTAATCCTATTTTACTGTACTAAATCAGTGACTGCTTTAGAAACCATATAATAGTTATCCATTTTAGTCCAATGACGCTCTTTTGGTTTTTATAATTTTAATTGTTCATTATCTCAGAGATTTTTGAAAATTCTGTTATTCTCCAATCTTATTGGGATATTTTTCTGAATCACCTTTTCTCTTATATATATACATATATATATATATATATATATATATATATATATATATATATATATATATATATATGTATATATATATATGTATACATATATATATATATGTATATATATATATGTATATATATATACATATATATAACATGCACAATTTCAATCTAGGTTCACTTAATTTACTTTCTGTATTACTAAAAGTAGTAAAAATAATATTTTAACCAATTCTTTGTAATGTAAGCTATGGCAATAAACTTAAATATGATGAATGCAAAATTGTAAGATGTGTGTATTTTGAAAAAACTGTGCAAATAGGTTTTGCAAATGTGTATAGTGATTGTGCTAAATAAATAAAGTTATCTAGTATAATTATATATAATTTCATCAAAGTACTTGTGATATATATAAATTGAAAGTACTGAATTGCCACAGCGAAATATATTTTGAAGTTTTCATATTTTTTTCCTTTCATTTTCGAGAAAATATTTGAAACAAAATTTGTAAAGAGTAAATTAAGTTGCTTAATTTTGAAGAAATAAGGCAAGAAAATATTTTCTCTGTCATTTTTCTCTTTATAAATATGTATACTTCACCAGAAATCCTTAAAACATAAACAAAATAAATTGAAAAAATGGAATATATATGACGTTAGAATCAAACATTTGAATGATTTTCTTTTGGAGGAAAGTGGGAAATGCAGACAATAATTTTCTGTAATCGAATTTTTCTAATTCTTTTTTTTAGGATAAATTCAAGCATGACAGATTTGTATTTTTTTTTCAAAAATACGATTATTATTGCTTCAAAATAAGCTCTTATTACAATAAAATTTTTATAATCTAAATGGTTACCCGTAAGTTTTCTTTATCCTTGTCTTGAGAAACATTTGATAAAATAGTTATTATCCAGTGCTATTCCTTTTCAAATAAGCAATACCTTCCAAATAAAAAAATAAGAGTGGTTAAACGATCTTTGTTTAAAAACATTTTTTTTTCTAAGACAGATGTTATTTATTTTTCTGATAAAGTTGTTATTTGTTTCTCTAAAGGCTATAATTATGTTCTTTTTCTCTTAATAACATGTTTCTTCAAAATCGGAGGGTAAAACATAACATGGTTTTTTGTTTTAGAATACTTATCCATATAAAAAGAATTTAATAATTGTTTATGAGATTATTCTTTATATTTATTCCGGTTATTCCATCTGTATATTTGTATCTTGCAACTAAAATGTTAAGTAAATATTTAACATAAAAAATAATTAAAATGTTACTCAAAATAAATTTCGTTTTTATTGCTTTTACGGGGAAGATGTTTTTTTTTATTTTATTTATTCTCTCATAAAAAATACTAATGAAGAGATCTATTTGTAAATCTTCAATCGAATCATTTTAAAGTAAAGAAGAAAATAGTTTTGAATTTAAGTGAATTAAAGAAAATATAATAGCATTTGGTAAAGGAATCCAATTATTAGTCTGTAATGGCTTTGAAACTTGAAACTACGGCTTATGTATGAAAAATTAATTTTGGGAAAATATGAAAAGTTATATCTTTCTGCTTGACTAATAAGATAAAGATCGCATTTATTGCTGAGAATATTATTTGGCGGAAATACTTACTCAAACGAGCTGCTTTCTCTCTCTAAAGAATCCAATTAACATTTCGCCATGCAAAAGGCTGAGATGAGCCTCCCTTACTTTGCGACAATTTTCAAGATGTCACTTAAGAATAGTCAGTAGACCCTATACCGACAATGTTAAATTGAGCCATTTTAAGAACCTGTTTCTCAGAAAATGTTAAATATAAAAACTTCAAATTTTGGCTGTATAATATTTAGGCATTTTTATTTAAATAATGGTAACATGTTTGAAATATATTGTTTACTTTTTTCAAAAAATTCATCGTAAAAGTATGGCTTTGAAATTTGTGAAAATTGTCATTTTTTTTACGATAACTGCTTCTGAGCAAAATATTTTAGTAAAATCTCCAAGAAAGTAGCTTTATTATATATAGCTACATATTACTTATGTGCAGTAAAAATCACAAGTACTTTCATTCATTATTTTCTATTAATAAGGTACACGCAATTGGAAAACTATCATTTTAAGATAATTGCACTTTAAGTGTAAAAAGGCACTATATTACAAAAATAATAAATTACAACATGTATTTGCCCTATTTTATTAAACATTAGTATCTTTTTAATTTTTTAAACACAAAATATGAAACAAAAAAAGCATTAAAATGTTCAGAAAATACATATATAGTAATTTTCAGTTTTTGTTTAACGAGATTTTTTTTTTGGCATTTTACATCAATTTTCACAAATTATGTAACAATCTGTGAAGAATTTTTAACTTCAATGCATTATAAATATCAAATTTGACCTTATAACATCATAAATATAATGTAAGCATGTATGAAGATGTAAAAGTCATGATTTGTTAATACGTGTTTTTACGACGTTGAAAAATTTAACTATGGATTTGTATGTTTCACATGCAAACACAATTTCTAAAAGTTTCAAAATTCAAAATTTTCTCTAAACTGTACAAAGGATTTCTAAAAATGTCAAAAATAAAACCATTTTTATGTTTTTAAACATGAAATTTGTGTAATTTTATATGCATGTAACAAACTTCTCGCAACGACAAAAATCTTTACACATCTGAGTTGTTGTTAGTTACCATTCATTGCAATCTTTTGAATATTAAAGCTCAAAAACTTGTATGAACAATAAATAAACATTAATATTTGCAACAAACTTATTTAAAATATTTTGTGAAATATTTAAAATATATTGAATTTTTTAAAAAATGACATTTCTTGTCATGATATATGGATTTCTGTCAAATAATGGGAACATAAATATATATATTTAGTTACATATCAGTAACATGAATTTTTGAAAAATTTATTTTCTAAGACATTTTTTAAAAAAATCATTTTTGATTGAATTTTTTTTCAATAAAGATAATTTACATTTTTTGTCACGATGTATGGACTCCAGTCACATATTTTGGGAAAATCCCCCCAAAACCTCACATGAATATTTATAGTTACATACAAGTATCTTGAGGGCGGCAAATGCATTGCATTCATACATTATATTCTGAGAAAAACATGAATACAGTTTTAAAAACATCATTTTTGAGAAAATTGAGTTTTCACTATAAAGTGCCACTTTATCACAAAAATAATGAATTACAACATGTATTTGTCCAATTTTATTGAACATTAGCATCTTTACAATTTATTTTGCATAAAATAGTAAGCAAAAAAAGTCTTAAATTGCCAGAATAGCATTTTTCAGTTTTTTTTAACGAGATAAGTTCTAGTATTACATCAATTTTCTCAATTCTGTATCAATTTTTGAAGAATCAGTAGCTTTCATGGTTTACAGGTATCAAATTTGAACATAAAGCAACATAAATATGTGAAAATGTATCAATATGGTTTTTGTATGAATTTGAGATGGTATTTATATAAAAATACCTGATTGTATGACATATTGAAAGTTTTCACTGGGATTTTTTGTAAAGTTATCGTTAGGTTTTGCTGTTGCAGACATTTTCTAAGGTTTAAACTTCAAAAATTACTCTAAACTGGAAAAATGTTTTCTGAAACAGCCAAAATAAAACTATTTTTATGTTTTTAAACATGAAATTTATGTATTTTATACATGTAACAAGCTTCTCGCAAAGGCAACAAACATTACACTTGATGTATCATCTCATACCTTTATCTCAGAAACTATTAAACATATGAACTAAAGACTTTGACTATATGTATTAATTATACATTTATATTTATTCTGAAGTGAAATTTTTTAAATATATTAATTAATTTTTTCAAAAATAAACTTTTAGTTGAGCGAGCAAATATGATTATTATGAATTTATTGAAAATTGTCATTTTTTGTTATATCTGCTTAAGAATATTTCAAAAATGTCCCTTCAGTATACAAAATTGCATTTAAGAAACAGCGTACATTTATACAATTTTAAAAAAAAACATTTAGAAAACAATTTTTGTAAAAATCTTACCTTGTAAAAGTCTCCTATATTAAGTATATTATCTTCATTATCAATTATGCAGTTATAAAATGAAGATTCATTATGTAAATATTTCTCACCTGGTAACAATTATACATATATTAAAAATTAATTTAAACTAAAGAAAAACCTAAATTTCAGTAAAAAATGCGAACATTTTAAGTATAACATTTACTAAAACCCACATGAAAATCTCAAATTGCCTCCAAAAGTTTTTAACATATCTAACAGTTGCAGTTATACAATTATCTAAAGTTAATTAGGGTATTAAAATAAAAATTAATCGAGGCTTTGCAACTTTTCCCCAGTTTTAAAAAGGCAATGTTTACATTTATATTTGTCAAAATGGGCGTGGTAAATCAACTGATTATTTTTTAAAAATCATTTTAAAATACTTCTAATTCATATAATGGCTTGTATGTTATATCATTGGAAAGGTCTTGATTTGTAGATTTCAGAAAAAACAAAAACTCAAAATCGATTTTTAAAAGGGGTTTACCCTACTGACTAAGAAGCTTTTCAATGATAATATAATGTTTAAAAAATGAGTATTAAATAAAGATCTATGAAAGGACGATAGTAAGTTATAAAATTTGTAAGTTAAACACGCTTATACAATTATTCTCCGGTCGATAAGATATCATATCTAACAAACTTATTACTGCTGTTAAAGTAATTATCAGTACGCTTAGGTGAGAGTTTGGAGTAATGGATAAAATCAGTTTCTTTTAGTTTTCTTCATCGGTCTTAGTGATCACTTGACGAATCAGGTATTAGGAAAATTGCTAGAAAGATCTCTCTGATCTCACATTGCAAAATTATTTGAATGCAACTTCTCTCCCAATTGAATACCCAGCAGTTCTTTTAACTCAGATTCCCAAAGCAGTTTCCCGGTATCATTCAGGGGGGAGAGCGTGAAAAATTAACAGGCGTTGTTATATTTTAATCTAAAATAATCCAATAATCTAAATGATCCATTTTTGTTATTACGGAAATTTAAATAAATAACAATAAATAAAATAGTACCGATTTTTACATCCCGAGTGAAATATAATTATAGGTGGGTGCTTAAAATAGAATATGTTTCTTAAGTACTGAGCGTTATGTAATAATTTTTTGTTTGTTTTTGTTTTTTGTGAATGAACATTGCCAAGATTTATTTCCGCTGATTTGTCACTTATAGTCCAAGAATTGTTATTTGCTAAATGTTTGGAAACCGATACAAAGAGTGAAATGTTATTTACTGAATTAAAAAAAATTTCATATAATAGCTATGCCCCTGACCAGTAGCGCACGCAAAAAAAATTCTAGAGGGGGGGGGTCCAGGGTCAAAAGTCCACCATTTTTGTATCATACTCCAATTCCAATACGCCGCCCAACATATTTTTTTTTATTTTTGTCGATTTTCGGTAACAAAAACAATAATAAATTAATTATTAATAACAAATACATAATTAAATTTTACATGATATTTACATAGGGGATTATAACCAATCAAAAAAATTAAGGGCTATGGGGAGTATCCGGAGCATTAGGACACCCCCCTTATGTGTGCCACTGCCCCTGACTAATACATTTCTGTTGCTACTGACGGTGCTCCGGCAAAGGTAGGAATTTACCTAGTGTTCCTGACATACATAAAACCAGCTGTGCCGCGTATTTTTCATCATAAATGATCACCAAGTGTGTCATTTATTGACATCATTTAGTCGTAAGAAAACCTTACTGGACGTTTGCAGGGGGATCACTGGATTATGTTATTATAACAGTTAATAAAACCAAAAGGAATGATTTCAATGAGAGATTACTTGCTCAAATTTGTTTGGAAAGTGAAGAAAACTATAATCGTTCATTACTTCACACAAAAGTGTCCGTTGGTTATCTAAAAGTGCATGTTTAAATCGATTGTATGCGCTATTTGGTCCAGTGTTCGAATTCCTGGAAAGCAAAGTCAATCATTTGAGACACGATTTAATTAAATCAAAAATGATACAGCCTATATGACAAAATCATTTGCCAAATTTAATTAAACCATTTTGAAACTACAACGTGTGACCAATTAAATTTAATCAAAACTGAAACTGTAATATTTGAGTTTGTAGCAAATCTTTTTCTGTACAAACAAAACTTGGGAAGAGGAGAATCTGTGTGTGTGTTTTCAGTTTTCAAATCTTTCGAAATGGCAAAATAGAGATGAAGATTTGCTTGCTTACTGTGAATACCTAACGGCTCTTCATGCAGACCTGAACCAGATTTGAAGACAATCTTCACTTTAATATTCTCGACTGAGTGTTGAACCATTTTCGTGTGGACAATCTCAGATACCAAACACAGATGAATCCAAACTAATACAGGTGCAGCTTTTTGAACTATCCACAAATGAGAAGCTGATGACTTTCCCGTCTTCCTATTCAGTAGAACGTAGATTCAATGCCATTATAAACGTTATCACAAAAAATAAGAAGGCCAATAAAAATTAATGCTTGTGGGTATATTTGCGGCTGTTACTCAGAAACATTGAGCTGGACATACACTCAAAACATCTCCTTAAATTCACCCAGTCAATAATTTTTTTAATGTTATTTTAAACAAAAGTTATTTTTACAATATAAATACTTTTCAAAATAAATATTCTTTTTCACTTTGTAATTTTTATACTATGCATTTGTGTAGCTTTTTCCCGTGGAGGTCCGTGGGCAAGTTTTGACTATAAAAAGGTATCCATGGTTCAAAAAAATTTTGGAATCACTGTTCTAACTGAATGCCAAATTTCATCTCACACAGTTGTACAACTCTAAATAGATATGTATATTTTAAGAGTCATTATGAGTCCCTTATGAGAGTCATTCATACAAATTTGGAAGATGTACTGAAGAGTTGGAAACCTCTATATATATACTGACAATGTAAAGTTGGCTATTTTCGATGTACTGGTTCTCAAAATCTGTTATATGTACATGCTTGAAAATTTTCATACAATTAAAGTACACCTTTCTCATTATACTAAAATGAGCTCATTTTGAATTTTTAAATAATTTATGAAATATTTTATCGAACTTTTTACGAAAAATTTAATCTATTTTTTACATAAAAAATTTGTGAAAAATAAATTTTTGAGTTTTTTACAAAAAGCTTATTTCGGTATATATCAGCCATAATTATAAATATATGATAAAAAAAGTACATATCTGTGAACAGTAGTTTCTCAGAAAAGGTGCATCGAAGGTCAAAATTTACATTTTGAGATAAATTGATTTTAATGTACACTCAGGAACATTGAAAATAGCGACCCAAGAAGAAAGCATCGGATTGAAATGAAATTTAATACACATAATGACACAGATGAGAGATTCACTTGATCTCAAAAACAAGACAATTAAACGAATACAGGGTGTGCAACGACACAAATACTGGACAACTTCAATACCGCGTTGGACCACCTCCAGCTGCAATACCTGCCGCCACACGGTTCGGCATTGAGTTGATTAGACACCATATGTTGACTGAGGCAAATGGACTACAAATCTTGAACAGCCAACTATAATCATGTACCGAGTGACACGATGGCATCTGCCGTTTTAGCTGATCCCACACCTACTCTACAGGGGACAAATCGGGGGAGCGGGCTGGCCATAAAAGAGTCTGAAAATGACACAGGAAGTCTTGAGCAACTCTTGCTGTATGCGGACGAGCATTATCTTGCTGTAAAATTGCCCCTGGGAGACCATTTAGGAAAGGTCCTATATGGGGTCGAAGAATATCATCAACGTAACGTTAGCCCGTTAAGATCCCACACATCTCAACTAAAGTGGACCGGCTATCATAGGCTATGGTCCCCCAGACATTTACACCAGCTGTGCGGGCAGTGTGGCGTAGAACAGTGGGGGGGATTGTACCGCTCACTCGGACACCTGCACACCCGTACACGGTTATCATCTGTCCCCAAAACAAACCGGGATTCATCACTAAACACAACCTTTTGCCAATCTGTGACATTCCACATTGATCTGGCTGGCCACCACTGTAGACGCAGTTGCCGATGTTCCGGTGTTAAAGGGAGTGCACGGAAAGGGTGCTTGGATTTAAGATTTGCTTCTGCAAGGTGTCTGGAAATTTTTTGGGGAACAATTGCTACGCCTACATCTGCTCGTATCGTTGAACAAGTCACTGTGGGGTCCACAAGTGCTTGCCACACGATCCTTCGATCATCTCTCCTCGTGGTCTTCCTGGTCGCTCCAGACCCGGTTTTCCGCGCGTGGGTACCATCTCGTGTCCACTGCTCCCAACAATTTCTAACGGCACACTCCGAATGATCCACCTGGCCAGCAACACGGCGCGTCGACCAGCCTGCAGTTTTCATCCCGATGATCAGGCCTCTCTCAAACTCGCTTAGCTGTGAGAATTGTCTTCTAGCACGTTTACCTGGCATGTTTCGCTTACCAATGTCTTCCTATAATGGGCGGGTAATCGTCACGTTTATGAATCTTCGAATTTGCGCTGGGTTATATAGCACCCTCTTCCTGATTACGGCGCCACCTCGGCGTGTATGAGCATGCGTATTGAAACAAAACTTGGATCATTTGCATATCACATTACGCTGTACTTATTTGCAAAGTTTCGCGATTGTAATCTTCCTTCTTGGCTCGCTATTTTCAATGTTCCTGAGTGTATATAGTGAGGCTTCTAATCGGCTACAAAATAAGAAAATAAAAGCCTTAATTTATGATAAAAGATACATCTTTTGGTGTATATCAGACATTCAACTTTAAAGCTAAAACGAAGTACTTTGTTTACATTTTTCGCCATTCAAATAGACATTGTCCAGTTTCAACGATTATTTAAAGATAAGTTTTAAGGGCTTCTAATTACCCTAGATGTTAAAGTAAGGTATTTTTAGAAAAGTTAAAATCTATACAATTTAAAAATGAAAAAAATCTCAAACTGTCAAAAAAATAAGATTTTAGCTTTCCAACACCTCTTAAAAAATCAATTGATAGCTATCTGCCTGGATTTTGATTTTCTTAAGCCTTGTACTTTACAATCAGATGATTTATTGAAATCTTGCATAGCTTCAATCTTTTATTCAATGAGCTCCAAAACTAAGTCATTTGTATGTTAGATCAAAATATATTTCTATGCAACGTTCATTAAAATGAAATTACATCTTAATACATTATTTGTTGACATATGATACATATTATCCTTCCTTCTCCCTTCTTTATTGAGCATATATATGCTTTAGAGTATTTTTTTATTACAAATAAACAGCCACATCCATGTCTTGAACTTGCAAACAAATATATAATTTACCTACAAACATATTTACAAGCTTTAACAGAGTGTTATTTTCATAGAAGCTAAAGAACTAGTGATTCAATATCCAAAACAACATATCTTGTTTTCGATACTACATTCAAATAACTATCCAGTCACTCGTAAGTACACTGAAAACTAATCTATAAATTAATAATTAGTACGGATTTTTCAATGCAGGAAAAAGAGCTTTACTCTTTTTTAAAAACCCACTTTTTTTAGTACAAATTTGATGTTTTCTAGGAGTATTTTGAAATTCCAAGTGAAATGAGATTTGGTTTTTTTATTTCCTAAATTTTAACAAAGTGTGTCGATTAAACCTTTTTTAAAAAAGTAATTATCAGAGATAAGCATAGGAAAACTATTGAAGGAATAGTATTAATTATAAAATTAAATAATTTTATCTACATTAAAAATTGGTGCTGCAACTTTTAATGTTTTAAATTGAAAGTCAAGCATTTACGATATAAATTAAATAAACACACAAAAAAATTGGTTCAAGTTCAAAGAGAAAAGAATTATTCCTATTTAATTATCATAATTAATCCCATTAATTCTATTTTGTGGTTAATTATTTAATTTAAGTATTATATTACAAAAACAAAAAAACTATTTTTATCTGAAGCTAAACCTCTTTAACTGAAACTTTACTTCAAATTTAAGTATTACGTAATTATATATTTTTCTTACTTTACTGATCAATATAAAAATTCTTAATAATTTTTGTCATAAAACTTGTCTGGGCTCTCTGAGATAAAAGTCATTAAAACTCAAGAAGTTGTTTGTAATAACTAATACGCATTAATATTATGGCAGAGTTTTCTGAAACTTCATGTCTCCCAAGGTTAAACCAACACTTTTTCGTAATTAGTTTGCACTAAATAGCAAGATTGATTGACTTCAAATGTGTTAATTTTTTCAGCATCTTACATTGTAGCCGTCATGTGTAAGATCTACTAAAGTTATGAATATGGCACAATTTTGCTAATATATATATATATATATATATATATATATATATATACTCTTCCTGATAAGTTTTTAACAATTTCTATACAGAGATTCTGGATTAATATTAATTTAATATTTCTATTTAAGCACTATTTTTACTCCAAAATTACAAATATCAGGTTTTTGTAATTCATTTTTCCACATTTTGAGCCGGTTTTCAAACTGTGATTCTGCATTTTGTTTTATTATCTATGTTTTTTACATGCGTAAAAAGGCTTTATTTTTATTCTTACTACTAAATTTTACTTAACCTTTGCTCACCAGACTGTGTTGTCTAGTATCCCCGGATATCCGGATACTAGATACTGACCTCGACGCGTTACAACCCTTTTCATTTTTCTTTTTGACGCTAAATAAGGCGCACTTTCATTCGTGTACTGCTTCGTTTCCAAAGTTTGTTTAACAATATTTGTTGTTTATTTTTACCTTTTCTTGCCAATATGGCACCTTCGTTTGATTTCAAAGAGAGTGATACTGAAAGAGAATACTTGCTGGAAAGCAATTAATAGGACAGAGACTTTGATACCGATTTATCTATTTGTGATGAAGAAGATAAAAAGAATGGAACAAAAATGACAATACATTTATGTAACCCATGTGTGAAATCCCTTTGTTCCAAGGAAATTTCCGAACAGTTTCACAAAGATTTTTAATTTTCACACACACACACATTTCCTGTCTTTTTATTCTGTCCTAGAAATTTTGTAACTTAACTTTTGTAATTGTATACAATCCCAATAAAAGAAAATCTACCTTATAGTGTTTCCTGTGCCGGTTAGACTAGTTGTACACTTAAATAAGCCACGTACCCACATGAGGTTACAATGGGATTTTGCTCTATATGCACCATGCATCTATCCGCTAGTGGCTATATGGTAAGCAAGGGGGTAAGTATATTGATTGAGAGAGAACACAATTTAATTTTCATTTAAATTAAATTAAATAAATAAATGAAATGAAGTTGTTTTCAAATATTTATTTCATTAACACACCAGCTTTTACGGATCTAAAGTCTAACTTACTGTGGTTTCACAGATCGTGTACACTAGGCAGATCAATTATAATTCATTCTATTTAAACTAAATGGGTCTCAACCCCTCATTTGATTAAAGGAAATTAAGATGTGTGACAATCTTAAATTACGGACTTGTTTTCTTAACCTTAGCTTAAAATTGGGATATACATTTCCTGTAAATAGTTGCAATACTTCATTAAGACAATAATTCAGAACTATTAATCAAGAATACTATATTCAGAGAACAGAACTTGAAGATTTATTGAATCAGTCATAAATTTGGGACTGAAGCTTTGTCTAATTGCTTTCGAAATTATTGGAGAATTCCATTTTTAAATAACTTGATTGTACACGAAAATATCTTTTTCATTTCAGTTTAAAATATTGTAGCCATACAGTTTTATCCGTAACCAAGCTTTTTTCCATTCCGTTTAGGACGTCAAAATAAAAAAAGGAAAGTCATAAAAAGTAATAATCTCGAATGCCGATACACAAATTACTTTGATCATTAAACGGGAAAAAAGGTAAGTAATATTAGGAATATAGGGAAAGTAATATTTTATTACATGACTTTTTTCCTTCCTAATTCAAATACTAATCAATGTAAAGAGGGTTTTGTGCACAGAAATTAAGAAAACATTTATTAATGAAAGACAGCCTTTTCCTTCAATCTAATTAATCAAATTTGGGTTTTACAATGATACGCTTTAATTACTAAAACGTTAATACCGTATAAGAATAGGCATTTCAAATTAATATTAGCAAATATATTAGAAAGTATTTTACCCGGCGAGTTCTTGTTCTGTTCTAGCTCATAGCTCTTCCGTCATATTGTGTGGTAGTAACAAGAGGGATCCAACTCAAGCGTTGTCCTCGTCACTTGACCGAGAATCAAAATTACGAGGTCCTTCGCCTATAACCTTTGTATTGACTTATTGTGCGGCGCTAATTTCACTTTCAACTCTCTCGGTAAATATTTTCTATTACATTGTTATGGTCAATGGAGAAAAATAATTGTATGAGATTTTCCAAAAAATACTGCTATAATTATTGATCTACATAAAATGCTCTTTTGAAATACGTTTTTCTGTTGTTGTTATTTTCTTTTAAATATATTCTAAAGAAAACTGGAGGCGTTTGCTTAAATTATTAGTGAAGTGAGCGAGAGTTAAATTAACGTCGCACTATTCAGTTACACAAGGGCTTTTAGTGGAGGACCTCGTAATTTTGAATCGAATCATGTTCATGTCATGACTACGGTACCTGTGAGCTGGCACCCCTTCTTCCAGATTCCACACCATACCAACGGGAGGACATTTAATCCTTGACATATTTAACGAGCATCGACTTCCTCTGCGAAGCGAATCTGTTGCAATACTAGGCTCGAACAAATGTCACGCCAGTCACGAGTCCGTTATTTTGACTACTACGCTACTTCGGCCGTAAATTAATAGTGGAATAACACAAAATTATACAAAAACGTATTCCAATCATGCAAATACCTATTTTTATTGTTTCTTTGTTTTTAAGAATGGATCTGTATAGTGAGTGAATTCATATAACATATATTTTTAATTAACGTACATTTCTCCATATCACAGAAATGCAATTTAATTTAGAATTAGAAACATCGGATAACGTACGCTAATCCTCTTAAAATGTTAGTTAGTGTACTTCAATTCATTCGATAATGATGAGAAATGCGACCTTCATTCTTCCTAAAAGATTAATTTTCCTAATAATTTGCATAAACTTACGTTTGCCGGATTATCACTGAAATTTTATTCCATTACAAATAATCGGATGCTTCTGTTCCTAAACATGATTGGGTACCTAAAAAAATTTTACTTTTGGAACATGAACAATAGGGGATTAGATTGTATTCTTAGATTATTATTAGTGACTGATTGAATAATTAATATTATTATCCTATATTAATAAAATATATTTAAAAATCAATTTAATTTACATTACATTTAATTAGTTTTGTTAATTATTATAAGTAATAAAAGTAAATGAAATCGCTGTTAAACTGATTTATTTTGAAGTATAACCTATTATTTCAAAACATGTTTGTAATAATTAGTTATAAAGAGAGCATTTTTCAAAGTAAAAATGGTTAAGTCTTCAAAGAAAGCTTTTTGAAAAACAAAGTAGTACAGTCAATGTTTTATCGTTTAAAAAAATGCGATTCAAATCGGACTTTTACCAAGCGTCTAATTTCATTTATATATTAATTAAATAAATGTTTTTCAATGATTCATATTTCTTTATTGCATATTGCATCGTCAATTTATAATGATTTACAACAACAAGGTAGACTGGAGTTGCTTTTTAATTAAAAATATTTATATTGTTCTAACAATTGTAGAAGATTAATTTAAAAGTACATAAACTTATTTCAGTAGTTTAATGATGGATTTAGTGAAAGTTACCATCGTAATAAAATTACAAATTTATTATTTGAAATGCACTCTATATAAAACAAAAAAAAACGATGCACCAAGAACGATTGAGACATATATTGGTGGGTAGATAGATTTTGTACAGAGTAAAAAATGATTAAAATTTCAGAAAATTTGAATAATTTTTTTCAGAAATACATAGTTACAAAATAACGAGCTCAAGTAGGTGTTGACCACCTCTAGCCTGGATGCAAGTTGCCACACGACGTGGCATAAAGTGATAAAATACACTGATGGCCTCCTGCGGTATTTTTGCCAAATATGCTCCAATTGTCGGGTCAGGTCATCAACATTCCCTGGAACACGTAATCACCTTCCCATCATATCTCAGATATGCTTGGTTGGAGAGAGATCTAGCGATCTTGCTGGCCAAGAAAGTGTTTGAAAAGCTGTAAGATGGTTCATAACAACACATGCCGTATGTGATCTGGCATTAGCCTGCTGAAAAATAATACTAGGATACTGCAAAGGAACGGTAGTAAAACGGTTCTCAGAATGCCGTAGTCATACCACTGTGTTGTAAGTGTGCCTCTAATGGCAACAAAAAGCGTCCGACCGTCAGAATAAATAACACTCCATACCATAATTTCTAGTTGAGGGCCTGTGGGGCGTGAAGTAGTGAAAGCAAGATTGGCACGCTGCTCTGGGCGTCTCCAGACACGTCTTCGATGATCGTAGTTGGAAGCGGGATTCGTCGCTAAATACTATACGTTCCCAGTCAGTAGGATTCAAACATGATTGAGCCAATCACCACTGTAATCTGGCTCGAAGAGTCTGTAGGCATGAGTGGCAGGTGGCAATGCGGTTGGTATAAGTGCAAATTTCGCTCTATCAGCCGTCTGTGAATGGTCATGTTGGACACTCGTCTGCGGGTCGCATGCCTGATGTTTGATAACGATGAATCATGTGCTGCGACAGCTGATCTGACAATCAATCCGTCCTCCTGATCTGGCCACTATTCACCCATTCGTGCCAGCATCTTCTAATGGCCGCATCGCTTCAATCCATATGACGAGTGATTCTCTGATTTAACCACCCGGTCTCTTTCAATTCAATGAAACGATCTCTTTCAAACTCTGATAGTTGCTTGTAATGAGCTCGAATCCTGCGGCGAGGCCTTTTTTTTATTCGTTGAAATGTGTCCTAAATCGCAATGCAACAGAAATTTTGACCATCAGATTGAGAATCGCTCCTCATAAACACCTGCTGAGTGCGCAGTTCCGATGCGCTGAAGCTCCCGCTGTTCATTCAATGGGCATCAAATTTTAATCATTTGCATGTTCGGTACAAATGTCTTTGCATACGAAATTTCGTTACAATGGGGCATTTCCATTTTGGTGCGTCGTTTTGTGTGTGTGTGTTCTTATAGAGTGTAGTTAGTATAAATACAAAATCGAAAAAATACAAAATTGTCGAATTAAGAACTAAAAATTTAAATCAATAAAAAAAGTATATTTTCCATCTAACTTTATAGTTATTCCACATTTTTTACAAAAGTTAAAGTTCTTGCAATGCTATAACATCAACCTTGCATTTTTAATTGGTTTACACTGCATAAATGTAACAGTAGTATATGCATCTTGCTTTGATTTAGAACTAAATATGTCATTCTTCTGATATAATATTTGACACAAAAACAAAGAAAACAGAAAAATAGACGATTCAATTACTTTAAACTAGAATCGTTATTTAACAGTCAATGTAACTCATGGGATTTTTAATAATATTTGATTTAATAACTTTCAAATCCTTATTTTAAAATTTTAAGCAGTAAATGAAATTAAGCTAAATTATCTCTGTATACTATAACTGTAACACATAAATTATAATGATAAAAATTATAACTTAGCCTTATCCTATTTGAATAATGTTTTCCCCCTACGAATGTTGTTTCAATAGAAAATAAAGTTTAGAAAATATTATTTTTGAGAAAAAGTCCCTTTTTAATTGGAAGCTTCAGATGGAAAAAAAATCGAAGAGTATCCCTTGTTAATATTTATATTTTAGTTTAATACTTCAGTAAGAAGGCAAAAATAAAAAATGAGCTTTATTTGGTTTTTGAGAATATCTTTCTTCAGTCTTAATAGTTAAAGCGGGGGGATTCCAACAGCATATTATTTTTTTCATACACATTGAAACTAATATTTCTTATCAAATACTATAATAATATTACTTCAACATGCATTTTTCTTCCTTTGTATATTATTTATGTGCTTCATAATTCAACTAAATTTTACACATTTTTTATGCAAATTTATACGATTAATAAGTTTTTTATTTTAATAATTAATTTTTATTCCTACTTCAAAACTTGTAGATAAAGAAAAAAATTATAAAAGCAGAATATATTGCTGCTAATAAATAAGACATTCTTATTTAATTTGTATCAATTATTTTCGTATATCTGAACATAATCCTGGAGATATAGACGAAAAAAAGAGAAAAAAATGCAGACCTTTTAAAAATTAAAACTTTTTAATGAGAATTTTAATAAGATTATTTACAATATCAGGGTACAATAAGTTATAATCCGATACTAATTAGAAGGAATTTTATAAAGTAACGAAGAAAAGATTTCTCAAAATTTATTCATCCCGTAATAATGATGTATGTTAAGTAACATAATGAAATATCTAATTCCATTGAAATTAAATCTTTACCTATATCTTTTTTTTTCTAAACACTGAAGCAAAATAAAGAAATATAAATCTTTTTTTCTTTTTAAAAAGATCCAGTTCTTATTTAACTCGTAAAAACTAAGCAATTTTAAAGGGCAATACCAATGATGGCAAAAAAGGGATAGTAGAGATAATTAGCAAAAAAATTCGTTTCTTTCTTGTACGGCAACTTTATTACCAGTTGACTTTTTCTCTTTGACTTTCCAGCATAGTACGATAAAGTCCCTTATATGATGTAAGGTGATGAGGTATAGGATTTATTGATTAAAGCTGGGGGACTTTTCATTTTCTTTCGAGAGGTTTGCATCATTTTTAGGTTTTTATTCTGACAGATGAGACAGACAAAATATAGGCTTCAGGCACATTGGCTGAGAGGAATTTATATTCGATATCCACACAAATGTTCTGAACGTAAAAGGAAAAGTAAATTTTTATTGACTTTGTCTTATTGTATAAAATGTTTCAAACTTACAAATAACAATTACATAAAAACTTACTATTTTCAAATGAATTTAGAAAAATTTATATTTTTCATCCTTACAATATTTCTTTGTGTGCTGTTTTGGAACTGAACTAGAAAACATTTTGAAAACATATACGCCACTTGTTATTTGTTAAATAATGCATATATTTTAAATTAAAAATACATTTTCTTACAGTTATTTCTGTATTATATGATGCTAAAATAGCGTATAAAGTATTAAGTCAAATTTTGTAATGATTTTACTATGTTGTCTAAATAATATTTACATTAAAAGTATACCACCTAAGTGAATTTTTGCTTTTGAATTCCACAGGTTATTCGGGTAAACATTCAACATAATACCAAAACATAAAAAGTTGCTTTTATAAAAAGGAGGATTTCTACATTATACATTTCATACATACGTATTACAATTTCCAGTAAATCTATGAAGCGTCAATTATTACTTTATTTATAGAATTACGTTCTGTATAAATTTATACTACTTCTATCTAAATAAATTAAAGCTACAACAGACTTTCGAAATATTCAAATTCTTGATAATAAATATATTTTTAATATTTTTATACCATGCAAATTTAATCATAACTGAGTAATGTTAGATCTATTGTTGTAGTTTCAACTTTTGTAGCTGATGGAGCTTCCCAGTTCATATCTCGATTACAAAATTTCATCTTAAGATAAAAAGTGGAGAAATTCAGCCAGAGTCATATACAGTAATGCAGAAATCGAGAGTAAAGTGTTGGTTGCGTAGAGGAAAAAAGCTTTAAAATTTCTTATTGTGATCCCCTTCTCTATGAAAAATATAGCACAAAAATTTATCGGGGAATAATAAATATTAACTATCCAGAATTTTGAAAGTATATGATAAATGCTGCGATAGTCTAGGGGTTATGGTGACGAATAAGTGTTCATCCTTGTGCCAGTGAAGACCCACAGTGTAGAGGGACTGATACACGTTAAATAGGTAGAACTCAGAGTCCTCCAGTTAGCGTGGTGATGTAGTTTGGAGAGGAGGTGCCAGCTCAGGAGTGGTGCTCGTCACTTTACCATGGTTCAAAATTACGGGGTTCGTTTGCCAATAGCCCAAATCCTGCTTTATAAATCTTACTCACGTTAGTATAACTCTCACTCACGGATTAACTACTATAACAAAAAATAAATATTTAATACCTAATAACTTAACTCAGTGGCGCGATATCCCATGAGGGACAAGGCCTACTAGGCCCTACTCAGTATACCCGATCTTGAGCCCTGAGGCGCTTGAGCAGGTGTTCCGGTCAGGTGGTCAGTCTGAAGCGAAAACCCCTCAGTGTAAGTTCCCAAGCAAGCTTGGTACTCATTTTATCAACCCATTGAAGGGATGAAAGTCTGAGCCAACCTTTTTGAACCTCGGACCTGTGATGTAGAAATAGATGCTAGATGCACTAACCACTCAGCCACAGGCTTCTCACCTAATTACTTACTTGCCTATAATTTCGCGAGTGAAATGGACATATTTTTGAAAAATATGTAGTTGATTATTAATGGATAAATATATGTACAGTTTAAATCTCAACTCACAAATGAAGCTAGTAGTAAAAGTAAATGAATTAATATTACTTTGAGAAAATAAGTACATATTATACTCGTATTTGTAAACTGTATTGTTAAGAATTTCTCTATTTATAAAATTTCGTTATTATTATTCTTGATAAACATTTATTCATAAGAAACATTATAATGCAGAAAGCAGGAATTTTAGTTCAAACCTTTACCTTTTAAGGGGACATGGTACGATTTATACTAAAATTTTTAATTTAAGAATTTTCAAAATTTTTTTGGTTGCCTCCAATGTGCGTATACTATGTAAAACAGGTTTTATACTCAAAATTTCATAAAAGGCTAACCATTTAATTTTTTAAGGAAATAACTTAAATTTTGGGAAGTGATTTTAAAATGCTACTCCTCCTACAAAAATTACATACACGCATGAAATTTGGTTAACAAGTACAACAAACCATGTGTAACAAAAGTTGGTATGGGTTTTGCGATAACATGATTGGTATTCATGCAATACTTCTTTTTATGAATGCTTATTGAAAATTCCTTAGAAAAAGTATGAATTCTCAGTTCAATTATTTTTTAAAAAATAAGTATTGCTTTGATTCAAAAATGCATACCAACTTTTGTTACATGTACTATTAGCAATAGGTAAAAAAAATTCAAAGCATTAGTCACAATAGAAAAAAACCCTTAGCATTTTAAATGAAGACAAACCAGTTATTTTATCTTTCTGAGATAAGACCGTTTAAAGTTTTGATTTGCCATAGGAATGTGAATCAAAATTAACATAAAAGTTATAATAATTCAGCGTTTTTTACGTTTAGAGATTTCAAATTTTCTGAGGTTCAAGAAATATCTATAAAGAATAATTTAGGCTAAAAAGTTAGATTTGATTTTTTGACCGATTTTTGTCAATTGAATCGTACCGTGTCCCCTTAAGCAAGCTAAGTTGCTAAAAACTATAAATAATACATATTTTTAATAGATGTTTCTTATAATTTTATGATAGTACGTTAATAAAATGCAACGTTAATTTTTTTAATCGAATAACTGTGAAAGATAGATTTCAAAATCATTCAACAGTGAAGGGTAATAAATTAACTCCATGCTATAAAAAGACAATTACAATTCTTCTTGCAAAAAGACCACTGTTACACATTTCCAAAACTTCAATATAAGACTTTCATTAAATCAAAGCAATATTTAGCATCAGAGAGAGAGCTGGAATTAAAAATTATTTCAAGCGTTCAAATATTCTAGCGAGGCCACTACTAGATGGTGCCATCATGAATTGGCTCTCCCATTTAGGAACTTGCTCTGTCTGTAAAGGCTAAGTTGCTAAAATACAGCCCCATTAGAAAAAAATATAAAGCTTTCAAATAAATTAGATTAATTAAGATTTATATCAGATCTATCAAGTGATAGTGAAATAAATACATAGCCATTTTTTAAGTAATATTATTTCAAATACGATCGAATTAAAAATGTAATGCAAGTGGTATCTCTGTGGCTTATTTTCTCTCTCTCTCTCTCTCATTAGGAAGATACAGAATTTTCGTCTCCGAAATTACCACATAGTTGTTACCTCCTTTCATACAATTTGTACGTTTTAAGTAAATGATTTGTGTGATAGACAACGTTTCATGGACTACTGTGAAGCCGTAGGTTCATTTCCTGGTGTCATTGACCATTCACCACATGAAGGGTCTAATGCACGTTAAATTTGTCGGGGCTGTAAGTCCTCACATTGGCGTGGGGTGCAAGTTCAGGTGCCTTCCTCGTCAATTGACCGTGATTTAAAACTACAAGGTCTATTCAGCAACAGCCATTATGTAGCTTCAAATTGTACGTTAGTAAATACTCAAATAATTAGCCTCATTAAAATGACTGTTATTAGAGTCCAATATACAAATCTATTTACTGTGGTGAATACACTGTTTGAGTAGAACAGTAGTGTCATATAATAGCTACACGTAACATCAAAATGACAACAACTTTTTTTACATACCATACAATCCGGAGTATAACTCGCACTTTTAACATAAAAAGAAAAATCGAAATTTAAGGGGGCGCGTTACACACACACATATATATATATATATATATATACGCGCCAGGTATGAAAATGAGAGCTTCAAAAATAATAAAAAAAATTGAGCATACAAAAATTAGATTTCTACGTAGATCAGAATGCTGTTTATATAAAAGAAATATCATACCTAACGAACTTATAGGGTTGTAGTTCTAGAATTTTACATTTTTTTCAAACTCCTGGGATAATACCTTGAATAAATAAATGACTTGAAAACATGATAGAATCGAACACATACATTTCAGGTTCCTTCGTAAAAAAGGGGGTGCACATTATACGGCGAATAGACCTAAAAATTAAAAAAGGCAGCTTGAAAGTATAGGTGCGGTTTATACGCCGGGTTTTACGTTAATTTATACTTCTTACTACGGAAAGATTTTCTTGAAACCCAAAAGAGACAAATACCTAAAATATTTTATATATATCCAATAAACCATTTTAAGTCTACACAGTACCCTTTTTTAAAAAATATTTTTTGGCCAGTAATAGTAAAAGTAATTTATGTTTTACTTTCAGATTATATTATTAAGTTGATTCTGAGAGTAAAAAGTCAATTTAGTCAGTCATTATTTTAGAATTTAAAATAATTAAGAATTTTTGAAGTTGTTTAGACTTATATAAAATGCTCCATAATTTAGTTATTTTAAGTGATTTATGTTTTTAAGATTATTGGAAATAAAAGTTATCATGGATTTGTGAAAATTTGTTCTCTTGTTGATTGTTAATAATTTTGCATAAGTAGCTAGTATTAGTGACTTGTGGCTAATGTCGTGTATTGGACATTGCATCATTACTAAAGTTTGCTATTAAGAGGTTTTATTTCGACTTTGTAACACTGATACACAAGCATGCAAAATTATGTCAATACAGCGAAAATACAACCATAATTTATGTTGCGGAGAATTGCCAGGAACATGACTAAGCCCCCCTGATCATTTAAATTTGATTGATAGTTTCTCGATCAAGTGGGTTGATGCTTTGTTAGACGCCAAACTCTCGTAAGACATTTATAGCATTTTTTAAACTAAAAATACATCAAAGAAAAAGCTGGTGTTTAGTCTAGAACAGTGTTATTAAAACTGTGTTTCAGGGAACCCTGGGGTTTCACAGAGCATATCAAAGGGTTCCACGAGTAACAATAAAAAATTGAAAATAAACTTATAAATATGTATGTAAATGGATTCAAGTTCTCTATGAAGTTTGTATAATTACAAGTATCAAAGGCTTATTCCATATTCATTAAAACTAACCATTTTATAAATATATAATGAAAGAATATTATAATGTGTGTTTTGTCTTTACATATATAATTCTTACCAGATAGTTGAACATTAAATTGTTTATTATCTCGGGGACTCCAGGCGATAACTTTGTACTCGTTATTTAAAACAGTGTCTCAAAATAAATAGTTTTCTAATGGAAAATGCACCTATATGTTTTGGGAACAAAAACACCTATGATGAATTGGAGGAAACAATTTATTAACATATTAACAGATTCGATATTAAAATCTAAATTTAAACAAGATCAACTCCTAAATGTTTTGTTTCAAATTCATACAAAATACACAGCCTTTTTGACACAGCTATAAACATTTTAATATCATTCATAAAATTGTGTGTAAAGGAAATATGTTTCTCAAAGTAAGAGGATACAAAAACAAATTAAAATTTGAATACTTATTGCAATTGCATTCAATCTCAAAAGAACTATAATTCGACATTGTGTGCAAAAAAAACAAGCACATATCCTAGTTACTATATATAACGCATGGGTAGGCGAAACTTGGATCACAAATTAATATTATTATAATGAGTAAATTATATTCAAAAATAGACTAAAAATTTTTAATAACAAGTGTAATATTTTTCATTGCCTTTATATAAAGTATTTATAGCATTCTGATCTACTTTAAATATTATTTTCAGATATATTGTTTTAAGTTTGTATGTGGAATGGGGTTCTAGGAAAACGCCTTCAAGTTTTAGGAGCTCCATGAGTTGAAAAAGTTCAATGACCACTGATCTAGAATAAACAGCGACGAACTAGCTGCCTTCTGTAAGAGAATCAAGTGGTGGGTGTCTTTTTTTTTACAATCCAGCAAAGTAGCCCATATATGTTTAAGTGTATTAAAATTATGCAAGAAAAGAAAGGAAATTTTAATTTATTTCGTTAATAAATACAATGGAAATTAAATTTTACGAAGAGAAAAAGACTATAGCTTTCTCTCATATCTACTCAACACACCATGATATTAAGTATTAAAAGTAAATTAATTGTGCTTTTAAAGTACGTTCAAATATGATTCACCAGAAAAATTCTAATGAATACAAAAGCCAACTTTTTGACTAATGCCCCTAACTTGAGTTAATGGAATTGAAATATACGTACTTTTCAGAAAAGTAAAAATAATTATTTTTGCGTTACTTGGATTAACATATTTTTATTTCCTAATGTATCAAATTTTGCAATTGTTTATGCTAGGAAAATAAAATGATCGAACCAAGCATTCTAACAAAAGCTCTTCTTGCTATAAATAATACAAAACAAAGCCAAAAACACATTTTTTAAAAGGCTATTATAATTAGGAAATATTTCCTGTAAGTATTTTATTTTAAAACATCTTAAAAGTCATTTTCCTTTTTAAAAAACAGAAATTACATTTCGCTCCTCTAAAACTAATTTAAACAGTTTTTGACACATATAATTAAAGTATGCATTAAAAATATTTTTGGCACTGGCATTATTAATTAGTTTTATTTTTCAAATGCAAGTATAAAAATGGAGAAACAGAACGTGTTTTTCAAATGAGCAAATAATTAAATTAAAATATCACTATTAAAGTTGACTGTAAATAATTCGAGTTTCTCAAATTGGAAGGGATGTCAGTTAAAATTGAACTTTTTTTTCGAGAAAACCCGAATTACTGTGTTTTTTTTTATTTTAAAAGGAAACTTTTAATTCATTTCTGTCTTGCAAAAGCTCTAAACATAACTGCATTTTCGAAATCGGTGGTTAACTTAGGACAGAGTAAAAATAAAACAAGTAAATATTTTTTTTTTGTATTTATGTGGTGAAGTAATTAACGAAATTAAAGCATCGGAAAAAGTTAGACAATTATTTTTTCTGAGTTATATGTTTTCGAGTGTTATATAGATTTGTAAATGTAATTGGCTTATATTTCTTAAGCTTGGAAATGTTAGTCTGTGCGATTTATATCAATCTAGATTGAATTGGAATTTTTTTATCATATTGCACATAAATAGCAAATTAAAAACAAGTTAAGCCTATTATTATTACTTAGATAATTCTTATACTAGATAGATTACCGATTCTCTTTAGATCATACTGTATACTTTATACTGACAGTTGGCTTTTCCACAAAATAATTTGTTTAAATAAGAGACCGTTTTCATATTTATTAATATTATATATTGTTTGTTTATTTTAATGATAAGAAAATTGTGCTTTATCTGTATATCATGTATCCAGTTCAATATAAGTTTTTTTTAATTTTAAGTAATGAAAAAAATTAATTAAAGAGTGTTTTTTTTATGGATTTTGGAATATTTTTTAACACAATTTCTAGAATTTATACGTGAAATGCTTAACAGACTTTTGTAACAGCAAAAAATGGAACTCTTCCCCAAAAAAAATTTTAAGACACACTTGTGTTTATTTTTATATTAAGTTAAAAAGTATTTTTAATACATTATTTTGGTTAAAAAATTAAAAATTAAAAAATAAAGAAGAAAAAAGTATGCAAAGTCGCAATTTCATTTACTGCATTTCCTTAGAAGGTTTTAAGAAAAGAGAAGTGAAGAGAATTAATATGTTCTATATCTTATGAAAAGAAAAATTATAGCTTTCCTCATTGTTCTTTCCCAAAGCTCAAATACTGTGGGCTGAGCTTGCCGAAAAATTCAATTCGATTGTAACATAAATACTTACGATATGTATTTCTTCAAAATGAGAATTCTTTATAGAAATAAATAACTCAATGAAAAAAAACTGAGAAAATTGTGAAAGTAGGTGCTATGCCCACAACCTGTGTTCTACAAACGACTGAAATCTATGTGAATACAAGAACACGAAAGGATGCATTTTTTAGCATTACTCAATATGAATTATACAATGTTAAGATCAGCTCTTCAACTTCATTCCCGATAGTATCAGTATTAAAAACTTCTAATGCATACTTTTTCTTAATTTTACTGCTTTTAATAAACTATTGTATCTTTGTACTAAATTTCTTCCCTTACCATCGGGCCTCGATTTATCAAACTCATTGCGACCTAAGATTTTATTAGTTAAGATTACACAATAACCTACAGGTCTCAAAAATATCTAATTTTTTTCTTTCATTACTATCATTGGAAAGCTGCCACAAAATTTCAGACCTAATAACCAATTAGTTTTTGAAATATTTGAAGTATTTTTAGCTTAGGTTTTAGTTTCGGTTTCATTTTAAAGCATTTTCCCTCTCTTACATTGATCTAGTTAATAACATGTTCGAACACACTCATTTCTTTCCGTTTTGAATAATTATCAATTTCAATTTTCATTACTAAAATCATTTCTACTCTATTATGTTTTGAGTTTTTGGAGTTACCATTGTTACTTAATTCAAAGCCAATTTTTGTTTTAAAAAATAGCTTGTTTTAACATATAAGCTTTATTAATAGTTTTTTCCTGTTAAGAAAATGTCACAGCCAAAACGCTCTCAGGTTGTTATGAGGAACAATATTTCAAGAGATGGAATAAACTGAAAATGATGTATCTAAAAATCAGATCAACGGCGATACTGCAATTAGATTTCCGAATTCATGTATTCTGAGAATTGAGATATCGCAGATAAAACTGAATATATTCATGATGTAACACAAATTACATTACTGTAAACTATTCTGAAATATAATATTTCAGTATTTTAAAGTTGTGCAACAAAAACTCAAAATTTCTAAGCTACCCAATTTAAAACTGAAAAAAAATAATAAATTTATGAGCAAACCAGGTGAGTTTTAGCTTAAGTTAGTATCCTTATTATTTTGTACATAAATGCTTTGTGTTTCAAAACTTTTGTAAAAATATTGTGTTAAGATTAGGCTGAATAACCTGAATTAAAAAATATATTCAGTCATATTTAATTAAACTAGTATTTTATTGTAGAACTTAAGTTGGAAAAAAAAATATTAGTAAGTTAGAATTTTACAGGCATTTTTAGACTTTATTTTAGACTTTAAAAATTTAAACAGTTTTTCTCAGACTCTTTTTAAATTTAAAGATATAAGTGTTTTTTTTAATACCTAGGGCTTTTTTTCTGTTCAAGTTAGAGTCTTGGATCTTTTTTTGTATTTATTTCCAAATGTATCTCTATAAAACTTAGTATGGATTTAGGTCCGAGATTTTTAGTATTTTTTGTAATTTTGTTAATATATTGCTTAAGTTAATATACTTGTGTGTGTGTTTTTTTCAGGTTTAGCTGTAAAAGTAATTTTAAAAATTTTACAAGGGAACAGATTTTAAAATCTATTCTAACTTTTGTTTCCAATAATCTGATGAGCATAATTCATTTAAAATGAATAAAAATTTTAAAAATTGAGCATTTATAAAAATTTGAAAAACTTTAAAATTTCTTATTTTTTTACAATTGTAAAATAATAGTTGGTCAAAAACTGACTTTTTACTTTCAGAACTAAATTAATAATTTAATCTGAATATAAAACACTCATTTTTTACTGTTACTCTCTAAAAATGTTTTAAAAATGGGTGCCGTGTAGCATTAATTCGGAGTTATTCGTAATATCGGAAAAGAATACAAATTTTTAGCAATTACCTTTTGGAAATTCAATAATAAGCAACTTATTATTGAACACATCATATAGTCAGAAAACACACACTTTTTATTCAGCAGCTAAAAATACTATTAGCAAATTATTGTTACAAAAAAAACATTTTACTGTTCCAGACAAAAATAATGTTATTTGAAAAGAAATCCATTTTTTTCTTATGTAATCTAATACAAACAATTGTTTTGGCTGATGAAATAATTCATTAATTCATGGTTAGTTTTTCATTAAATAGATGTTTTTTTCATTCCTTTTAATAGTGGCAAAAAAATCGTTAAATTTCGAAATTCGTTTCACAGGGTTTCGGTAAATCGGTGTCCAACTGTATTTCTGTTTCATTTCTTAGACATTTAATAATCAGTGATCAGTAATATAATTAGAAACTAATCTTGCTAATCAGTTTTTAAAGGCAAATTGACAATACGTGACCTTAAACACTTATTTTTATTCGAAATATTTCCCTGGATCTATAGCAATTATGAAAAGTACGTTATACCTAGAAAGAATTACTATGAACCAAAATTGTAAAGCGATACATTTAGAGTCCTATTTCTCTTTGATCTGAACTATTCTATTTTAGTTAGGTAAATAGACTATTAAAATGAAACCCTAAATGCTTTTGAAACTAACTTGATTTATATGTAAAAATCAAGCTAGGAAAAAGAGCTCTATAATGTAACGTTTATTTACTTATTTTAATTTAATTAGCCTTATTCATATTGTTTGATATTTCAATTAATAAATTAATTAAATTTCGAATACGCAAATATTTAGCCTTTAATTTGATACAAATATCCTTCAATTTTACAGATCCTTTTTTACAGAAGTTAGTCATGATAATACATAGTTGTTCAAAGATACTAATTTGGTTAAAAACAAATTTGTGAAATATTATCTACAGTATCTGATGTTATGTAAAAATTACTGCATAGGATTTTGTAATTTTATTTAAAATATTGAGCAAAAAATTATAATTATATAACATTTATGAAATTTAAAATTATTGGAAATTTTAAATATTTATTTTGTAAATTTTTTAGTAATTGTTTATTTATCATTATCATACACAATTTTTTCATTTATCAATCTGATGTAAACAACAACAAAACAAACGAGCTAATCTTTTCGTGAGAGTAAATGTGATCGAAATTTAACTTCGATAAATAAAGACTTCTTACTTGGTATATAGTTTATTTTTTAAAAAACCATTTCTATTTTTGTTATAATCTCTACTAAAAATCCCAAACAACTTTTACAACCATAATCCCAACTAAGTATTGCACATTTTCCCCTTTGAACAAAATTGCTTTCTCCTTATTTCTCTAAAGAATTCGAGATACTTCACTGGACCGATTATAGAGATCCTTTTCGGAACCATTATTTTTAAACTTCAACTCGTGTCGAATCATTAGTTAAAGTGTTTCAGCATTCCGTGTAATGGTCTTTTTTTGTTTATGCAAATGAACTCTTAAGAAAAGGAATAGGCTGACTTTCGGCAGTTGCGTAATTGGTAAGAACATTCACATTAGTCATTTCGCTAATAAAAAAAGGAGTGAAGATAAAACAAAATAGCCTGAATTAATGGATTTTTAGACGAAAATATATTGGACTGAATGGACTTCATTTGGAGTCTGCCAAATGTCAGGGAAATCATTGTGTGTATAAATGAGATTGGACAAAAGTTTTTTTGGTGGTAAGAACTATTTAAGTCTTAAATAAAAACTATTTACTCACGTAGATATAAACTCTTTCTATTTATATGCATAACATCGTCAAAAAGAGCAACGTGATCCAGATCCAAGAATATACGTTTTTCCTGGTTATATATTGGAAGTATATGTATGTAAAAGACAAAAAAACTTATCTTAGACACGTTTATTTGGGGGTTTTCTATAGAGGGTTTTAACATATTTATTAGATAAAGATTTTCTCCTTTCCTTAGATTTGATAAGAGATACACAAAGGCTTTTGGTAACTGACTTCGTACTTTTGAAACATAGCTAAATCACGAAGGTATCATAGGTATTATTTTACTTTACACGACCATTATTCCACCAAGTTAGGGTTATAAAACCAATTCCATATAGCATATTACTTCCTAATTATTCCGAAAATCTGGTGTAAATAAGAATTCGATTTTGTTATTTTATTAGAATTCTATCGGTATTACTTTCGCGTTTCTAACATATTCTTTACAATGAAATTAAATCTTAACATTTCTCTTGAATTTCATTCTCAAGACTTTGGAAGAATTTCCAATACATTTTTAAATATTTAAACTTTAAGACGAGTTCACGTCACTATATGAAAAGTTACTAAATTATACTTCACAATTTACTCAAATTTTTTAAGGCATATAAATAAATTCAAACGGGTGTATGTGAAGCAAGGATGCGCACGCAAGCACATTCGCGATCATTTGGTGTCATTTTATAAAGTTTACTCAATTTTATAGTAGTGCAACTGAAATGGCTTATTTTTCTCTTGCATAACGTTTTTCAATTTTGCTTCTTCGAAATCAAGCCTATATCGTCTCTTTCCCATTTAAACAATCGTTCATGCTTTATTTTTGCGTAACAAGATGTAATATAAAAAATAGAGAACTTAAGCACAAAATTAATAAAAATACCTTCTTATATTTTTATTAGCAACTTTACCAACTTTCGTAACAAAATACTAGAAGATAAAAATTTGTGATATAAAAGAGGGGTTTTGTTCATTTTAGATATATATATTCCTAAAAATCACAAAAATATTTTTCATGTACTTTCAAGCTTGACATAAGGTTTATTTTAAGGAAAATGGTATTAATAAAACATCTAACAGAGACAATTTTTAAGCAGATTATTTATAATTTATATAATGCTACAAAATATTTCGCAGTTAGTTAAAATTTGAAGTTGTCTAAATGCCTTTAAAAGGAATATATTAGCTTTATTATACTATTTTCAATAAAAATTCTTTGTATTCAGAAGTTGCGTAGCATGAAAATATTGATAGTATTAAGTCTTATGAACTGAACGATTATTTAACACAATAATATATTTTTGTTTCCTTATCTTAAATTAAACGGTTTTATGTTGATACCTTGCGAAATGAAACCAACTGAGTGCTTTTCAGAATTTTTCAGTGGATTAAAAATTTGTTTCTGGCATTGTCTGACTGAAACTAACATATTTTTCTTTCGACAAAATGAAAACAAACCGATGATTAATCTTAAGCTTAGAATTATAAATTCATTTAACTATTATTTTCTATTTATAAAGTAATAAACTGCCAAATTAATGTCTGTAAATAATTCGTGATATGATACATTAATGCATAACAAACAATTAAAGATATATGATGAATTAATTATATTGATGATTGTTGTTACTCTGTGTGATTATTTATTACGCTTACAGTCATTATGAATGTTTTTAAATGACTTCAAAAATTTAGAATAATATTGTATTCAAAGTTATGATTTGATGTAGATATGTTTTTTGATAAGCAGATATAAAAAATTCTTGCATGTTACATGCTTAGAAATTCTAACATCATTTTTATATTTTCTTAAATTTAATGTGCCTTATTATAAAGGCTTTCAGTATTTTTTATGTTAATCTTCAATTTCATAGATAGCAGTAAACTGGTATAAATTTTTGCATGCTTTAATTTTAAAAAACTTATACAGTTGATAATTTGAGCAATAATTACTCAGAGAAATAACTTTTATCTACAATATATGTGTAATGTCAAAAAAACTCACATCAATCATACTGAAGTAAATAAGCCAAAATGCATATTAAAATTGCATAAAGTAAGATATGATTAAAAATGTAATCTATAGAAATTTATACCTACCCATGAAACCAACAATCGCATTTAAATATAACTGCGATAGCTAACAAATAATATTAATGAATTCAAAATAAATTTTTAATAAATCTCTTCATCCAATAGTTTTAATTAAGCAGAAAATCATGAAAAGCCAAGCATTAGCTTACGAATTTATTTTCAAATCGAATAGCTTAGCTTATTTGTTTTGAACGGATGTTGTACGAACTGATATTATATCAATAATTGGTAATTAGGGATGTAATTTGAGGAATGGTATATTTCTGTGTAAAAAAACAGATATGCTAAAATAATTTAGCAATCTATCCCGTAGCTGAGGCTGTTGTAAACATAAGCATGAAAAGTTCTCTCACAAATAAAATATTGTAAATATATAATGTTTGTAAAAACATTACAATACTTATTCATTACTTTTACAAAGCTTGAATATGAAATCTAAATTTAATTATTTTCATTAATTAACATATTTGGAGCTAATTACGTCCTGAAAAATTGCATTAAAGATCAGAATTGAATGATTTAAAACATGCATTTGAAATAAAAACGTATAATATAACCAGACATGCGTAATTTAAAAATAACTAAATTTTTAAATATTTTCTTGTAGGGGTATTATATTATATAACCGGGCTGCATATGTGATGGATAGGAAGAAGTAATAATATCATTCAGAAAAATGTTATTGCTCAATAAAAAACACCTTGAACACAAAAAAGCACGAATAACGCTTTCAAAACTGTAAAATGTCTTCTGCTTTTGCCTAGTTAATATTAATAATTGTTAACATTTATTACACAGCAAACCAAAGAATGTTATTTGTTAAGTTTGAATCATAATTGTAAGAGAGAAATTTAAATAGCTATAATGGCAAATTAGATGAATAAAGCGTAAAATTTACTTTATTTAACTAAAATATAATAAAAAAAGTTCTTATTTTTTGTTTGATTAGAGTTTTACAAAAACCATAGAAAAAAATTTCAATAGAAAAGTAACATTGAAAAATTTCATCATTTCTTATCTCGAATAACATGTTAAATTTCAAGAATGTCAGGAAACAAAATTTAACACTGTATTTTAATAGCACCGATTTTTAATAACACATAATTTTTTTATTATAAGCAGTGACGATTAATTTAATTAGACTTTTTAATCATTCTATTAAAAAAAGAGAGGGAGAAAAGACATTTATCCTATCATTCATTTCATTTTGCCATTTTGGCATTGCTCTTAGTTTAACATACAAATAAGTTGCATGGGAGACAAAGCAGATGTTCATTTTATCCAAGGATTATGAGAACCAGTTTTTTTCTTTGCAGGGAATGGATACAATCTCAAGGGAATCACATCCTTACCCTAGGAATTCCAATTAACTTCTTGCCACGAAGGATAACAAAGTTTCACTAGTAGGTTTAAAGCGATTTTCACTATGAGGCAAAGAAAGTGTTACTTTTGAGTATGCGATTTATTTTTTACTTTTCTTTAAAAAAGTATGAACAAAAAAAAACTACATAAAATATAAAACGTTTCAAGATTTAAATAAAAAGAAAATGAACTTCTTCGCATCATTTTTCATGTTTCCATAAATAGAATCTATGGAAAATTATTTATATTTTGCACAAACAATTCCGTTAAGGCTATACATTACTCTATAAATGAAAAAAATATCGAAAAAAAAATTGTGTTTTCTTCTGACTTATAATTTTGGGAAGCTTGATCCCAAATTTCTGTTCTAATTACCAATTTGTAGAAGATTTCTGAGCCGAAATTTTAGTTTGGGTTTTATTTAAATCATTTTTTCAATCTTAAATGGAATTAATTAAAAATATTTTAGAACAATCAGCTCTTTATGTGTGAAATATTTATTAACTTAAATTTTCATTACTAAAATAATTTTTGTTTGCTTATGTTTTGAGACATAAATTTTCATAGTTACTTAAATAAGATTGATTTTAAGACCAGTTTTTGTTATTAAAAATAGTTTATGTAACTTAGAAGCTTTTCATTATTTTTCTCTTGTTGAGAAAATTCCACGGATAAAATGTTCTTATGCTGCTATGAGAAACAATATTTCGAAGAGATGAAATACTTTTGAAAATCATCATTCGAAAATTACCAACTTATTACAGTAAACATATTGTAGTAAGTAGGTAAGTTGAACTTCACAGGAGACTGGATCGATGATTCGATCCTCCGCTCCCTATCTTGAAACTACGATTTTGCTGGTGTTGTTAGCTTGGCTTGTTGGAGGAGCTGGTTGCGGCTATTGAGATTGAGCATTGCTATAACATATTGTAGTTCTATATTATAGTATTTTAAAGTCATCCAACAAATGCTCAAACTTGGTAAACTGCCCGATTTAAAATTTGAAAAAATTTCTTTTTGCACACACCTGGTGATTTTTTACTTTAGTTAGCATCATTATTATGTATATAGTATATATTATGTAGCTATTATTATTGAGTTTGAGTTTCAAAACCTTTGTGAAAATAACGTTTTAAGATTAGGCTGAATAACCTGTCGTCGTAAAAAAATGCAATCGATATTTAGCAAAAACATAGCCACAAGTCACTTGTAGTAGTATGACTTTGACATTACTGACAATTCACCTGGACAGTTTGCTTCAAGATGTTGAATGTTTTGTTCCCAATGACCTGTGCGGTCTTTCAAAACACTTAGACTATGTAGTTGCCAAACTAAAATAATTTAATTGTGTGCTTTTCAAATTATTTTGTCAGTAACTTATCTGATGGCATGCATTTATAGATGATGCACTGTTCATTGGCAATTTCTGTTTGGACAAGCAAAATCACGTACTTGCATTAAAATTGTAATCAGTACATTCCAACTACCATATTTTTATTTGTTAATAAATGAACTTCATTGTCAGATGCTTTTAAAATACATCCTATATATTATGAAAAAAATTATTCGTAATATTAAATCATAATTATGTGACAAACTTGATAGGTGCTATAAAGCCGTAGTTTCCTTGCTTCAAAATCATGTCATGTGAGACTTCGAAAACCGTACTATTTTTCACTTGTATAATGAAAACTCCCCAATTCCTTTGGAAGGTATTTGGTGGTCACACTTTGCTACAGTATGTTTTGAATAATTGCCGTAAAATACGGCGTATAGCGCGCAATGTTGACCCAAAAAGTAAAATCGAAACTTAAGAGAGCGTTATACTCTGGGTACGAAAACGGTTGTTTTAAAAATAACAAAAGAGATGATAATAATAAAAAATATTTTACTTCAATATGCATCGAAATACTGTTTGTTTAAAAGAAATTACTTGCCTTATGAACTAAAAGAGTTTTAGTTCACGAAGTATACTTTTTTTTTCAGAAGTCTGGGATAATACCTCAAATGAATGACTTCTAAACATAAGACCAATGTATACTAATATAGGGTGTTTTTTTAGAGGTATAGAACTTTAAATTGCAATAAGACAACGATGTATTATTCGATTGACATGATTTTTTTATTCGAAAGATAATCTTGTGGTATTACATTTTAAATATGATTTCTGGCATAGGACTGCCACGGCTGTCTCGGATGTAGTCCAATCTGGACGTCCAATTTTTCGATGACTTTTTCCAACATTTGTGGCCGTATATCGGCAATAACACGGCGAATGTTGTCTTCCAAATGGTCAAGCGTTTGTGGCTTATCCGCATAGACCAATGACTTTACATAGCTTCACAGAAAATAGTCTAGCGGTGTTAAATCACAAGATCTTGGAGACCAATTCACAGGTCCAAAACGTGAAATTAGGCGGTCACCAAACGTGTCTTTCAATAAATCGATTGTGGCACGAGCTGTGTGACATGTTGCGCCGTCTTATTGGAACCACAGCTTTTGGACATCATGATTGTTCAATTCAGGAATGAAAAAGTTAGTAATCATGGCTCTATACCGATCACCATTGACTGTAACGTTGTGGCCTTCATCGTTTTTGAAGAAGGATTCCACCAGCCCATAAAGCGCACCAAACAGTCAGTTTTTCTGGATGTAACGGTGTTTCGACATACACTTGTGGATTAGCTTCACTCCAAATGCGACAGTTTTGTTTGTTGACGTAGCCATTCAACCAGAAGTGCGCTTCATCGCTAAACAAAATTCGCTTATGAAAATCGGAACAACGGCAATCTCGTTTTGGGCCCATTCGACGAATCTACGCCTTGCTTGATCATATTTAAAACGTAATGCCACAAGATTATCTTTCGAATAAAAAAATTCATTCGTTACATCGTTGTTTTTGCAATTTAAAGTTATACCTAAAAATTAAATAATACAGCTTGAAAGTATAGGTGCACGTTATACGCCGTATTTTACGGTAACTGTTACTTTATTACTTTGTAAATATTTTATCCATGATATTCGTTAATAATACAGTTTGCAATTATCATATATATATATATATATATATATATATATATATATATATATATATATATATATATGAATTTATAACTTTACAACATATTAATTTGTAAATTACAAAGTTAATTTTTGAATGCCTATCTACAGTTATAATATATTAAATGGCATGGTATTAATATTCTGTTTCCTTTTATAAAATATTCTTGTTAACTATCTTCCAGCAATGCAAATAGCTTATAAAAAATATAATAGTTATTTTGTTTGTTTGTTTTTAAATAATTTTCCTAAAAATAAAATCTAATGAATACTACAAAATTAATACTTGTTTATTTCCTGATGATATATTTGCCCTGTAATTGGTCAATAAATTATTGTTTTTGAAAATAGTAAATTGCAACACTTGTATAGCGAAAACATTTGCTATGGTAGTTTATATTAACAGAGGGTAGTGAGTTTCAATCAATTCTGAAACTTTAATAATATAAAACAAGTAAAACTTTAAATATTTTGTTTGTGAAATAATTTTTCCCTGCTGGCTTTTAAAAGCAAGTTTTAAAAAATTATATTAAAGACTTTGGATCTAACAACATTTTTCGATGCCAAAGGCTATTAAATTTTTGTAGTGCGAATTAAAAATATTTCGCTCTGATAACCACGGTAAGTATTCTAAGTACATGGAAAATAAAAAGGCGCATTTGATACATATTTTTTTGTTTCTTTTTGATGGAGCGGATTATAAAATTTTCTTTCTGTTCACTGCTCAAAGTATTACATTACATACTTTCATAGGCCACTTTTTTCAACAAAAAAGTATTTTGAATCTCAAATACTCAAGAATTTTTTTTCTGAATTAACTTTTATTATAGTTTCAAATTTTTACTCAAAAGTGAACGTGTGAAGAGACAGAATTTTCTTTTTTATTTTTACATCAAAATAATTTTTTTAAATGAGTAAATATTACAATAAAAAACTGAACCTTATACAGCCCTTAAATTCAGTTTAAGTTTAACATGGATTGAAAAAGTACTACAACGCTTTTGTTTGTAATGATTTTCAGTTTTCCTATGATTTCTAGAATCTAGTTCTAGATAAATCCTCTTATACATGCAGAAGGTTTTTCATTTGATTTAGCAGAATGTTTTATCATTGGTAATCAAAGAATTCTTGAAATTCTTCTATTACAAACAATTTTTTTACAATTATACATATGTATCAAATTGTTCCCTTTTAATTTAGGAAAGATGAGGCAGTAAAGTTTAATGACTGGGATGAACTATCAAAATATTCGAGCAGAGCTAAATGTAAATGTTTCTTTTACCAAAGTCTGTATCAAAGTATTTCATGCGAGTGCAAAAAAATACAGAGAATGGACAATTTCAAAAGCTGTCTGTAGGTTTAATGAGTATTTAATTAGAAGATTTACGATGCCAATGAAACAGGATTACTACTGGGTACTAATTAGAAGAATCTTTACTTTCTTGTTTCAAATGTGCAAAGAAATGTTGTTGAAGGGAAAAGAAAACTTCTTCCATGATTATTCATTGTTTCAACAGTGAAAACCAACACTTAATGGAATTTTCACGAATCCATCCCAAACTAAATCTTTACCTAGTTTTTTTCGTTTAAAAGTCAAAAAGAAAAATAAGAAAATTGTTTAGTTTCCTTTCTTCCAAACGATTTTGGCGTTAATTGAAGCAATGAAAACTGGGCGCTTTCATGACAATAGAACCATGGGCAATTGAGGGTGACTAAAAGTGATAGTTTTTACTTAGCGAGGGGAAATATATCCTCAGCCTTTGAAAATGCATTGGTTTTTGATACTTTTACTGTAGTGGAATGGTATTGCCAAGTAGTTCTGGAAAACTAAAGAAGCAAATGAGTTATTGAGTACGTAACTTTTCTCACTAATTTTAGTTTGAATGTGACCTCTTCTTCATCAAAGACATACTCAAGAAGCGAAAACAAACTTTTCATTTTCTAAATTTACGATGTAGTAGCAAACGTTACTCCTACATATTTGTGTACATAGATGTTTGAGTAATAATTCATAATTTAAATTTTCTTTTGACGAATTTTATTTAATTTATGATTATCGGAAACCCTCCATGACAACGCGTGATAGTTTATTTTTCTTAGTTTACCCACCTAAAGGGAAATGTCTTTTTAACCACAACCTTTTCTGTGAAAATGGCCTCTTAGGCACATTTGCAAATAAATTTTGCAATATCGTGTCATCCACTTATTCTGACCAATCATGGTATTAAATCAAATGACTCTCAAAGCTTCCAATTGGGAAAGGCATAAAAAGCTGAGATCTCCGAAATGTAAAATAGAACACGCTTCTGTCTCTTGTCTTTAAGTGGGTGTGTTCTTATAGCTTTGTCGCTTCATGTTAAAATTAAGAGAATATCGAATTAATTTTTTTAAAAAAATGTATTATAAATTCATTCAAATACTGAATCCAAAAAGATAGCCCAGTAACATGTTTAGTTCCAATGAAATCGATACATATATATCTATTTCCTTGGAATATACATGAGTATATTCCAATGACAAGTGCACATATGTGTACATATTTATCTATTTTTATTTATGTTTCATCCAACTCATATATAAAGCCAATTAACTACTTTTTGCTTAATTATTTCATTTAAAGGCAACGATTTATTATTGTGCAATTGATTTTGCATACTATATTACACTCCACTCAATAGCCTACGATGTAGGTAACACCTTCAATGAATCAACTATAAAAAATAGAGAATAAGAATAAAGCAAGTGCATTAACTTCCTCGACTTTCTTTGTGATGCTTATTGGCTCTTTTCAAGAATGTTTAACTGAATTCTATATCTTCTATAATACCAATATACTTCTTAACAAATTAATTCAAGTAGAAGACTCGCTGTTTTTACTTTTGCTTCCTTACTGACGTTTTATTATTCGGAGTTCATTTTATTAATGGATTTGTCTAAGCAAAGTGTCAACACAAAGCTGTGAAGTTCTTTCTTGTTGTGTGTGTGTGTGCGTGTGTGCGTGTGTGTGTGTGTGTGGGTATATGTTAATAAAATAAGTGATACAAAAAGGATAAGTAATACAATTTTATTTTATTTTTGATAGCTTACACGAATATTGATACATTTATACATTTTTTTTTTCATTCATCATTGCTGATTCAGGGGGTCTATATCAAATTCATACAGCCCATCAATTGAGAATCATTGATACCGCACTCGTGTAGCGCATGTCTCATAAAAAAAAATCTGATACCTAATTAACTTAATGAATACTTTAATGTGCCTAGTTGGGTTTTTTGATGAATAAGAACTATAAATTAGACTTCCCAGTTACGAAATCCCCAGCCTTACCACCAGCTCACCTGGTGATAAAATTATCAGACTATTTAATAAGAATGGGAGAAGGTGCAATTTCGTGTTATCGAGGAGTTGAAGTCCTCTAAAATTTCATTAATTTACAAAAATAAACTCAATATTTACACTAATATTTTATAAACGAAACAAATATAAATTTATGAAGTTGAGCGGGAATAAAAAAATAAGTATCTACATATATATATATATATATATATATATATATATATATATATATATATATATATATGGTTATTAATTAGCTAATTAATGTTTTAAAAATTAATAAATAGCAGACAAAAACTCAGGGTAGATTGATTAAAAGATTCATTATTTTTTAATGTATCATTTTGAAGTTTTAAGAGAGCCATTGGCAATGGTTCGTGTCAGAAACTGAAGGCCTATTGACAGTTTCGTTTTCCCGGAAATATGAAAAATATTTTGTATATTGTGTGGGCTAAATTATTTTTTCCACATTAAGGTCCTCAAATTTTGGGACAGATAACCGCAATGACTGATTATTCATCTTACTAAGAGCTGATATTTTTTTTCTCTACCTTAGCAAAAACCTTTGGTTGAAGAATCGTTTACCCTAATTAAAGGGGCGATATTTCCACTTAAATTATGCTCTCCTATGGCTCTATCTCGTTTACTTTGTTTTACTTGTTTCTTTTATTTTCATGTTATTCTCTTTTTACCAGTATTTATTGAAAATGTAGTAATTTATCATAAATGAACAAGACTTCTAAGGATTCTTACGAAGTTTTAACATTCCCCAGTTGAGTATAAAGGCTTTTCCCTAAATGTTTCAATTCGCTATAATTACAGTGATTAACTTTATCATGGTACAGAGAAAGAAAATTAATTCGATACCCAAACAAGCACTTATCCCCTTAAATTTTGTGGTGATAGGTATTATTGACAGCTTCTAATTACCTAGGGTTAAATATAAGAGGCGCAGATCGCTGGTAAAATTACGTAGAGCTAACAAATCAAGAAACAATATTATCTGCTTGTGTTATATTCTTGTGTTCGAGAACATGGTATTTTTATTATTTTAGCGCACAAATTTAAAATAACTCCACAATCAATGCAATTTTAGTTATGAACCTAGTTTTCGTTTTGCTATGTGTGTTTGTAGAAATTATTTTCCTACTTCTTACGGTTTTTTTATGTAGTTGATACATTCAACCAGAGTTCGGATAGGATATGTCTTTATCCATTGTATAATAACATCTGAATAGTATTTAAAGAGAAAGTGTATCAGAAATCATAATGATTTTTTCAAATACAGTCGAAACTCCATATTACTAACATCTATATTGCGATTTTTCGTATACAACGAACTTTTTCCTGGAGCCAAGAATATTTTACGATTTTCATCGTAAAATAACCTCCCTATAGTGAAGTGCATTTTTTGTATAACGAGCATTTTTCTTGTGATTCAATTTTTTCTCCCTATTTTTAAAGTATTTCTGGACATTTAAAGTTATTCTCTCTTTTAACACATTTTATGATGGTCATAAATCTTGAACTGGTTTTATTAGGGTCCTAACTCCTTAAGAGAAGCAGAATTATGGGCCTTCAATTCAAGAAGTGCAACCTTTAAACCCCATTGACCAGTACACAAGAAACATCTTCGATATCCCCTTTTATCCTAAGTGGAATGAATTTTCTCGTGTAATTGATCTAGTGTCCGTTTATTTGTAGTCTTGATCAATCGTACTGGTAACTTCGTTTCTCGTACTTTCGTTTCTCCTTTTCTTTAAAACGTAAGTGCTTGAGCATCAAAGGAAATAAATTTAATTCTTCAGGAAGGGGATAAAGGTGTCAAGAAGAAGGACATTGCTTTAAAATTTGGTATTTCTCCAAACAGCTTATCACCTATTATAAAAAATCGAGATAAGTTACAAAATCATGATTCATCGAATTTTTGTTCAAAAAGTTTAAGAACATGTATCAATGAAGATGTCGACGAGTTAATTTTAAAGTGGATACACACAATGTGAGATAAAAATGTTCCGATCTCTGGACCTTTCGAAATAGAGAAAGCTCTCAAATATTGCGAAGGCATTGAGATGCAACCAATTTCTAGGTAGCAATGGATGCCAAGAAAAATTTAAGAAAGGACTCAGAAAGAGATTTTTGGTGCGGTGCAAAAATGTGAGGTGTATTACGAAGCAAAGCATTTTTTTCAAACGAAAAAACTCAAACAAAATTAGCAGATTTTATGAGTAATTAAATTTAAGGACGCGTGTGTTAATGTATGTTTAGAAATTATAGTTATAAAATAATGTATGCTGAGAAATAATTCTAAATTTAAAATAATGCATGCTAAAAATTACTTGTATGTTTTAAATTATAAAAATGTCCTTAAAATTCATTAATTTTAATATAAAATTATTTTCTTAATGTTGAAAATCTAGTGTATTCCTTGACATTCTTTTTTCTTGATTTTTTTTTATGGATTAGATCGTAGGTTCTCAACATGGGCGATAACGCCACCTTGTGGGCGTTTGTGACTTTCAGGGGGCAATAAAAGGCCCAGAGAAAATTTGGGGGCGTTGGAATGGCATGATGATGCTTAGGCAAATTAACCAAATACGGTCTAAAAAAGACTAAAAAAAACACGCTGATTATATACTACTGATTATATGTTTTTGAATCATTTCTATCACGTGTAAGAAAATTCACATATTTCGGTAGCTCAGGAAGTGGATGAAAAATTTAAAGATAACATTACATTCATACCTACATCAAATTGAATGATATAGTAAATTTTAATTTCTGTAGTGTACGTGTTTTCTTTGTTTGTGAGTAGTAAGAAAAATGTTTCGTCCACTGCATTTCATTACGAATGTTATACAAGAAATATAATTTAATATGTTAACTAGGAATATAATGTGTGATTCTTTAAAGGTTGAAACTGTCACATTAATTATTTTGAAAATAATAGTTTATTATTCAAAGTACTTCGTATAATCAAAACTCAGGCCTCTCTTAATAACAGGTATTAAGCTAAAACTTTTGTTCCTCTCTTTTAAATAAATTCAGCAGCGTTTCAATTCCAACAATATCCTATCTACAACTAAAATATATAATATTACACATTTAAATATATTTGTGGTAATAGCTATTTTGGATTCTCATGTAAAAAAATGAGGGCTTTGGAAGAAAAAATTAAATTAAAAATATATAGTCTATTAGTAATAGAAAATTTTTAAAAATTTAATTCTTGTGTTTTCACCATGTGTTTTGTACACTTTTATTTTTCTTGAGTTGAAGGGAGTAGTATTGAAATATTCACTAAAAAAGGGGGTGCCAGTTCAAAAAGGTTTGGAACCTACGGGGTTAGATATAGAAAATAAATAGATATTAGTTTAAAAAGTTGTGAATAATTACTTTTTTAATATATAATGTTTATTAATTTAAAATTTGTTTGTGGGGTTTATAATATTTAGTGAAAGATGAACCTCTATATAACGAATTTTCCATATAACGAGCCTTTTTTAAGAGATTTAGTGACTTCGATATATAGAGGTCCGACTGTAATTTTAATTAATAATACCTTCAAAATGCATTTTTGCTTATTGGAATTATATGCATGGGTTAATAATATTTAATACATGCTTAAAATAATAATGTTTCAATTTTTTAATTATATTGCACATTAATAAAAAACCATGTTCATCATGTGTCAAGTACTTCATGTAAACCTTGTACCCTGCACCTTATGTACTTCGTCTTCTAAGTTCTTCAACAATACATGTTTCAAGCACCATTAGAGAAAACAAGATTTTAATCCATTTTTAAAGGTATCTACAAATTTAAACTATAACTACATGATTTTAAAATGTTTCCTTAAAAATCAATTCCGTATTTAAAAGAAATAATTCCATTCTTGAGACGTTTACATGTGTAACAAACTTCTAAACCTTATTAACTAGCTATTGGTATTAAGAAACATGTTACTCCATCTTCAAGGCTTCTATTCAATTTCTCTTTATATCTTTTCCGTTGCTATGGTAACCACAGAGAAAGTTCACAGTCCAAAGAAATCTTGTTTATTGAAAGCGTAAATCCGGAAATATACTGGGAGAGCTTTCTTCAAATACCCAAAGCGAAGATTTAAACTCCGTTTCGAATGCCGTTCCTTTCTCATTTCCATTTACCGAAAGTAGATACATTTCCTTCCGTGCAAATCACCACTTCAATGCAATCATCAGTGTGTGATTTATGCTAACAATTCCGTTAAACGTGAATACATTTAAAGAAGTCGGGTTAGTGTGAAGCAGAGAAATGCGAGAATTGATTGTTTGATAATTTGCGTCTGTGCTGTATTTTTAGATATGATTAAAATTTTTATTTTTGACAAAGCATATATATTTAATGAGATTAGTTTGTATCTAATTTAGAAAAATAACTTTGTTTTTCTATTGTAACTGTTCTAAAACTGTTTTTCTTTTGTACATTTGATATAAAAAGTGAACATATCTAAATATCAATAAGAACTTTTAGAAAAGATTTATTATATTTTCCTTTTATGCTTTTTTCAATTGTTCATGCATTATTTCTATTTTTGAACATTTTCAGTATAAAAAAGTTACAAATTATCTTACAATTTTTTAAAAAAATTTCCAATATTATTCGTCAGTGGGATAGGAACATCCAGATAGGGTTTTGAAAACATTTTATTGGGGTTGATAATGAAATCTGGGAATCTATGAATTTATTTAATTTTGTAGTAACAACCCTTCTCTGTTCAGTTAGATATTTTATATAGAAGCCAAATCCAGTTTAAGACTTCTCGGCCACACAAATTATGAGCATATCAATATGTGCTTCATTTGAATTTCCTTATAATTTACTATTTAAAATTTAAAACCCGAAAGAGTAAAATAATTCAGTATTATTATAATCCAAAAGAAGGAGAGGAGTTTTGCCGATACTTACGTACTATGACATCGCTTCATTTCTTCAAATCACAAGAAGTCACTAAATGGCACGATATGAAACCAATAGTGGAAAACAGTTCTTGCACATGTACCAAAACAATAATAACACTAACAGCACTTGTTTGTGAATGTTTTTTTTCATTGGCGATGTCTCTTTATTTGGCGAAATTAGTCAACGGTACAATACGTAAATACCATTTTAACTTGGATTTTTATACGTATATTTTTCAAATGGAGCTGCGGATTGGTAATTATCTTTGCATACATAGTACATTCTCCGGGAGCTGGTATCAGTTTTCACTGTTACATCATATTGATGGATATAAATTGCCACAATGTAATTTTGAAGCCCATTTTTCCTGAGCTATGAAGATGTTAAATCGTACTAGGATTAATTTTGGTGAAAGCACCCAAACCAAAAAGATACTCTAGGGATCTTTAACACGCCACATAATCGTATGACATCGACGTTTTCGATTCTTTGCATCATAAAAATACATCTACTTGGGCCGGGTTTTAATTGCAAGCGCAATGAGGTTTCTTAAGTTCACTGATTAGTTTTAGACATAAGTACTGACTGTTATAGCCTTTAGCTAAGCTTTCATCGTTTCCGAAATTATGAGATACGACAGATGAAATAAAATAGCTTTGTTTATTTCTTAATGTTGAGTTTATCATCTGAAAGACGAACACGTTCGGCAATAAATGGGTTTACTTCTTTTGATCCTTGAATAGCCGTATTTCTTTCTTATCTTTTATTGAGAGGTAGTTCAGAAATAAAGCTTAAAAAGCATGTTTATAGAATATTGCCATTGTTCATTGTTGTCGTTAATTTAAAGAAAAATAGTTACCCACTAGTTTACACGTACACAGCTTGGTGTTAATTTTAAATGAAATTATAATAAACTAATAATGGTATATATGTAGTGACAGAGAAGTAAAACCAGGCTTATATAATTGTCATCGAAGTGTAATAATACAACGAATATAGAAAAAATTGATTAATTAGAATCATAGGTTCAATATTTATATAAATATAAGGTAAAAGTCTGCTGGGTGGCCAAGTTGGTTTGGCACTCACTTTGTAATCCCAAGTTTTGGGCTTAAAACTATTCGCCTTTCCCGCTATAATACTCACCATAGAACCCACGCTGTCATATATCTTGGAAGAGTGGATTTAAAACAATATTCCTGCTAAGTTTCGTCAGAATATTCGTAAAAATGGTTATTCCTTGTAATTTTAAATTAAGTGGTACTTATAAGTACCATTGGTATGCTAAGGGTTAACATGAAACCTATAAATGTGTGCAAACTTACGTGAGTGAGGTATTCGCTGGCGTTAATGGGTGGTTTCGTTCTTTCTTCCTTCGACAGCAGCAATGACAACTATTGAATAATGTGTCTAGAGCAAATGTTAGCAGTAAAATTAAGGTATCCGACTACGTTCGGAACTGTGATTTTGTAAAAGCTTATAAATGGATAATATTTATGATATTTAGTGTCACTTAGATAAGAATACGTGTATGAAATTGTTTTAAGAATATTACTAAAATAAAAAATTATTTAAATACAATATTTTGACAAAAAATGAACATAGAATGACCAATTTTCAAAACATTCTCCTTTTATGAAAAATGCTTCAATAATATTAATATTTTGCTCGTACATAGCTTAGACCACTATACAGAGCTTGGACTAGGAGTTTTGAAATATACAACTTAGAAGTGGATTTATCCACATTTTAGTACGACAGAGGGGAGAAATTTTAAGAAAAAAACGCCGATAATTATTTCAAAGGGTTGTAACTCTGAAAATAATGTGAATTTTTCAAATGTCCTAGTTCAAGCCCTCTGGAGAGAAGTCTTTACTTGATATAAGCAAACCATTATTATTGTAGACGCATCTTTATAAAAGGAGAACATTTTGAAAAAGTTATTCTAAGCTAATTTTTTGCCAAAATATTGCATTTAAATAATTTTTTTTTTTTTGTCCTAATGTCCTTAAATTATTTTTATATAAGTATTCTAATCTAAGTGACACTAAATATCGTGTAAATTAATCCATTTAGGCGCCTTTTTAAAATCATGGTTGCGAACGTATTCGTATATCTAAAGGGTAATATGAACCATCCCAAAATTTGATGAAGTAATCCTTTCCTATACTACTCCTGGACCATACTCTCATCCTAGAAGTCCTTTGAGTTCATCTTCCTACACAAACAAATTCCTTATAAATGCTTAGGCCAAGTTACAGCAGCACATGACCCACCTAGTTGGTCTACTGAATTCTCATAGACAGCAGCATTATTTTTGAAGAAGCTGAGAGTCCAATTCCAACACTAAAAACCACTTGCTTGAAATCGTGGATGACGTACATTGCAAGGGAGCTGAAAAGTGCAGATGGTCTGGCTTCTATGAAGAAGAGAGTTGCCAACGGAGGTTGTAGAGAAGATGTAGGACAGCGTTTCTCAAACTGTGGGGCATGCCCCCTAGGGGGCGTGATATCTCTACAAGGGGGACGCGAGCATATTAAAAAGTCGAAAACAAAATATTATTTAAAAAAATTAATAATTTACTGAAAGTTAACAAACACAAAATGCATTTGGGCATAATAAAAAATATAATTAACATTTACACTGATATAATACACTTATAAATGTATGAGTACTGCACGACGTCTTTGATAATTAATTAAACCATACTAAGTTAAGAACAAGTTTAATAATTACCATTGACCCCATGGGCTGGTCAGATGTAAAATTATACACAAAAATTAACATTTATCTTGATAATTTATAAGGTTTATAAATAATTGTCGATTAAAAGCTATACGATTCGCTCCCGAGTGCTTCCGTTTTCCACGTAGGAGCACGTATGGGATGTATTGAGGGGGGAGGAGAAAATGAGCAGATAAGAAAACCTCTGATATAAATAAATCCTTCGCACACACTATCAAGGTCCTTTCATTGCATCCCAAAGCTTTCGGAATAATTTTATGGATAGCTGTGCACAGAAAAGATCGTTCTTCAGAAAGACGTATATATACGTACGGGGAATTTAATGCATCGCTTGAGCGAGACGTATATATACGCCGGTGGCACTTAAGAGGTTAAAGTTGTATTGTGGCTTTAGCGTCGAAGTATAGTATTATTGAATTTCTGCGTTGTTATTTGTAAGAAAGGGGATCGCGATGAAAATTATGATTGAATATTGGGTCGCAAATATTGAAAGTTTGGGAAGCACTGATGTAGGAGCAAAACGCAGAGTATCAGCAAGTGCCATGAAACAGAATGCTGTATTTTTCCTCTTTGTGTTGCTAACTATTATGATGAAAATCAAGGACTAGAATGGGTGTAATGTTGTATCTCTTGTTCATCCTGGTTCCAAGAGCAATGTGTCTATTTAGAGGGGGACTCCTTCTATTGCAATGAATGTAGCGTATGATGCAAATGAAAGTCCTCATTAAATGTTTTTTTCTTTAAGTTTGAAATAACTTGCGTTAATTTAATAGTTGATCAGATTTTCACCATTTTATTAGTTTTAATTTATACATGAAAAATTTGGATATTATTTGTGATATACTTTGTTCAACAACATATGCTTAATTTTACTTCTAATCATTTGGCAAACATGTAGTTTAACTAAGGTTAATACCTTAGTTAAACTACATGTTTGGCAAATATGGGGCAATAGACATGTTAGGCAGATATGGGCAATTGCAGAATTTGGTTTAGAGTTTAGTTATACACACAGAAAAAATCTTTAAAAGTTTCTTAATATATCACTATAAAGAAGACATTCTATAGTTTGAAATATCTTAATTTTGGAAAAATGGAAAAGTACTTGCGAATAGTATATTTTAAATTAAGTGCTTTGGTGCCCATATTTGCCAATTTTACTCTAATAAAAATTAATAAGATGTGTGCATTTATTTATGTATGACGTCATTTTAATAGTGTAGTAATAATAAGAACTCATTAGTTCTTCTAGAATTAATTGATAGTATAAATATTACTTGCACGAGAATATTTGCTAATTTATAAGAGTTGGGTGGTATTAAAGCATTTGATATAATTAGTTTAATAGTTTAATTAAAATTGAATGCCATTGTAAAAATTATAAGCATATATTAATTACAATTGATAGATATCATAAATAAACTAATTACAAGAATCGCTTGGCCTAATATATTCATTTTAATTATTTGACATTGCAAATATATTAATTAGAATTAGCTTCGGGTAAAATCAGTGTTAATTATAACTGGTTGAAAGTATTGACATATTAATTAACATTGACAATATAAGAAATGCAAAAGAAATTTTATATTACTCTGTAACACGCACGTTTATTTAGATGTACCCTGATTTTGTAAAAAAAAATCGAATTTATGTTAATGAGCTATCTGTTGAGAATAAAAATATTGTTTCAATGTTGAGATTGATAAATAAATAAAAGAGAATTATTTCTGAAGCTAAATGAATAGAATTGAAACCCTCCACAATTTCGAGTACTTGAAATTACAGTCATTTATTGAACACACAAGCTCTAGGAAAAGAAGAAACTTGTCAAACGAAAATTTGGTTATGTTTTTTAAAATCGAAGAAATATTTATTTTAAAATGAAAGCTATTTCTCTAACCAACCTATCAAAACAGATAGTATTTTGATTTTGTTGTATTAAGGCTTTAAAGGTTATAAGTACAAACAGTTTAATTTGATTTTCTCATTTGAATCCCTTCTGATGCACAATTTCCATTTTCTATGGGTTCTCTTCTAGTTTCTCCAAAATCTCTGACGTACCTTTTCACACCAATCACGAAACCTAAATCAAAGTCATTACATAAATAAATGCATTTACATAAATGTACGAATATTACAAAGAATGTTGGAGCACTTAAACTAATGCACTGCAAGTATTCAGATTTAAAAGTAATATTTCCGAAAATGTCTTCTGTAATTTATTTTAAGAGGAACGCCGGAGAGTTTCTCTTTAAAATAAATAACTGAGAAGAGGCAAGTAAAAGGACGTGAGTTTGATCAAAACTGAAAATTTACCTTATGCAGCATCAGAAGTACAAATTAGAGTTTTTTCACTGAAATGTAAAAGAGTGTTTGAAAAATGGCAGGAAAAATATTTATTTATAAGAATTATTTGATTAAATTTCTACTTAAGGCCGGAAAAATAAAAACATTTTTTAAGGCGATGCGTTGAACTGATGGAATAATATAGCTATATAAACAATTCTGAGAGTATATAAATATTTAAGTTTTTTTTTTTTTTTCATACAATATTATTATTTTGTATTTAAAAAATGAAATCAAATCATAAAATATTTTTAAATTGAACTTTGTTAGCTTTTCAGGTATAGTTAGTACACAAAACAATAAAATTGAATTAACTTATTTAGACCATGAATCATATTTTAGAATAGAACATTATTTAAAAAATAACTGTTTCCTCTTAATTGTTTTTATACTACACAATCTTTTCACCATTGTTGAAGTTTTTATTTATTTCCTTGCTTTCAATGGCTCATATATAAACTTTGATAAGTAATCTAGTCTCGAACTAGTGTCCCGAATGTCCCGAGTTCAAGTCTTGGTGCCTGTAAGGGCCCACCGTGTAGATGGGACCGATGTACGTCAAATCTGCCGAAGGTCAATGTCCTCCACTTGCTGTAATGTGGTAGTTAGGAGAAGGAGTGTTAGCTTGAGTGTTGCCTTCGGCCCTTGACCTAGGCTCAAAATTACGAGGTCCGTCACCAATAGCCTTTTGTGTTGCTATATAGTGCGACTTTAATATAACTCCCACCAATTTATAAATTACTTTTTTCTTTTTTCTTAAAATTAAAGTACATTAAATTGTATGACTACTACTACTACTACCAGTAATAATAATAAAACTATGTATTTCTTCCCTTCACCCCCCTCCCTATTTTTTTCTGTGAAAGTACTCTTTATTGTCTTTTAAGTAATATGATTTTTTTCTGTATAATATTTTCTGTGAAGAATTTCCTTAAAGCAGAAATTTTGTTTTCAGCGATTTGCGAAGATTATCATTTTTGTTCCGAAAAAATAGTTAATGTCAAACACTAAGTGTCTTACTTTTTTTTTTTGTATGTTAATGAAGGCCTTAAAAAAATTTGACTATTTATTTTAAGTGAATAGTGAGTATAATTGATTTTACAGTTGAATATCTTTAATTAATTAATTAGCTCTAACGGATTAAGCTTCCCAAACTTGCGTATTTTGCTTATGTATATCCCTTAATTTTCAATGAAGTGATTCAAAAAAAAATATTGTATGAAAAAAACTGCAGTTAAGGTATCCGACTACTTGCGACAACTTTTTTTTGAAAAAAAGGAAATATGGAGATCTTTTTGGGATTTTTATATTTATATAGTATATTTTAAGGAAAAAATCCTAAAATTGGTAAAAGAAAAAAAAATTATTATTATTAAAATGGGAAAAACTAGTAAATGTGTACGAAAAATTACATAAACGGGGCCCGCTCTCTACAAAGATTTTATGAACAAATTCTCAATTTTTCAATTTTGATGTGTTACTTTGTTATTCCTGTTTGAAGTGATCTTCACGATAAGAAATATTTTAATTTTTACAAAAACTAGAGCACTTTATCTAAGTCATTATACGAAATTGCTTAAAAAAACATTGACTATATTCACATAAAGAGCTGCAAATTTTTAAATAAAACAGCTATTGATAAATCTGAAGATCAAAACACTTCTACTGTTATGCAGAACATAAGCAAAAAATTTCAGCTAATTATTTTCAAAACTTTTTGAGCAATCGCGGTCCCCGTTTGAGTTTTTCGAAAAAAACACGTTTCGCGTAAAACGCATTTCAAAGTTTGACATCTTGTGTAAAGTTATGGCATTTGCTTTTACTAAAACGCTTGTAGTTTTTGTTCTAGTGGAGGGAAAATAAAGTACTTTTTTTTGGTATTGTTATTAAGTTAATAAAATGGTCTATAAAATAAAATCATAAAAAAATTTTGCCAATTTTTGAAAAAAATCATGGTTTTAGGGTAGTCGGATACCTTAATCATAATGCGGTAAATTAAGAGTTAAAATAATTAATTTTGCGTATTAGATCTTAAGTAAGATAGTTAACATATTGCAACAACCCCAACTTACAGGTTGTTGTACGTACATTAAAAATGCTATGTTTGCACTTTTGTTTAAGCCACACAACAACATAAACAAATTACATAGCTGCTGTGATGCTTGAGCATTACCAATGTCACAGTGAGAATGCACCAACTCAAAACCATTACGTGTAATATGAGTATTTGCCTAAATGTGCCCATATTTGACAAGTTTACTTTATGCATTATTCTTTATAAAAATACTGCTTTCTTTTGATTTTTGTATTTAACCCTGTACATAGATTTGCAAATGATTCAAAAAATCTAAGCTCTAGTAGTCGTCCCTAAATTATATTATTTTCGCTGATTTAAAAGTATTTGCAAAAGAGAACGGTAAACAAATTTCTCGATTCTTCACTGAAACGGATGTAATAGAAAATTATTTTAACTATCCTTTCAAAAATTCTAAAATCTGATTGTTTTTCTTTAACCAGAGATGAATTAAGACAAGATAAAGTACAGTGTGTGTGTGTGGAACCTCTATATAACGAATCCCCATATTGCGAATTTTTCTATATAACGAACTTATTCCTGGAACCTTGGAACATTTCACGATTTTCTTCGTAAAATAACCTCTCTATAGCGAAGTGCATTTTCTATCTAACGAACTTTTTCTTTTGGGATTCAATTTTGGTTCTCCTTTTTTTTAAAGTATTTCTGAAAAAATTTCGAGTTATTCTCTCTTTAACACATCTTATGGAGGTCATAAATCTTGAACTGGTTTGATTAGATCCTAACTCGCCGAGAGCAATAGAGTTCTGGACGTTTCATCCACAAGAAATGAAACCTTCGACCTCCATTGCCCCGTTTTCTAGAACCATGTTCGATATCCTCTTTCACACTCAGTGGAGTTGTCCAGTGTCCCTGTGTTCTAATTATAAAATAATGTATGTTTAATATTACTTGTATGCTTTAAATTATAAACTTCTTTAAAAAAAAATACATGAATTTTGTATAAAATTTTCTTAATATTGAAAATACAGTAAATTCTGCGACATTCTTTTTTGTTTTCCTTGCAGTTTTTCTTTCTTTCTTTTTTGAAGGGTAAGATACATAAAATAAACATATATTAATTTTAAAAAAGTGTGAATAATTATTTTTTAATAAAAAGTGTTTATTAATTTAAAATTTGTTTCACGTGGTTTATAAAGTATATTAAAAGATGAACCTCTATATAATGAACTTTTTTCCGGGATTTAGCGACTTCGTTATATAGAGGTCCGATAGTATTTTAAAGTAATATATAACGGATAGTTCCCCAACAGATTCCACGATATGCCATTTATAAAATATGTCGATTGAAAGCATGAAATGTTAAAATACGGTTAAAACAGAGCAATTCATAGGGAGTGTTTATGGATTCTGTGAGTCAAATAAATCTTTAAATGGTTTGTTAAGAAATAATTTTAATTAATCAAATGAATTATGATTTCGAAAAACTTAACTTTGAGGGATGGTTTCGGATAAAAATGGCCTAATTTTTTTACGGATTAAAATATTCCTTCTTTGAGTAGTTAGTATAATTAACAAAAATGTAATATGATCATTGATATTGTTTTAGGAAAAAATACATTTTTATGTAATCCAATTTAGAATGAAAAACACCATTAAAAATTTTTATATCCTGTTAACTTTTCGCAAGAGTTCCAATTTCTGTGTTGTAATGTATCCTTCATTTCTAAAAAAACCATTAGCATATACAACTACACCAAATAAATTTCCAACGTCCCTTTATACATTCAGACCATTCTTTTGAACAATTTACATGTAATAATCCGGGTTATGAAACGAGTATGAAAATTGTCTGACTTATGGTATTAAAGGATAAAATAGTACAATGAACAGAAATTAGAAAAATTCGAAAGATTTGGCCACCCCGGATTTTTATAAGATGGTCATAAAAATGTAGGGTTCCAAATTGGTCCACTGAACTTTTGAAGAGGGTTATAATAATTAAAAAACACAATGAGATGACATGGTTGACATTTGAGAAAGTGCCTACGCTTCTTTGCTTCCACACTACATCATTGGAGAACTTCGAATCGTATTTTAAAACGTTTTTTAGTCCAAATCACTTATTCCCCCCGATAAACGTTCTGGTATCAGGATTCACGAATAAATATAACAGTGTACAGCAGGGACGACAAGCCATTGGCACGCATCCCATTTATGGCACGCGAGACAATATTTTGGGCATGCCAGTGACAAAACGGTTTGCATTTTACTTCAAAATAACAAAGTTCACTATGAAGTATTGAGAACTAACACGAGTGATCGGTCGTGGTGCGAAGAACTTACTCGTTTGTTATTACCTTGCCTTTTAGTTACGTTGTGATGGGGCTTTATCGCGCTTTGCGTTAATCCTATTGGAAAATCTTTGGGGCCAGAATGACATTTCATTCCAACCTTCTCAGGAAGAAAACGCTATATGCAGATTAAGAATGATTATATATATTGGAGCTTTTGCATTCGCGATGAGGACGGCTGGAGGTCGAAGAGTATTATAGGAGCCATATAGAAGTCGGTTAGAAGCCAGAAAGTTGCGTAGTAGCCGGATCAAGTCGGATAATAATAATACATAAAAGATTAATATTAAAGGAATAAAGTACAAGAGGAGGTTATATAAAGCTTGGTTGCTGATCACCGTGTGATTTCGGTAAGCGATTAATTATTAAAGTTTAATTATAAAGCGGACTCTAGCTGGTTAAGAAATCGGCTATAGATAAGAATTCTGATGCTAATTTATCATAAAGATAGTGAGTAGGATTTAATGCGCTGTTTGCTAAGAATTGTGAATTACGTCATATCACTCCTGGTCGTTTTCCTTTAAGTAAGACTTGTGTTGCATTGATTAATATATATTGAGATAATATAAACTACACTGCTCAAAACAATTAGGGGAGCAAGCAAAAAAGTGAAGAAAACCGTGTGAGACAGCCAAGTATTGGCATGCAATGCATAGTACACGCGTATCAATGCGCAATACAGAAAAAAGGCGAAAAAAATTTGGAATTAAGCTTTAATTCTTTGAAAATATGGAAAAAACATGAAAAGATGATTTAGGGCAACAATTTGGTTACATGTAAACGATAAAAAAAAGGTACTGTTTAGATATGATGCATGAGTTTTAATAGGGCGTGTGGTCTCCTCGAACAGCTAAGACTGCTGCACACCTGTTTGCCATGGATGCGATGAGGTTATCGATCAGACTTTGGGGAATACTCTTCCACTCCTCAAGAAGTGCAATCTCCATGTCTCGGACAGTAGCAGGTGGCCTTGGTCGCGCAGCAATGCGTCGTCCGAGCATGTCCCAAACATGCTCCCATGGATTCAGGTCAGGAGAGCACGCTGGCCATTCCATACGCTGTATTTTTTCAGCTTCAAACATGTTCTCCACCAGACGAGCTCTATGCGGTCGGGCATTATCATCCTGGAAAACAAAGGAATCTCCAATGGCTCCAGCGTAAGGGATGACATGAGGTCGAAGTATCTCGTCTGCATACCTTCGGCCCTTCAAAGTGCCATTCCGAATGATATGCAGGTCCGTACGTCCGCCTATGCTGATTCCACCCAATACCATCCAACCGGCTCTTCTGTATTGTGACCTTTCACGAACGAATGCGGGTTTATTTCGAGTGCTTCTGTCCCTCCATACAAGAACACGTCGGGTGTCACACTCTAGACTGAATTGGGACTCGTCTGTAAACAGCACTTAGCTCCAATCATGTTGCTCCCAATCTCGATGTTCAGCAGCCCATCTTCTTCGGGCCGCACGGTGGCATGGGGTCAACGGAAGGCAGACCATTGGCCTACGTGCATAGAGCCCTCCCTCATGAAGCCGATTACGTACTGTTTGGCTGGACACCCTTCGTCCTGTTGCCAAGAGCAACTGTCTTTGAAGCTGCGTAGCATTCTCTGTTCTGTTTCGACGGACTGTTAACTGTATATACCGGTCATCAGTTGATGTAGTGGTGCGTGGCCGACCTGCCCCTGGTCGACGTCTAACATTTCCTGTTTCTTGTAATCGATTCCACAACACTTCTGGTGACTCCAACAGCGTCCGCAACACTACGTTATGTTTGCCCGGATTCTAGTCTGCCTATAACACGTCATGCCATGGATTCCGGTAAATTACGTTGTTGAGACATTCTCAAGTAACCTTGTCTCAAAAAAAAATACTGCGCAATCGAATTTCACAGTTACGGCAATAAAACAGACGTTTCTGCAACATCCCGATTTCTGCCCTTATCTCCTTTTTTCTGGTTTTTGACGTCATGAACTTTGATTTGCATATAAAGTTTTCTTCTTCCGTTTCCTGGTAGGCTTTACATTATGGATGATTCATTTTATGTTACTTATTGGTATATATCTTTGCTTACTTTTGTTAAAATCATGTGCTCCTCTAATTGTTTTGAGCAGTGTAGTTTTATTATGGAAGGTTCGAGTGGTCAATCTTTTATCCCTACAAATCTAGGTCGTGGGGATGAAAAGATGATACCCCAGGGGCGCGGGGTATCCCAAAGACGTGGACTACAATTGCTTACGATGCTAAGTTTGTCTACGCATAGTATAGTCATTGACATAACTGTATTTTAAAGTTTATTTGTGTTATATTTATGATATTTAAGTGTTATTTAACATGGCTGGATCAAAAAAAAAGAATAAAAAGAGCAAGTAACAGATAAATTTGATGAATCTAGAAATATGGCATTATTAGTAAAGGCAACGCCGACGTGAGTTTATGTTCTGGAATAGTGGTATGCAAAACATTGTCAGTAAAAAGACATTTTGAAACAAATCACAAATTTATTGTCAAAGAGGTGAACCACGGCAAAAATAATTAATTGCTTGAATACCAATTATCAGATGACTCCAGTTGAGCATGCATTCTACTAAAAGTAACATCTTGCAATCCTAATGTAAGTTATTTGTCATCCACACAATCTGCAACAACAATATTCACAGTAATGTTACTTTAATTTGAATTACACGCATAACTAAAACTTTTACAGCTACACAGTGCAAAAAGTACTTTTTTTCGTAGTAAATAAATAGTTTGTGTTCTTAGTATTTAGTTTTATTATTTTTCCAATAATCACAAGTCAAAATTATTGACCGCACGTCTATACTTCATTCAACACTTCTTCAGGAAAAAATGACACGTTGATCCATGAAGGTTCGCCACCCCTGGAATACAGTCACGGTATTTCCTACAAGGATTACTGAGTTATACCAAAGTGACACTGTTTATGAAGCTGAATTTTTAAAAACCCAAAACAAGTAAGTTTCGTAAAAAAAATTAATTTCATTCAATAGTGTGAAACATATTTTTATTCTCTTTCGATCAGTGGAGAAACAGAGCTCTTCAGATGGTCTTCGGCGCGCTTTAGAAGCAGTCACCTACCTGGTATGACCTTTATGCAGGGGGTAAAGTCTTCAATTACGTGTCTCTGCTCTCTCTCTCTGCTTCTCCTGCTCATCTTTTGGACTTCTGGGGCATTTCCCTGAGGCATTTATTAGGAGATCAAGACCTTGTTTGTGACATTCTTATGAGGAAAGGTCAACTGGGCTTGGTGTAGACCTTCCTGCACCAAGGGGATTTGAAACAACAATAGTGGAATAAAATAAGATTGTTAAGGTATCCGACTATATACGTTCGGAACCCTGGTCTTCAAAAGCGCATAAATGTATAACTTTCATGATATTTAGTGTCACTTAGATTACAATATATGTATAAAATTGTTTCAAGGACATTTTGACAAAAAACTCTATTTAAATATTTAGGCAAAAAATTAACTTAGAATAATCTTTTTTCCGAATGTTCTCCTTTTGTGAAAAATGCTTCTATTATAATAATATTTTGCCTGTATATAGCTCAGACCTCTGTTCAGAGGCTTAACTAGAATTTTTGAAATATATAACTTAGAAGTGGATTTATTCATATATATTTTACGACAACAGAGGGGAGGAATTTTAAGAAAAAAACGCCAATAATTATTTCAATTGGTTAAAACTCTCAAAATAATATGAATTTTTCAAAAATTCTAGTTGAGCCTCTGTAAAGGGGTCTGAGCTATATACAGACAAAATATTATTATAATAGAACCATTTTTCACAAAAGGAGAACATTTGGAAAAAAAGATTATTCAAAGTTAATTTTTTGCGAAAATATTATATTTAAATAATTTGTTTTGTCAAAATGTCCTTAAAACAATTTTATGCATGTATTCTAATCTGAGTGACACTAAATATCATGAAAATTATCCATTTATGCCCTTTTTTTAAAATCACGGTTCCGAACGTAGTCGGATACCTTAACCAATACACAAATTCTCCTTTTGACTAATTTGAAAAATATGAGGACTATATAAAAGGATATTCAAGCATAATTTTCTCCCGTATAAAGAAAAATACTGAGAAACGTCATTTTGCACAGTGAAGTGAGTGAGTGTTTATTAACGTGTCACACTCTAAAGCAACAGGAGGAGTATTGGTGATGCACTTCGTAATTTTGAACCACGCCTAAATGACATGAGCTGGCACCTCACTCTCCTAAATTCCACACATAGCCATTGTGAGAGAGCATGACAGAATTAACGCGTATCATCTCCACATGATGGATCACCATTGGTACCGGAACTCGAATCCCCGACTCGACAAATGCTGGTTATAAATTTACTAGTAAAATCATTAGGTTATCTCTCGACTACATCACACAGTGAAAGGAAACAGTTTATGGCACAAGCTTTAAGTGTAACACCGTGTTAGAGTGCGCCAATCTCTACCTTTTCACAACCGAGTGAGGAGCTTTAATAAGAATTCATCTAATTTTAGTTTACTTCCAAGATGAGTGAATGATTTGTGCAAAGATATTGCAAAAAATTTCGTTATAAATTTAGAGATACTCAAAGTAAAACGATTCGCAATATTCTGCCAGTGCTTCAAGGCGATACTATAAGTGTAATACAATGGTTCAACCGCGATTCAACAATGGTCACATCTTAGTGGAGAGTGGTCAGCATTTTGAGAGACTACAAACTCGCTCGGAATGTATCTGCTGTTAAAAAAGTGAAACATTTAGTAAAAGAAAATAGTCGTTTGGCCGTATTAGATTACCTAAAAAGATTTAATAGGCAAGTATTCCGCTCATACAAGTTTGCGGGATGATTTAAACATGCCCAGAGTACCTGCAAAATGTGTGTACAAGCTAATGTAGATAATGTGCTTTAGTAAAAGGAAATAGTCGTTTGGCCGTATTAGATTACCTAAAAAGATTTAATAGGCAAGTATTCCTCTCATACAAGTTTACGGGATGATTTAAACATGCCCAGAGTACCTGCAAAATGTGTGTACAAGCTAATGTAGATAATGTGCTTTAGTAAAAGGAAATAGTCGTTTGGCCGTATTAGATTACCTAAAAGATTTAATAGGCAAGTATTCCGCTCATACAAGTTTGCGGGATGATTTAAACATGCCCAGAGTACCTGCAAAATGTGTGTACAAGCTAATGTAGATAATGTGCTTTAGTAAAAGGAAATAGTCGTTTGGCCGTATTAGATTACCTAAAAAGATTTAATAGGCAAGTATTCCGCTCATACAAGTTTGCGGGATGATTTAAACATGCCCAGAGTACCTGCAAAATGTGTGTACAAGCTAATGTAGATAATGTGCTTTAGTAAAAGGAAATAGTCGTTTGGCCGTATTAGATTACCTAAAAAGATTTAATAGGCAAGTATTCCGCTCATACAAGTTTGCGGGATGATTTAAACATGCCCAGAGTACCTGCAAAATGTGTGTACAAGCTAATGTCAGTAAGACAAGAACTCCTTTTGGAAAAATATGGAATTGAATCGATCCTCAATCACCTTATTATCTGCAAGGGTCTTCGCAATTTCTGGCTATTTTCGAAATTAAGGACGCTATTGAAAAATTCCATTTTGAAACTTAGAAAAAATCGTTGTGTGAAATTGTGCGAAAATGATCGAGGTCAAAGCGCGGTGAAGCAGCTCAAACGGTGGCCAAACCAGGACTAACATCCAGGAAGATTCTACGATGTATTTGGTGGGATTGGAAAGGAATAATTTATTAGGAGTTGCTCCCGCATGGCCAAACACTAAATTCAGATCTCTGCTGTCAACAACTGGACCGTCTGAAGCTAGCAATTGACCAGAAATGGCCAGAGTTGGCCAACAGAAGAGGTGTTGTGTTCCATCAGGACAACGCCAGGCCATAGATTTCTGTAGTAACTCGCCAGAAACTCTGGGAGCTTAGTTAGGAAGTTTTAATACATCCACCATATAGTCCGGACCTGGCACCAAGCAATTACTACATTTTTTCTTGCATTACAAAACATCCTGAGTGATAAGAAATTGGGATCAAGAGAAGATTGTGAAAATCGATTACTAGAGTTTTTCGCCCAAAATAGCCAAGACTTCAATGAGAGAGGCATTATGAAGCTACCTTTAAAATGGCAACAAATTATACAACAAAAAGGTGCATAATTGACCCACATCGGACAATCGGAATCATGTTAAATAAAGTTTTGATTTTCTTGCAAAAATTAGGGATTTCTTTTTCCCCAACTTAATATTTACCCTAGCAAAAAAGTGAGTCTTTTTAGACAGCCCTTGTATTTAGAAATTGTAAGTTTGTATGACACTTTAATATAGATTGTTTCAGAAAATTTCATTAAGAAAATATGTACCGTACTTCTTAAACTAAAAAACATATAATCTTCTTGAGGAAGATTTTAAACTTTCTAATTTGTGCTTTATACGAAAGGGTTTCAAAAAGTAAAGTAACAAGCCCATTTAGAGTAAACGTTTACTCAGGAAATAAAAATATAATATATATACAAAGCAGGAAGACACAGGTACATATATTACTTCTCTATATAGTCGCCATGTTTATTTTCGGTACACCAAACCATCAAAACCAGCATCATAGAAATCAACGACAAACTTGTGCAACCCCGTTAAGGCAGCTTGTTTGGTTCTAAAATGCTGAACTCTCAATTTTTTCTTCAAAGAAATCATCTTGAATCAGAGCTTCGACACAGCAAACATTTTCATCTGTGGTGTACGTGCTTGGTTGCTCTACTATATCTATACATCGCCCATCTGTTCTGTCTTTGTCAAATTTCGTGCACCAAAACTACATCTGTTTTCATGACATAACACACCCCGTACCCTTCTACCAATTTCCCATGAGTTACGGCAAGATAATTTTTCAATAAATGCAAAACCCGTAATACACTTTTTATTTCAATCCCGTGTCATATTTCCGTTAAAAGCAGCCATTTTCTAACTCAGATTTAGTCTTTTTACGGCAGTGTTTGAATGTTGTGATGACCTGCGTTGTCTTGAGAGGCATTTTATTAAATAGGAATAATCTGTACATCCTACAGAGCTCGTGTAACAATTTACTTTTTCAAACCCATACGTACATTAACGACCATATTCACCGCTAACCTGACCACCGGTTAGAGAAAGGAAACCTGGGTTTCGCCGAAAACGCTATTCACCATCGCAAGTTAATAACTTAACTCCGGTTCAAGTTAAAAATCCTGACCCAGGGTCACTGCTGGGTTAGTTTTAACCGCACATGCGAAGTAAGCGATTTTTCGAGTGTTTACGTTTGCGTTTTCTTGTCGCAAAACACTACTTTTCTTTGTTATTTTCTTTTTTAAATTTAAATAACACTGACGGATCTGTTGTGGTGTTCGCGGATTCCCCACTCCGTCAGTGTCATAGAATTGCCGCGTCATTTCAATATACGCTTCATTTTTTTTTTTTTTTTTTTTTTGTGCTACTAACAGCAATTGTTTCCCTACATTCTATTATATGTAAGTGCGGCTTCATCAAAGCCAACACCAACTCTTTTTCATACTGCGTAAAATAAATTCTGTTGGCATTCATTTTAAACAGTTAGCTATACTCGAGGTTAAAAACAAGCCGGCACGAGGCGAATGTAGAAAGTGTAGCTCCAGACGGAAGTCACGGGGTTTATTTCGACCAATGGGAATCGACCAGTAAACCCAGGTTAAAAAACCCAGAGTCAAGTAACTGGAGGTCGAAAAAGAGCTGTGAATTGAAACTCTAACCTGGAGTTGACTGCCGGTTACTTAACTCTAGGTTTCATCGCTGGGTTAAGTTAGCGGTGAATACGAGCGTAAGATATATTTAAAGAGTAATATAATGCATGAATTATATATATACCCGAATATATACTTTTGCAATAATGTTGCAGTCGTGTTTTTCACACAGAAGACGAGAGAGATGATCAGAAACATGCAATACAAACACAGAAGAATATGGTGAATGAATATTAACGTTGCACTGTTCAGCTACACGAGGGCTTTTCTCAACGGACCATGTAATTTTGAACCATGGTCAAGTGACGTGGACAACACCTGAGCTGTCACCCCCTTCTCCTAACTACCGCACCACACCAATGGGAGGACGTTTGTGAGCTCTCGACAGATTTAAAGTACATCGCTCCCCTACAAGGCGGGTCTTTAGTGGTACTGGTCTCGAACTTGTATCAAGGCCAGCCACGATCTGATACCTTGACCACTCGGCTACCGCAGCCACCCGGAAGAATATAGATGATGATCCCAGCTCAGAACAGAAGGGTTGCGCTGCTTTCTATTCAAGGAGTGAATCCTTTTCAGGCTAAAGTCTGACTTCTTTTGCTACGAATAAAGACCCACCGTGTAGGGAAGCTATGCACGTTAAATCTGTTGAGTTCAAACGTTTTCCCGTGGTGTTATGTGGTCGTTAGGAGTGGAGTGAAGCTCAGGTGTCGTCCTCATCCATGAATCAAAATTACAAGTTCCATCGCCAAAAGACCTCGTGTAGCTCGACAGTTTGATGTTAATATTCCCTCACACACACACACGACTTTTTTTCTCGAAGATACATCCGTGCTTTTTCCAGGATTCGAACCCGAGCCCACTCGATTACAAGCCGAGTGTCAAAACCACCATACTAGATGTGGGGTGGCTTCTGTACTAATAAATAAACTAATAAAATTTCACAACCTGACCACTAATATAATAATACCTGAATACACATTTCTAGATTAAAGAAGTTCAAAAGGCAAATAAATTTAACAATATTTTGATAAGAAAAATCCAAATGAAAACAATAAAAAAATATTAAAATATTTAATTAATTAAATAAAACGTACAGATTTCTCAAAGTTAAAATGTACGAAAAGAGTTTTTCGTTATTTAAAACAGTTTTTTTCCTTTTTTTTGCCATACAATTTGAGTAATCATTGAAAAAATCCTTCATTTATTAATGAATGAAGTGAACTAGAAACTGATAATCACTTCTAAAGCCTTTTTTTTCATAATATTTAGCAAGTTACTTGAGTGAATTAAGGTGTAAAGTGATCAGAAATAACAAGAACTGAAATTAAAGAAAAAAGATTGCAATTATTTTTTGCGTATATGCATACTTAATCAAACCTTCTTATGATAAGGCAATGAGACAAAATATAAGAAATGAATAAGAGTTAATCGAAAAATTGAAATTAAATTTTTTTCTTCGTTTTTTTTTTTACTTGAGCTCCCAGCAAAGCCACCTTTAAACAATGATAGTAAATATAATAATTGCTTTTTTTCTGGGACTAAAAAGAAAAACCTAATTTAAAAAATGAAGTGGCTGAAATTCCATCTCCCCAAAAAGCGCGCATTTAAAATTAATGTATTAATGTGAATTTTAAAATCCTAATCAGAACCCATCTTTTTTATGTTCTCAGAAATAATAGATTAGGTATACAATAAAAGAAAGTAATTAAATATTCAGTGATCGTGGAATTATTCCAATATAAAGAGAAAGTATACCTTGTAATCGAAAATAAATGATTTATTTTAAATGTTGAAATAAAAAATGAAATTAAATAATATATATCATAAAATACTAAAATAATGTGAAGTACATTTTGACGATAAAAATAGAAGAAAATAATGATTTATCATTTTCTCGTATTTATGAATTACACAAATACAGTACTGTTTAAAACAAGAAATACAAAAAAAGTCGATTCCTACTAAAGTCAATGAAGAAAAATGTTATTTTAGTTAATTAAATTTAAATAATGGATAAAGATTTGAAAAACTGTATCAACATCGAGTGTCATCCAGTACAAGTTTAAGAAAATATATTTGAAGCGAAGAAAAAGTTCGTTGGAAAAACTTCCTGGCGCCATCTGTTGGTGATACAACAAACTACGTCAGAAATAACGCAGAATAAATTTAAAATTAAAAAATAAAATGAAATTCATGAATTAATATTTGAAAAAACTGTATTAACATCTAGTGTTATCCCCTACAAGTTTAAAAAACATATTTGAACCTCAGTGGATGAATAAGAAATATTTTAGTAGCGACTGAAAATTTGAACGAGATATATACAAATATAAATAAATACATGTGTAGGTAGAGAGTGAACTAATAGCAGGAATTGAAAAACCAGTTATGTAGATTTTACATCACTGACAAAAATGATGAAATTTTTAATTTATGTTAATAATTATTTAATAATTTAAGCATAATAATGGTATTACATCCCCAAGCGCTTCCAATGTGTCATATAGAGCTTAACGCTTATAAGAATTCTCAAAACATTCTGCTATTTCATACGGCATTCCTTTATGAACTAGTATAAAACAACAAACACACGAAAACATATCATTCTTTATTGCTATGCAAAATCGTGAATCCTTCAATTGATATTTTTAAATTATATGCATTTAAAATGTCATTTTTTTCAACGAATTTTGATATTTAGAAAGAAATTTATACACTAATGATTAACTTTCTAAATTCAATTTTGCATGATTATTTTTCTCATTTTTCTGTCATTTATTATTTTCTTCTAATGGGCTGCATATAGGCAACTAAGGCTTGACATACACCGCAAGTCTCCAAATATGAGAGCTATTTTATGGTAGCGCCATCTAGTGGCAGCCTCACAACCAAAATTTGACTCTAGGATTTATTTTTAGTTCAAGCACTCGTCGGCAGCTAAATATCACCGGGGTTTAATTTTACCAAGAGTACCATGGCCAAATTGTTACTCAATGGATCTTTTACATGCCGCATAATCGATGACACGTTTGCCTTCGATTTTTGCATCCAGAAATCTATTGATTCCAATCGGGATTGAACTCGAAACCTTGTGTTCACTAAGCAAGAGAGAGCGCGTTACTTCTGAGCCGTTGAGCCAACTGTTTGTCATTTGTTAATAAATACTATTATATTGATTTGAGTAATAAACCTTTCTGCATAAATTCTTTGTTAGACAGATATGAGATTTAGAGTGCAGTAAACGAATACACTGATAAGAGTATATAAGGTGCCTTTAGACTAATATAAATACAAAAATTGTCAATGAATATAGATGATATCCTCAAATTACATTGAAATAAAAATATCAGAGAAAAAATTTAGAGAAGAATTATATATACTTCTAAAAATAATATTTACATTTAATCGATTAAAAAGCTGCTTTAATTCGAAGTCATGCACTATTTAAAGAAACTTCCTAAGCATAATTCATTTTCTCTTAAATTAATTTATTTCTTATTGAACTTAAAATGCTGCATATAAATTTTAATTGAAAATAAAAATATTCATAAACTTTAATGTTAGTAGAATCGCTTTTCACGCAAAATATATATATATATATATATATATATATATATATATTCAGAGGAATGTTTCAACTTAAAAGATGAAAGTAAAACATCATTGTACGTTTCCCTCAGAAAGGCACTTAAAGTAATTATATCAGTTAAAACCTAATGCACTAAATCCAAATGCTCTCTTGAAAACTATACCACAGTGCGATGAAATGTATCCAAATACCTTTTGGCAGCGTAATTAAAATAGCCATTTGAGATACTTTGAAGTATTGTAATTATTTATACGAACTTTACTTAAGAATTCAACATAAAAGTAGAAAGAGAGAATACAATTTGATATAATGGACCAATTAAGCTAAATCCACCACAGTGAAGTTTGTGATAAATAAATCCATTACTTAAATTGGAATAAATGTCCATTTGTGTGGAAAGCAGCTCTTAAGGAAATGAGAATTATAATGCGAGATATTATCTTAATTTATTAATTTTACGTTTCAAAATACTAGTATGGAGGTTACGAAGTGTTTTCTATATATATATATATATAATTTGAGTGACACAGAAATGAAAAACGTGTGTATTAAATAGTACGCATGATTGTACATTCAAACAAACAGTATATACAGAAAAAATAAATTTAAATAAATTTTAAAAGCATTTGAATAGCTTAGAATTAATTTAAGTATTTAAAAATTCATTTATATCAAATTTTTAGAAATAAAATAATGCTTTTTGAAAAATTTTGATATTAAATCTTAAATTTAAAGTATATTTTCTTACAATCATTATTCGCCAAATCACTTGCTAAACTGCAAATAAAGCTAAGCATTAAATTACGCATGGAATTACACATAATTCGTAAAAAAATGCATTGTAAAATATTTTAAAATATAAGTTATATAACTAAACTTATATACTTAAAATTAGCTTATTTCTTGCAAAATTTAATTAAGATAGGAATTTAGTTTTAATATAGAATAAAAAAATAATTAGGATATAACTATTAATATAAAATAATAATTACAAATATAAAAAATATTTAATATAATCTTACAACCGTAAATGAAACGAACTGCACTTAACTCACACATTCAGAATTTTTTTTTTTTTTTAAGAAGAAAAAAAAATTTAATAGAACTTACAATACAATAAGTAATATAAAAAAAATTTAAGTCAATTCCTACTTACGTCAACAAAGAAAAATTTTACATTAGCTACTTTTTATCAAATAATTACAATTAATATAAATATGTATATACATATGACAGAATCACAATATTAAGTGACAATTAATTTTTATTAATTATCGTTAAAGTATTGTATTGTCATCCAAAACAATCTCTCTGTCTCTCTCTCTCTCGTGTATATAACATTTCAATTCAACTGAATGCTTTAAAACGTGAGAAAAAAAACCTTTTTCAAGTTTTAACGCAAGTCGCCAAGATGGTCGCTAAGTCGCCAAAAATGATGCCAACGTGGCTGTATTTGTATTTCTTTAAATAATTAGTTTCAGTCAATAAATTTAAATTATAAAAATTATATTAATGTATTTTTATCCAAAATAATTGTGTATAAAATTTCAGCTCAATTGAGCGCTTTAAAATGTATTTTATTATAAATGAAAATTTGAACAATAAGGAGATTGTGAACTAATAGTAGGAATTGAAAAAGGAAACATTGTTTTTCACAATGAATGTCTAAATAAAAATTCTGTCCAAATCATAACATTAGATCTTCTAGAACGCTCAGAGGACCAGATAAATATTGTTTTAAATTTATAGGGGTTTAAAAATATAATTAGTAAAAAATAAATGAATTTAAATAGTACTTAAAAAGAAAAATATCAAAAAGATTTCTGATAACAATTGGATGCCCTACTATATTATCTCCATTTAACATCCAGTGATGAACGTTAAGGTGCATCATTATTAATTGTACATAATAGCAAATGGTTAAAATAAAGTCAAGAAACGTTATAAAAAATGTTTTTCACACATCGTTATGAATAGCAACTGAATTTTAATATTCTGGCACCAGTTCTGCTTAAATGAGCTCCCTTTTCAAGCACTTAATAAAGAAAACCTTGGAAATTATTTTTTATTAAGATAAAATAAAAAAAGTATTTGAATAAATTTAAATATGAATGCACAAGCCTGAACTAACTTTAAGCAAATAATACCATTTTCAGTCTGGAATTCAGTAAAAACTTTTTACTATCATTTACTTCATAAACTAATATCTGAAATAGAAATAAGTGAGGGTTTATCAAAAGAAAATATCAAATTATCAAAGTGCATGGCAGCTTTTGTTTTATGACAGTAGAATACAAACAAGGGGTTTGAGATCATTGATGAAAAAGTAAATAGAAACTACCCTACAAGTGGGTAAAAAGCGCATAAAACCTATTTTTTGTGAGTTGAATTTCACAGAATTCACACAATACAGTTTTGCAACAAGATCCAAAATTAGGAGTTTTAATATTTTGATTAATTTTCAATCCTTATGTTGCGGCTCACATTAAATAATTGTTGTTTATATGTGGCCCGGCAGAGAAAAATTTTGAGTACCCCTGGATTAGAGAGTTAAAGCTTTTTTATTACTTTTATTTTTTTTTTTTTGTATTTTACATCTTGTACATGCAAATTTAAAGAAATAAAAACAAAAATAGATGTTGATTTATTTTTGCCAAAATAACTAACTTAGCTACTGGAACTAAAATCACACAACATAGACATTTAGAATGCCAGCGCGGATGACTTGCACGTTTGCCATGATAACGCTATTTGGGGATTCTTCAATCTGGTAGTCTAGTGTCTCCATTAACATATCCCAAAATCCATCAGGCAAGAACTGGGTTTAAAATTTTCCGTTTATTTGAATCAAGTTAGATTTATGTAGTTTCACTTTAGGTAGGTACAGTATTTTAGAAAAGTAAATTCCTAAATGCGAGTAGCAGTAAAGTTTAAAAACATATTCTTAAAAGTAATAAGTAATATGATTAATTAATCTTGTAATACAATCTAACATGTTTGGAAGTTCTTAAGATGGTAAAATTATTGAGTAAAAACATTTTTCTCCGAAATAGGTTTGTAAAGAGAATATTGATATAGAAAATAATTATTTTACACAAAATATTCTTAAAGCCAGTTTGCAAGCTTTCATATTTTGAAAGAATACTTAATATCCTTGAGTCAACTCAGCTTTTCATCCCTCCAATGCTTCAATAAATGAGTACCAAGCTTGCTTGGGGACTAAACACTGTGGGTTTCACGCCAGACTGACCACCTTACCGTAACATCTGCTCATGCACTTCAGCGTCCAAGGTCACCTATACTGAGATGGGTGAGAACGGTAGGCCTTGGCCCTTCATGGGCTGTTGCACCACTGGGTTCAGTTTTTTAGTTTAGTTTATTTAATATCTGATAAAAAGTAATACATGATGATATATATTATTAATAAAAAGCAGATTATGACAATAAAAGCAATCACATATCCTTTAAGAACATTTAATAACAGTTGGCCAATTTTCAAAGGATAAATATAAGTAATGAAGAATATCATATAAAAAAATTCGAATAAAGTTTTTTTAAAGAATAGAAAAATCAGAAAATTTGTTTCAAACAAAATTCAATGCAAATTGAAACTGTGGTAAAGTTTTCATATTCTCGGTATCATCTATCCGCCAATAGAAATCCTAAATGGTACGTATTTCCCAAATCTGCTATCAATGGAAGTGGAGTGATAGTTCTGATAATATATTCACATTTCTCACATTAACAGTTTAACAATGAGAATCCAAAGTAATATTTCTCAAAATCCAATCCTACAGGACAAGGAGAAATCTACTTTCCACTGAAATAAGTTTTTCAATCTCGTTTCTCAATCATATAAACATCCCTTTAAAAGCGAGAAACCCGTTAAAGGAATTATCCTCTATTTCTCTTTGTAATCTCTTCGTTTGAGAATGGAAGCCACAAAATAGCTTTCACGATTGAAGGAAGCCATATTTATCAATACAGAATATCAGAAATATTCAAGAAAGGATTCCTTCGAATATTTGAGAGAGAGAGAGATTTAAATTCCTGTTGAATTCCATTTCACCATAATTCACCCTTTATTGAATAGGGATCAATAATATTGCAATCAAACATAAATATTTCAAATGATTATAACAATTGAATCCTACAAGCATGCAAAGATATCATTAAGGTATCCGACTACGTTCGGAACCGTGATTTTAAAAAAGCGCATAAATGGATAATTTTCATATTTAGTGTCACTCAGATTAGAACACATACATAAAATTGTTTTAAGGACATTTTGACAAAAAAGATTATTTAAATACAATATTTAGGCAAAAAATTAATAGAATAAACCTTTTTTCAAAATGTTCTTTCAGAGTTACAACCAATTGAAATAATTATCGCCGTTTTTTTCTTAAAATTTCTCCCCTCTGTTGTCGTAAAACATGGATAAATCCACTTCTAAGTTATATATTTCGAAAGTTCTTGTTGAGCCTCTGTACAGAGGTCTGAGATATATACAGGCAAAATATTATTATAATAGAAGCATTTTTTGCAAAAGAAGAATATTTTGAAAATTATTCATTCTATTTTCATTTTTTGTCAAAATATTGTACTTAAATAAGTTTTTTATTGTAAAATATTCTTAAAACAATTTTATATACATTTTCTAATCTAAATGACACTAAATATCGTAAATATTATCCATTTATACGCTTTTGCAAAATCACAGTCCCGAACGTAGTCGGATACCTTAATTAAATTAATAGTTAAGTTAAATTAAGTCGAAATAATTAATAAATAATATTTATTTTAAGTAAATTTTTTATTGCATTTTAAAATTTTACTTTAAGTTTTAATTTTAGTTCAATGTATTCCATTTGCTGAAAATGTTTTATTTTTAATGAAAAATAAAAATGTGTATGTGTGCCCGCAAGTAGCAATACTGCTAACTTTATTAACCCTTTTTTGTGTCACCAAGAGTTATGAGTCGCTTCTGTATCAATTAATATATAATAGTTCCCAAGGGTTTAGAAAATATAGCAATGTTTCACGATGATAAAAAAAATATTGTAAGCTGAGTAATTTATAATAAAATGTTACAATTTATTATATTAAAAATATAAGCAACAATAAATAAATGGAACAAAAATGGAACAAAACATAGGAAAACAATGCATTTGTAGAAAAATGACTTCTAAAAAAATACAGAAAAATTTCGTTGGAAAAATGCATTAAAACGTGCTATTTTTAACATTGTGTACTTTTTATTTAATCTTATCCCCTCTCAAATGCGGGATTTCCAATAATGAATGTTTTAATTTCGGTAACAGTTGCTCGTCCATTTTGTATACTATGTTATTCCTGTAGAATTTTCAGTTTTTTTAGTATAAAATACTGCCTGCCATTTTCGTCTTACAAGGGTCTTGAATCCATGTTGTGTGCTTGTTAATCCATTATGACAGAATTATTTTGATTAAGAATTTTCTTCTGAAATTGGAGAAGTACATTGTCCTGCGGGTCTCTAAAAGTTTCAGAAAAATGCAGCAAACAATCTTAATAGAAAATTTCGAATTTTGGAGTTCACTTAAGAAAGCTTAAGTGTCTCACTCACAGTGAATAAAATCTGCTCATATCGTCACAGACTGACACAAGGAAATTTTAGAACCACCTTGTTGTAAAATTTCCTTGATGTACGCAGGTCGTATTCACTCATCAAGGTCGGACAATTTTCATTCTTTTTCAATGAGCATCTTTAAAAGCCACTTGTCACGCAAAACCATGGGATTTGAAACCAACTGAAGTGTTTTTTTCACAGCTATTTTTACGTAAGGGTTCACGTAATACCCTTTTTATGAATAAGGTATGATATTTCTCTGATTCAAGTATGAAATATTTATTTGGAGCATTCAATAGTAATGATCTGGTTATTACATGAATTGACATTTTTTTGCGTAGAGAAAGAGAAACCATTTTCTTAATTTTCTTATTATCTCTATTACTTATATATAACTTGTAGTCTTCCTGATCGATATTTCACTAAATAAGTAGCATTTGTTTTGAAAACCTGATATATATATTGCACACCAACCAACAAAACTGCTACAATTTCTTCTTCTTTTCCCATTTGCCTTTTTAGACTACAGAGTTCCCTGAGAATTTCATTTTTACCGAATTTTTTTTTCAATTTCCTAGTGGCCCATACCATTGAGAAACTTGCCATGAAATTTTAAATCTGTTAGCAAATTAGTTTTTAAGATATTTGAAGTTTTATGAGCTATGGTTTTTGGGTTTTGGTTTCATTTTAAAGCATTTTTCCACTCTGAAATTTAATTAATTAAAAATATTTTTGAGCTTTTAGTTTGAAATGGTTATTAATTCCAATTTTCACTACTAAAATCATTTCTGTTTGACTATGTTGTAAGTTTTTTGAGTTCCCAAATTAATTAATTAAGATTAATTTCATGGCCAATTTTTGCTTTAAAAACTGTTTATATAACTTAAAAGTTTTATCATAATTTTTTTTCCTGTAGAGAAAATGCCATGTCAAATGCGTTCTCAGGTTGCTATGAGAAACAATGTTTCGAAGAGGTGGAATACTACTGAAAATGATGTATCTAAAAATAAGTCGGCTGCTGATTCTGCAATTAGGTTTCCGAATACAAGTATTCTGAATTAAAATGTTGCAGATAAATCTGAATATTTCCTTGATGCACCAAACTACATTATACTAAACATATTGTAGTATTATATTTTAGTATTTTAAAGTCGTACGACAAGAGCTAAAACTTCCTAAACTGCCCCAAATTAAAACTGAAAAAATTAAATTTTATGAGCAAACCTGACTATTTTAGCTTTAGTTAGTAACATTTTTATTTTATACATAAATGTTTTGTGTTTCAATACTTTTGTGAAAGTATTAGGTTAAGATAAAGCTGAATTGACGTCTTAAGAAATGCTATCAGTATTTTGCAAAAATATATTTTGAATAAAAAATATTATTTTCAGTCATATTTAATCAAAATAATGTTTTAACGTAGAACATACATTGGAAAATAACATATTAAAAATTAGAGATTTATGGGCATTATAAGTTTTTGTTTTATGACTTTACAAACTTTAAATGCGTTTTTCTCAGATTTTCAATTTTGAAGACACAAGTGTTTTCTAATACTTAAGGCTATTTTCCAGTTCAAGATAGAGACTTGAATTTTTTTGTATATACTCACACACATATGTTCTATAACAGTTAGAATGGATTTAGGGCTGAGATCTCTAGTTATTTTTCTAAAAAATGCTAAAGTTGATATTTTTAACATTTTCGTGTTTTTTCCAGATTTTCTACAAAAATAATTATTAAAAATCAACAAAGGAATAGATTTTCAAATCCATACTAAATTTTGTTTGCAACAACCGAAGAAACATAAGTAACTAAAAGGACTAAAAAATTTCAAAAATTGAGTGTTTTATAAAAGTTTGACAAACCTTCAAAAATTCCCAATTTTTTAAAGTTATAAAATAATGACTGTTCAAACTGACTTTTTACTTACAGAATCAGCTTAATAATATAATCTAAATGTAAAACATCGATTATTTATACTGTAACTTTCTCCAAAAACAGTTTTTTAAAAAAGGTACCGTGTAGCCTTAATCTGTGAATTGAAGCAATCTCTTCTTCTGAGTTGAGTTTCGTATTGTTATCTAAAGTTACGGGCATATATATTAAGGCCCTCACTTATATCTTCACTATCACCACGACCCATGTGAATACAAAACTCACAGCATTTGAACAACACAGAATTACATTATATATTTTACCCAAACTTTTTGAACACCAAATTTCAAGAACTTGTGTGGGAATTATAATATTATTGTTATGATCAATGACTTTATTTTAATCCTTTGTAAAAAGTAAAACGAACTCCCCAACCAACTATTGCCAAGTTAAAGATATATATATATATATATAAAGGGTGTTTTTAGAGGTATAGAACTTTAAATTGCAATAAAACAACGATGTATTATTCGATTGACATGATTTTTTTTAATCGAAAGATATTCTTGTGGCATTACATTTTAAATATGACTTCTGGCATATGACTGCCACGGCTGGCTCGGATGTAGTCCAATCTGGACGTCCAATTTTCGATGACTTTTTCCAACATTTGCGGCCGTATATCGGCAATAACACGGCGAATGTTGTCTTCCAAATGGTCAAGCGTTTGTGGCTTATCCGCATAGACCAATGACTTTACATAGCCCCACAAAAAATAGTCTAGCGGCGTTAAATCACAAGATCTTGGAGGCCAATTCACAGGTCCAAAACGTGAAATTAGGCGGTCACCAAACGTGTCTTTCGATAAATCGATTGTGGCACGAGCTGTGTGACATGTTGTGCCATCTTGTTGGAACCACAGCTCCTGGACATCATGATTGTTCAATTCAGGAATGAAAAAGTTAGTAATCATGGCTCTATACCGATCACCATTGACTGTAACGTTGTGGCCTTCATCGTTTTTGAAGAAGGATTCCACCAGCCCATAAAGCGCACCAAACAGTCAGTTTTTCTGGATGTAACGGTGTTTCGACATACACTTGTGGATTAGCTTCACTCCAAATGCGGCCGTTTTGTTTGTTGACGTAGCCATTCAACCAGAAGTGCGCTTCATCGCTAAACAAAATTCGCTTATGAAAATCGGGAACAACGGCAGTCTCGTTTTGGGCCCGTTCGACGAATCTACGCCTTGCTTGATCATATTTAAAATGTAATGTGCCACAAGATTATCTTTCGAATAAAAAAAAAATTCATGTCAATCGAATAATATATCGTTGTTTTATTGCAATTTAAAGTTCTATACCTCTAAAAAAACACCCTATATATATATATATATATATTGCGCTTCTCTAAATGTTTAAAAATAAATGCGATTTAGAGCTATGTAGTTAGATTGGTTAAATAGAAACTAATAATGGACTACATTGCCGAAATATTATATAATATATCATGTAATTTTTAAACCATAATCAAGAGAGGGAAAAACTATGTATGAGTTAGATCCTAATTTGCATAACTTCACTGCCCGTAAAGCAGTCATATTTAACCTAATATAAATCCCATATTCTGCGCTAATAGTGTGAAGGAGAGGGGAAAAGATAACAGCCCCCAGGTTGAGGCCTAGATCACTTTACAAAAATATCTAACACTAACAAACTTCTGCTTTAAATCTCTTAAAACTAATCTTATGAAAAAATATAACTATTTTTCTTGTTAAACCTATTTATAAATTATACTTTTTATACTTAATAATGGTCGTAATACATTCTGTGCATCAGGAGAAAAATAAAGAATTTTATTGGATGCAGCATTGTTAGATGGAGTGTCTTTAAATTAAGAAAATTGAGCTGAAATCAAAATTGAATGAATTTATTTTTTCGAAAATAAATCAAATGAGTAATCATATATCACTATGAAAAACAAGCCAGTTATTTTTTAAAAAAAAGATAATCTATTCCAATTATGTCAAACATAGTCTGCGCAATTTCAAAATCATTAATTACGCCGAAACAGTAACCACTACATAAAGAAGTCAAAAATGTGAATAATTTCCAAAGTTATGAAGATATCTTAGTTAATTAACTATCCCACTCGGAAACTTTAAATTTTTGAAAATATATAACACTTTTTCGTTTTATTAAAAAAAAATTATTATTTAAAAAAATTAAAATAACAAAACTTCTCATCTCTAAGGTAATCTAAATCAAAGAGAAAATTAAAGTAATGAGATAATTACTATAAATTTTGAATTTTCTAGGATTTTTTTTTTCTTTTAGAATTTTTAGCATGGTTAAAAAACAATTTCATTAAAATAAGAAACCTGAAATGTAGATCTTTTCAAAATTTAATGCTGCTTGTTTGTACTTGTTACTTCAGATTATTTTTTCATACATATGTGATAAAACTAAATAAAAGGAAAATCATAGATTTATTGGTGAATAAGTAAGGAAAATTAATTATTTAAATTATTCCGTTTGTGTAAAGGAAAAATTCTAAACCAGTCCACAGCTTTTGATAAAAAGGAAAGAATTACTCCTACAGTTCCTTTTTCTATATAAGACTCTCAAATTTATCTGCTATCCAATGTGACGATAATAATTCGCCAAGTTGGCGATAAAAGTAAAAGCAAAAATATAGGATTTGACCTAAAATAAACATAATATAAAATAAATACAGAATGTTTCAGTGGCTAAAGATTTTCTACTTTACGCTTATATTCAGTATTTGAATCAAATATAAATAAAAACAATAATCATGGCAAGTAATATTTCTTTCAAACTAAGCCGTTTATCACACAAAACAATTTTTATTCGACTCCTAGCTGTGATCCTATTTAAAAAAATCTATTTCAGTAAAGTTCATTTCATAATTGCAAAGTTTAATAAAACGAGTCGTTTTTTAAACTATAAATGTCAATATAGTTAGTTACACTTCTTAGAAGGAATGAAGAAAAGTATGAGGACATTTCATACAATGAATTTAGAAACTATGTCGCAAGACAACGAGAAATAAAATAAATGAAGGGGGTAATGGAAAAAAATGACATATTGATCAGTTTCTTGAGAAAATGTTTTTCAGAAAAAAGTATTTCTTAAACGGAAAAAAATTCATTAAACAAAAAATCAGTTTACTTTGAATCAGTGAGAATTACTAACAAAAATATTTTAAGAGCAAAAGCATTGTTATATGCTCATTTCATCAGACATATTGTTTTGTGACAAAATAAATACTTCAATATATTACAGTACATTACGTATTATGAAATTAGTAGTAAAAACCACACAAAGATTTAATACAAATATTTCTCAAAAATAATATGATTGACCGATGTTTCTATGAAAGTCGGACATAGAAATTACAGAGACTTAATAATATGAAACGTTGTCACCTGATGAGGAAGACATCTAAATTCAAACTCTACTCTCCAAACTTCTCCAACATATTGACGGGAGGCCACTAAGTCCTGACGGGTTTAATGCACACCATTCTTCAACACGAAAAGATTTTAGAGGCACTAAAACTCAACCTCATGACACCAGCGTTTCTCAGACTGTGGGACACGCCCCCTAGGGAAGTGTGACAACCGTAAGAGGGGGGCGAGCATATTAAAACGTTGAAAACAAAAGATTATTTTTACAAAATTATAAATTTACTGAAAGTAAACGAACAAAATGCATTTTAAAATAATAAAAAATAAAATATGCATTTACACTGATATACAGGATTACTGTGACACTTTTTACACTTATAAAATGTATCAGAAGTGCAAATGTGTTTTATAATTAAGTTAACAATACCAAGCTAAGAACTGGTTAAATAATTACCAGTAAACCCATAAGCTTGTTATATATTAAATTATATACAACATTAACACTTATCTTGATAATTTGCATGATTTATAATTAATCCCTTCAATGCCCATTAAAAATTATGCGATTCACTCAGTAATACCACCGTTTAGCAAGAAGGCGAGCGTATGTGGTGTATTGGATTGGGATGGGGTAGAAAATGAATATAAATAAGCAAATCATCTGAAATAAGTAAATGCGTTGCAAACATAGTCAAGGTATTTTTATTGTATTCTAGATCTTTCGGAATATTTTTATGGATAGCAGTACACAGAAAAGATCGTGAAAGATATATATATACGTCGGGGGCAATTAGTGCACTGGCTGAATGAGAAGTTTATACACGCCGATGGTGCGTAAGAGGTCAAAGTCGTATTGTAGCCTTAGCGTCCAAGAAAATATTATTGAATTCAATAAATTGTTATTGTTTGGAGGGGGTAATAACATTCTCCGTTACGCCACTAGTAAATAGATAGAAAACAATACAGTTGCACCAAAGCCATTGAAATTCACCGCATAAAAAAATATCGCACAAAATTAAAATCGAACAAAAAAAGTCACACAAAAAGGAAATCGCATAAAAAGACCGCACAAAAACAGGTTCGACTGCACTTTATTTCCAACATTTTATATTAAATAAAATATAAAATACGGATATATACCAATTTCAATGTATATTCTAAGTATTCTATATATATTCTTAGTAAGTATTCTATGTTGTATAATTATTCTATTATTATTTATTTGCATTTATACTTTATATTTAATTTTTATTGAAATAGTTATTACATAAATGTCAACTTTTCATAAAAAGTTTATTGTAATATAATTAATTATTTCTGTAATTAAACGTAAGTTAAATGATGTAATTGTGCAGTGGCAATAACGTCTAGCTACCACCCAGGAAAAAACCCTTGATCAGATATTTTTTGTGACTAAATAATGCTTATAGGGGATGAGAACCTTACATTTATCAAGTATTTTATCACAGAAAAGTGTATTTTAGCTTTGTTCCCGTTAAAGGGTTAAGATAAAATGAATAGTAAGTTGATACGTAAAATAAAAGGGTTTTTTTATTATAAAATGTGTCTAAATTTTGTGCATTCAAATCCACAAGAAACCGAAGGGTCACGACAAACTCTTCTATTTGTTTCTAACTCTGATGCTTATTTAAAAAATTGCTTTTCAAATTCGCATCACTAATCTTTAAAACTTAATTCGAAATGAAAGAAACAAAATGGAATTGTTATTTCTCCTTTCGTGATTCTAATATTTTCATAAGAAGCATTGTAGAAGATCTTTACGGATTTGTTGAAAATTTGTAACTAACTTTCTGTTAAAGATACCTTTCAAACTCAAAAAGAGCTATTAGCATTATAATAGTCTTGCAGTTACTGCACTGTCTATTAAATCTTCTCTGTTGGAATGAAACTAACACACATTGTTTGCCTAAAGTGAATTGTTCTGTATAAGCATGCCCAAAAAGTAAGTTGTCAGCACGTGTGACCGAGGATTTAAAATTCAAAGATTTCACAGGAAATTGAATGTAGGTGAATGCTTTAATTTTAATTATTTTAAGTAATTGTAAATAACGCATTTTTATAAAATCTGTCAAATATAAGAAAAATATATGTGCATCTCGAGTGAATAACTACAGTTTCAAGTACAATGGCTTTCTTTCCGAGCGTGAATATATTCGCAGAAAAATTTTGAAAAAAATATAGATTTTTGGCCGGAATATATAAATGATGTGATCAGGAGTATCATTTATTTTTGTTCAAAATTGCAGTTTGACAAAAAAAAACCAATTGTCCACTACAATATTTTCAAATTAATTTATTACGTTGACGAGACTCTCCAGGCAACTTTTCAAACATTTAAAGTTGCAAAATAAAAATATAACTCTGGACATCCTTGGACTTTTTATCTGATGATGAGTATCATTGAAGCTTTCAGTATCAAATGATAATTTATTTCAATATATGTTGTTTACTTTTCCTTCTCGAATATGTATTTGAAATGGTACGTAGCTCAGGAATAATGAATATTAAATTATTTTTTTATATCCAGCCTGATTCAGAAAATTAAATTTCTCTCTATGATGCTTGATATTAGTGCTTATGTAACTCTAAGTAGAATATTCCCATGAACTACAAATTTATTACTTTTACAGAATTCACATTATTCAAATTGAAAAAAAAAGAATTATTTTAAGTATAATTCTACATCTCATCCGACTTTCGAAGCCTTAATATTGAAAACTAGTAATTAAGTTAATTTTTTTTCTTGAATATTCAAAAAATTCTCTACTGATTCTTATACTAAAATAAATTAGACTACTTTTATTAATTAAAATTTATTAGAATTACACATGTTACTGTTCTGATTTTTTCCATGTATATACGAAGTCACCTGAACACAATGTTAATAAAATACTTGAAAACTCAATTTTTTTTACCGTATAAATGCTTTAAAAATCAGCGTTTATTCTCTAAGAAAATGCGAAAAATGCAAAAGATTTTTTAGGTATTCGTTATTTCCTTTTATTTGCATCTGGTCATTAATAATGCATAATCTAAAAAATTTTTAAGTACCCGCATAAATACATATTTAAGCAAAGTATATACATTAATGATTTATAGATTTTTTCCAGCCAACATGAACATTTTTTCACGTATCAAAAAAACCGATTTAAGCCTTTATTAACAAGCTTGGTATTATTTTTATATTGTGTGTGTATGGAGTTTCTCTTTTTCATTTTCTCTCTTTTTCTGTTGAATGCATGGAATTTGGAAATAAACGTTTTCTGCAAAACAAAATAATAAGTCCCACTTATTATTTAAAGAATTTTTTTCCCTCGGTCGATTCTTTTTTCGCTATATTTAGTTTTAAAACACACCGTCCTCAAATCTATTGACAAAATTAAACATTTTTCTAGTAAGTTTTCTAAATAACTAAAAGCATGCAAAATTCAAAATAATAAATATTAGTTTTATGGTTACTACAAAAATATCAGATATGCTATTAAAAATGAGATTCCGATTTTTTTAGTAATTTATTTTTTAAATGAACAAAACTAAAATCATTCCAAGAATCTAATTTTTCAATATAACATGAAATATTTAGCTTCCTGATTGACTTTAAACCTGATAATTTACATATAAATATTGTTTATCTGTGCTGTTATTTGTTAATACTATGTGGAAAAATTTATTCATTTTTTTTTTATTTTTTCTTTAATAAGAGCAAAGCCTAGTTCAGCTATATAACGATAACATAAAGCTTAACACATGTATTCCATGCATTGAATTCCTTGTTAATATTTGTTTTTCCTTTGCTTTTTTCTTTTTCAAAAATAAACTGTGCTTCTGCAACGATAAAACAATAATTTTGAATGTGTAGAGAATATTTATTCATTTGATGACAAATTAAGTTGCAATAAATGTGTTTCAAACATTTAACTAAGAATTAAATGTAATTTCATTGAGTGAGAAATTTGAATTTTGTAGATAGGCAGAAGTAAAACATATCCAATTCATTGGTCAGAAAATAATCAAAGATAACATCTGCAGCCGATGCATCTGTTGATTCATGGATTCAAGCCATGATGAAGCTGAAGACCCGCCGTGAAAAGGGATGATATAGAGATTCAAAGTCCTCACGTTAGCGTGGTGTGAACGTTTTGAAAGGGGAGTACTTGGTTATTAGTCATCCTCGTCATCTGAATGTGGTTCAAAATTACTTGCTCTGTCACCGATTCTCTCACGTTGCTTCAGAGGGCAACATTAATAAATAATGTATACAGAGTGTCCCAACTAAGATGTTACATACTTCGAGGAGGAAAGATGGGGTACATACATCAGATGACTCGGGACCACATAAAAATTTCGGGTAGAGAGGAAACATTAAAGAGTATCGAATAGACACGGACGTTTCAAGTATGCTTGTTTCAAAGCTTTATATTTCGCATTTTCTTAGACACAAAATGCAAGAAAAGAACACAAATAGGAGGAGAAAAAAGGCTGATTATTCACTAGACACACTTTAAGGTATCCGACTACATTCAGAACCGTTACTTAAAAATAGCGTATAAATAGATACTTTTCATGATATTTAGTATCATTTAGATTATGATAGATGTATAAAATTGTTTCAAAAATATTTTATTAGGATAAAAAATTATTTAAATACAAAACTTCGGCAAAAAATGAACTTAGAATTACCTATTTTCAAAATATTCTCATTTGATGATAAATGCTTCTATAATAATAATATTTTACTTACATAAAGCAAAGATTTCTCCATAGGGCCTGAACTAGGACTTTTGAAAAATTCATATTATTTTCAGAGTTACTATTAATTGAGATAATTATATGTGTTTTCTTCTTAAAATTTCTCCACTCCGATACATTAAAATACGGATTACTCCACTTCTAAGTTATATATTTCAAAAATCCTAGTTCAGACTCTGTACAGAGATCTGAGTTATATATATGTAAAATAATATTCTTATAGAAGAATTTTTCATAAAGGGAGAATGTTTTGAAAATAGGTAATTCTATGCTCATTTTTAGCTAAAATATTACAATGACATAATTTTTTACTATAATAATATTCTTAAGATAATTTTATACATGCGAATCTAAGCGACACTAAATATCATGCAAATTACCCATTTATACGCTTTTTGCAAAACAGCAGTTTCGAACAGCGTCGGATATCTTAAGTGATATGGATACTTGTTATTATCTTTAGTATCCTGCATGCGCTGTTGAAACAAATCATCATTTCATACCTGATTCCTCGTGTACTTTTACTGGAAGTGCTCGCCACTAGACTTAGCCCAGTTTTCTTGTTCATCGGCGCCGATGTCATTTAAGTATGATTCCGTGAGGCCTTATAAAAGGAACCACTGTTTCATAATTGCTGATGTAGGGGCAAACATTATTATGCGGGGGAGCTAGCCTCAACAAATATTTATGGGTGCAGAACCTCTGAGCGGCTCGACCATTACAGTCTGCGGACCCATATGCCAGTAGCATATGGGTTCCAGTAGCATATGGGTAGTAGAGTCCCTCTGGTGGGTAGTTCAGCTCTCCAACGAGAAATTTGCATATTGCCCCTTGAAAACTCTAACTCGAAATTTTTAAAGCCTGTCCGCCTTATCTACTGGCACAAATTCAGTATCATGGATCAACTTTGTGTGATCCAGCCTTTACGATGTCTTTACCGTGTCAGAGCTCTGGCATTCCTATGTGATACAAAGTCGTCTAGGTGTACTCTATCTCCCCTCGAAATTTGTTACATCTTAGTTGAGACACACTGTATGTATCCCAGTTCTTGTAAATGTATAATGAAGGAGCTAATCTCTGGGGTATCAACAAACCGTTTCATACCGCAAATAGGAGGAGTAATTCGTAAAATAATGAATCGATTCATAAAACTTTACATCATTTTAAATTAAGTTTATTGTTTTAAATTTTTTAATGCATAAAAAAAACTTTCATTCCATTGCAATTTATATATGCTTAGATTTTTTTTATTTTAAACCAAGAAATTCATGTCCTACAAATGCTAATATTTTAAAACGCCATACACACACAAGTGAACTTTTATTAATTATAATAGTAGTTAAATTATAATGTCGAATATATTTTGACTGAACTACTAATTTAGAAAAATTTATTTCTCTACCATATTTTTCAACGTATAAAATTTCGGTGCAATTTTTTCTTAGTAAACTAATTTATATAATATCTCCTCCCATTATTTAAATTTTTGGATAATATTTTTTTTACTCATTTAATACATGGTCGCAGCTAGTTTATTTAAAGACCATTCAAAACACCGTTGAATTGAAGATTCAGTTATCTTTATTGTAATATAAAGGGTGTTTTTTAGAGGTATAGAACTTTAAATTGTAATAAAACAACGATGTATTATTCGATTGACATGAATTTTTTTTATTCGAAAGATAATCTTGTGGCATTACATTTTAAATATGATTTCTGGCATAGGACTGCCACGGCTGGCTCGGATGTAGTCCAATCTGGACGTCCAATTTTCGATGACTTTTTCCAACATTTGTGGCCGTATATCGGCCATAACACGGCAAATGTTGTCTTCCAAATGGTCAAGCGTTTGTGGCTTACCCGCATAGACCAATGACTTTACATAGCCCCACAGAAAATAGTCTAGCGTTGTTAAATCACAAGATCTTGGAGGCCAATTCACAGGTCCAAAACGGGAAATTAGGCGGTCACCAAACGTGTCTTTCAATAAATCGATTGTGGCCACGAGCTGTGTGACATGTTGCGCTGTCTCGTTGGAACCCCAGCTCCTGGACATCATGATTGTTCAATTCAGGAATGAAAAGTTAGTAATCATGGCTCTATACCAATCACCACTGACTGTAACGTTGTGGCCTTCATCGTTTTTGAAGAAGGATTCCACCAGCCCATAAAGCGCACCAAACAGTCAGTTTTTCTGGATGTAACGGTGTTTCGACATACACTTGTGGATTAGCTTCACTCCAAATGCGGCAGTTTTGTTTGTTGACGTAGCCATTCAACCAGAAATTCGCTTCATCGCTAAACAAAATTCGCTTATGAAAATCGGGAACAACGGCAATCTCGTTTTGGGCCCATTCGACGAATCTACGCCTTGCTTGATGATCGTTTTGATGAATTGCCAAACCAAACTGAGAATAAATCACTTGGCAGCTGTTAAATCGGTCGCCATCTTGGAAAGTAATGCCAACTTAAACTTCTATACCTGGAAAAAAAAATCTCTTTAAAAAATTATACTTCCTATTGTACCAGATTATTCTAAAATTTAAAACATATTGCATTCAATATTATAATACATATTATACATTAATGTGTATAATTAAACAATAATATGTTAATTATACATATATACAATACTATATACAATAATATGTTAATTGTACATAATTATACAATAATATGTTAATGTTGTAATCTAAATTAAAAGAATCTAAAATAATGAGACGAAACTCTAAAATTAAAACTATAGAAATTCATTTATTTGAAGCTATTTCGAAGTACATAATTTTTAATAAATATTAATACAGAATGATTGATTACAAATATATCACTATGTGTTTAAAAAAGCGCGATCTGAAACCCAATAGCCATTTTAATATACTTTCTTCAGTTCTGAAGCAATTATTTACGTGAAAAAAAAAATTTAGTTTATAAACTCCTTTGAAGCAGTAATTTTTATCAATCATTAAATAAAATTAACGGAAAAGAAATTGTATTTTTCCCCTGTCCACATACACTTTATTAAAACTTTCAGTAATTATGAAATAATATAAATTATTATTAAATTTAATTACTAAATGTAGCAAAATATTCAACTGAAAACGTAGAATCATATTGTTTGACCTTTTTGCACTTAATCAAACCATGAGTTTTGTGAAGAAGAGAAATAATTGTGAAGATTACTTTTCCTTGATATTAAAAAATATCATTTAAAAAAGATCGAGTATATTATTCTTCCTTTTAAATTAAAAACGTCACTGTTTTGAAATTTATTCATTTATAAAAGTTTTAACTCCTAGTTAAAATCCGATGAAAAATTCTCGGAGAAAAAAAGATTAAATGATTGTTAAGCATATATGTTTAAGCACATATTTTTGTGTATATATTTGTTGTTTTAAGTTCAAAACTACCATTTTTCTTAAATAGCTCGCAAACTGGGTAGCAGATCACTAGAAAAGTTACTTCCTTGAATAAATTGGCTAAAGAATAATTATTTAATTTATTTGTTAAATTCTCAAAATAGGCATTGTAATTTGTAAAAATAGTAAATGTAGGATTGCTTTGTTTTTAATAAAACCGTCCCATTAAATTAGTGTAAAATTATTTTACAAAGGTCCTAATGATTTAAAATTATGCTTGATGATAAGGAGTATATTTACATTAATTCTTCTTTTTTATAATCTAGCCCCTCCTGTGTAAGAATTTTCAGAAATGAGTACATTTAATGGGAGAGTATTCTCTCACATATATATTTTTAATAAAAAAACAGTTAATAGAAAGGATTAGAATAACATTTAGGCTCTTAATTCTTACTTATCATCCCTTTTGCCCCCATATCTCATCATTTGCTTCAAAAAGCATAACATAACCCAATCTTCTAATTCCTTACATAAATATTCTCTCTCTCTCTCGAGGGAATTAAATAACACATTTATTATTCAGGGCTTATTGAAAGAGACATGATATTATGTCCTTTTAATAGACAAATTCTTTTCCAGATATTTTTGTCCCATTGATGCAATTATGAAGTATTGTATACAAATGCTTACGATTAAAAAATGTATAACAAATATGAATAGTCAACACAAAAAGTACAAAGAAGATTTTAGTCTATAACAAAGGAAAGAAAATGTATTTAATACTCTTTTATTTCATGTACTTGTACAACTTTTTGGAACTTAATAACCTCAAGAGATTAACATATAGTTCAGAATGTTTCAGTTATGTAATAGAAAAAATATCTGATGCAAACGTATTTACTTTTTTCTAAAAATAACTTAGTATAAATCATATACTATCCACGTAAAGTATTATATATTTTGGATTTAAAATAAACTGATAGTGTTTAATTTCATAAACATGTTAAACATTAAAAATCATTGCTGTTAATATTGACTAGAATTTCAAGTCCTGTGTATACCTTTTGTTTTACAATATATATTTTTGAGTACTTTATCTTAAGAAGAAAACGAAGAACCTCAGACAATGTTAAAAATATGGCTTTTTTCTATCAACCAAATTATTTCTTGATAAGGATCTGATTGTTCTGCGCCTGGTTTATATACAAAAACTCAGATTATTTTTTATACTGAACAGATATTATTTTGCTGAAACATAATTGGAACATTTAGTTTTATTTAAGTAAGCTACCTTTCGATGAGGTATTCCTGAAACACAAAAAAAGTAACTAGGCCACTTGAGAGAAGCAACGACATTTCATTTCTGATGCTATAAGAAATGCTATGATATAACTGGAATCGTATATTTGTTTTATTTAACTTATAATTAAAGAAAATAATGTGCTTTCATCATTTGGAATTCAATTAAATGAAATACTTCATCATGTTAAACTTTTTTCCAATACAAATACAAAGGGACCTTACTAAAATGTTTTTATGTATAGTGTGAAAAAAAGGAAAGCTGAGATAGTAAATTATTATGAATTCCCTATATTTCATTAAATGTGTTGCGACCTCGGTAGCCAAGTAATAAAAATTATACTCGTGAGTTCCTAGTTCTGGTGCCCCTGAAGATACGCCATGTGAAAAGGCTTATACGCGTTAAATCGGTCCCAACATGGGTGTGCTGTGAAAGTTTAGAGAATTAAGTGTCGCATCACATGATCGAGTTTAAAAATTACGAAATCCGCCACCAATAAATAGCCGTGTTTCTTTAGAGTGCGATTTTAACAAAAGGATCAAATCAATAAATGTGTGTTTTAACAGCATACCTCATTTAAGAAGATTTTTTTCAAATAAATTTCATCAATATAATCGAATCCTTACAATTGATAAATTAACAAATAAAAATAATAAGAAAATTAAGAAGCAATTATGAAATCTGAAATGGTATTTAGAAACAAAACTCAATGCAACTAAAATATGAAGCATCCAACCTTAGTTGCAAAGTGATTTTCAATGAGAAAAAAATTATATGCTTTACACCAGTGTTCTCAAATTGTGGGGCATGTCCCCCTCGGTGAGGGGTGTGATAATCCTGCCAGGGAAGGCGAACAAATAAAAAAGTCAAAAATAATAGATTTAAAAAAATATTAATTTATTGAAAGGAATATATATATATATATATATATATATATATATATATATATATATATATAATAACAAAATACATACGTAAATAATAAAAAACACACATTTCCAATGATAAAATATACTTGAAAATGTATCAGTACTTCGCAGTGTATTCGATCCTTAATCCATCAATACTAAGTTAAGAAATAGTTACAGTGGGTGATCGGTTAATGAACATAATCCGTTCCAAGACTGTGGTCGCTATCCGAATTTTTCGTTAACCGATCATCGATTCACCACAGACTTCTATGTGAAATCGATTAATTCGTTCTGGAGACCCTAAAAACTAAACTTTAAAGAATGTATAATTTTTAGTAAGTTTTTTAAAAAATAATACATACATACAGTCTTGCATATTAATCAGTCCTTTTCATTTTTTGCTTATGGGTCGTTGAAGAACATGTCCAATGCCGATTGCTTTTCCCTCTTTTTCAGGATTTCCCAGAAGTAATTAATAGCGTTGTTGTTGTAAAGATCCCCAAACCTACTGACATCAGCTTGGTTTGGGTGCCATTCTAAGACCATTGCTCTGAACAGCCTCCCACTTTTTCAAAAGATCTTTAATGGCAGATGTAGGCATTGGTTCTCATTCATCTTCCTCTTGTTCAGAAGGAGACACATTTCGCTGTGTTTCTTGGTGTTTTTCATACAAAATTTCTTGGAATTCTGTCGTCAGTTCATCTTCATGTCCCATTAAGAGCTGTTCTATGTCATCCTCGTTCCCCTCCAATTCCAGATCTCAAGCAGTTGTCAAAATTTTATACATAATTTCAGGGGTGTATCCCTGATCACCTCCAAATATGTGTTCGCTGTCCAAACACAAAATCTTTCTTGAAAGTGTTCGTTATCCGAACACAAAAATTTTTCGTGAAAGTGTTCGTTATCCGAATACAAAAATATTTCGTGAAAGTGTTCGTTAACCGATCACCCACTGTATATAATTACTATTGACCCCATGGGTTTGTTGTATACAAAATTGAATGCAAAATGTAATACTTGTCTTGATAATTCGTACAATTTATAATTAAAATCTTATTGTAGCTTCATCTTCTTTGTACATTATTATTGAATTCAATTCATTATTATTGTATGGAGGGGGGTGCCATGAACATTGTGATTGAAAATTGGGTCACAAACATTGAAAGTTTGAGAAGTACTGCTTGACATGCATGCTTCCTTTATATTTAAACGGAATGATATGGTAGCATTCTTAAAAAGCTAAGCCCAACAAGGTTTGATATCTCTTTTAAAAGAAAAATTTAGAATCATATTAAAGTGTATTTTAATATAACGTAAAAAGAATGAAACATAATAATGAGCGAGAAAGCGATTATATGAAGGGGTATTACACACATATCTACAGGCAGACATTAAGATACAAAAATGCGATACTTTCTTTCGAAAGAGGGTTCTTTTAGCAATAGATTATTTATTCACAATAGAGAACCTACAGTCATATTTAACAATTTCATAATAAAACAAAAATTATTTTTTTAATTAAATGTAAAACGCTGACTACTGACCATTTTACGTTGGTGACTCCTCAAATTTCTAATTAGTAACTTCTCCATCTTAAAAACATTTAAATACGAAGAAATATATATCTTATTACATCTTTCTAACATACCTTTCTTCAGGAGAAAAATCCAGTCACCTTTAACAACTACGTACTGTACTTTTATTGTTCATTGTATTTGATCATTATTAAAAATGAATTAATATATGACATTAATACATATAATCACATCTCAAATTAATAACGATCTAATATTTTAAATGGATAAGCAACCACATATAGTAAATAAAAAAATATAATCGCCTAGGATTAAATCTGAAATTAAAAGCAACGTTTTATTGCAGAAAGGTAAAAATAATAAGTTCAAATCAGAGCAAATACTTGTTACAATTTTCCCAATATTGCAACTTTATTCCCCAAATTTAGGTATCCGACTACGTTTGGAGAAGTAATTTTGCAAAAGCGTACAAAATAATATTTTTTTAGTATTTAGTGTCACTTAGATTAGAATACATGTATAAAATTGTTTTAAGAATATTATCACCGTAAAAAAGTATTTAAATACAATATTTTGGCAATAAATGAACTTAGAGAATTACCTTTCTTCAAAATATTCTTCTTTCATGAAAAATTCTTCTATGATAATAATATTTTGCTTATATATAGCTAAGACTTCTTTAGAGAGCCTAAACTAGGATACTTAAAAAACTCGCATTATTTTCAGAGTTACTACCAATTAAAATAATTATTGTTCTTTTTTTTGTAAAAAATTTTCTACTTCAATCCATTAAAGTACGAATCACTCCATTTCTATGTATTATATTTCAAAAATCCTAGTTTAGGCACTGTACAAAGGACTGGGCTATAAATAGGCAAAATATTATTATTATAGCAGCATTTTTCATAAAAGAACATTGTTTTGAAAATAGATAATTCTATGTTCATTTTCTGCCAAAATAATACATTTCAATATTTTTTATTGTAATAATGCTCTTAAATCAATTTTATACGTGTATTCTAATCTAAGGGATACTAAATAATAAAAAAATATTGGTTTGTAAGCTTTTGCAAAATCGTGATTCCGAACGTAACCTGATACCTTAATTGAAATAGATTTCGTTAAGCATAACTAAAATAGCTTTCTAGTTAATTTGCAACATTTTAACTAGTTTATTTTGTCTTTAGAATATAGCATACAAATATAGTGAGATTATACGGATTGAAATAATTGATAAAGTAAATCTTTTAAACAGAAATAATTGATGAGGAATAATTCTTTCTCACATTAAAATAAAAAATGCAATTTTAATCACCATTCAATAGGAATTGAGAGTTATAAGATATCTGTATTTCATTAAATTACTTTAATTCAAATGATTAATAAATGAGTTTAAATGTTTTATTTCCTTGATTTGAAAAGGCTTCAAAAATTTAGAAATGTTGACACAGCTGATAAGAAGCAAAATATGGTGTGAATAAATATTTTACATGTATTCGTGTTTAACAAATACGAGATAAATAAGTAGTGGTATCTTTCAATACATCGGTGTCCTCCAAATCATTCTAAATATTTCAAAAACATATTTACTCACAACTCTTACTAAGAAAATTAAGTGTTTTGTGTTATCTATTTCGAGAAAACTGGAACATTTAGTAGAATATCTCTTTAATAAGGATTATTATTCACTAAAACATTCCTGCATAATGTGTTGACAAAAAAAGATGAGTACATTAAACTCGTAACATTGAGTAAGTGCAATGTAAAGTGCTTAAAAGTAGTCAATAGCATTTGCTTAGCTTACGTCAGTATTTTGTTAATTCAATTTGAAATTCAAAAGCCAATTTCGTAAGCTAACTTATTTCATACCAGACTAAATCTTTAAATTTATCCATTAGAACATTCATGTTTGTATAATGGACATATATAAGTAAACAAACCATCTATCATATATTTTACCTTCCAGGAAGCAACATATTATTCCATCACATTATATTGTGCAAATTCAATAGACTAATTATTAGGCAAACAGAAACTCGTACATTCAAGGTATAACAAAGGCAATAAAAAGAAAAGTACTTTCCGATAAATACTTAGCAAAGCAACCGTCTTTAAAAGTATAAAGAAGCATAAGGAAAACTCTATTCTTTTATACTCAAAATGAAATGAAAAAGATTATTTTGGCGGTGACTTTTAACCAAATATAAATATTTTATTTACTGTCGAAAAATATTTTTAAGTAAACAACTGAGCCAGTTGTTTACTTGTTCTTATTGAAAAATTGATAAAACTGGAATTTTTATCTATAACACTTTGGCAACCTACTTTCGGAGGCGCCATCCGCCAAACTCGTTCGCAACAATTCTCTACTCAACAAAAGAAGCACGCTTGCCAAATTTCAAAACTGAAGGTCACATGACTCATATTTTAAAATTGGGAGTTTTTACATGCAATATCCATGTCCACCTCACCCCTCACACCCCTAGGTATCGATATCGTCAAAACCAGTCCTGAAATATTGCCAAATCAAAAAATGTCGTCAAATGCAGTAATCGTTTTCTAAACATGAAGGGAAATGGTTTTCCACTATTGGCTGCATAACACGGCATTTCGTGACGTCATACCTACACACAAACTCTTACTTAAGCATGGTGATCTTAGAAAAAAATCACTAAAAGAAAAAATTAGTTTTCGAAACATCAGCTTCTTCGAAACATTAGCAAAGCTCCCTGTAAAGTTTTAAAATGATACAATCAACTTTGTGTATTTATATAAGTCCCAAACAAATAAACAAATGTTTACGTTTTGGTATAGAATATGCTGAGTTATATATAAAGATAAAAAAATAAATTGTCTTTATTTATATTTTTATTAAAGTACTTGCTCTATTTACAAATGTTAAACTCTTACTCTATATAACTGCAATGTACCACCATTACCCTAACATAACTTACACAAATTCCATGATACTATATTTTTCTCCCCAAAAAAACTTTTAAACCTGTTAAAAATAATGATATTTATACTGATACGTTAGTCCATTTTACATCTTGGAGGGAGGTGGTTAATGGATTTGTCAGAGCCATTAGCTTACAGAGACCCTTAAGAATTATGTGTTGCTCATTGTCTTTTGTCATGTCTGCAGTAATTAATGTTTTGAGCGTTAAAACGTTTCATGAAACAAAAATGAAAGGTTAAATTGTGTTATAACAACCAATATTCTTAAATCTTCCTTTTAAAGTTCAAGAAATGACAGTTCAAAAAAAAAATTTCTGACAATGAGATAAACTCAAGTTGAAATCTGCTGAAATTATCATAGCTTAAAAATATACATTCAAGTAAAATATCTCATTCTATATATTTTAAGGTTTCCCTTCTTATGATTCTTTTTAAAAGAATGTACAATTTCAGAACGGTTATGTGGAACGGGAAATATAGTATATTTCACAAACTTGGACAGAGTTATTTCATAAATGTTAAATGGAGGAAGATGGAAGATGCCATACAATTAAAATGTGACATCTGCGATATTAGAAGCATGAATCTTCAGCATTTTTTTATGAATTACTCAACACAAATAAGCATAAGAAACCTATACACCGTGCATAATCAACGTGTGTACAAAATCCCAATTAATAAATGTCAACTTCTTTTCACTATTTCTAATTAATTCACAAGTTCTATTCATATTCAAGTAATACAAATACAGCAATCAAATAATTAAATAGTAACTTTTAAGGAAAAAAACATCGGTTGTCGAGATTAAGATTTATATTAGCTAATCTGATTTATGCGACAACGATAAACATACGAAAACTATGCAGTGTACATAGAAGAGTTCCTCTAACCTGAAAATACATGCGAACGGAAAGGGGGGGGGCTACAGCCATGCAAGTGAGGTCACAATATAATAAATTAACTACGCTCGACCTAATACCAATGACAGCAGCGGCCCGAGAGACGAAATTTGGAACATAGGCATTGCGAATTGAAAACGAAAAGAGACAGAATAAAATTCGCAATTGAAAAATTTTAGGGTATCAATTAACTGGAACGAAACGACAACGTTTTGTTCACACATATAAAATAAATTGTCACCTGTGCGTTTAAAATCATCAGATTTTTCCCCAACTAAGATTTTTTCTCTAGCATTGTTTGCTTGGACGAGTCACTGTTTCAACATACTAGATTACAAAACTGACACAAGTGCCAAGTGCTCTGGTCCATTAACGTGTGGTATGGTATATGGAAGAATCGCTTGCTGGAACTTATGTTCTACGAAGGTACATTAAACTGGAAGAGGTACCTGTAAGTGTTATAAGATATCATACCTGTCTTTGTGGATGATATACCTTGTCCGCATTACGATCTTTGTGGTTCCAGCAACGACTGTGCCCCTGCACAACAAATAACTGGAGTCCAAAGCTTTCTCAAATATTGCTTTAGAGAACATATTGAGTATGGGGATAATGTTGAATAGCCTCACGATCACTGTACCTCACTATATTGAATTTCTTTCTGATGCGTTACGTAAAAGAATATGTTTATGCAACTTCACATACAAATCTACTGGATCTATGACACCGTATAACAGGCACTTACAAAAATGTGACACCTTCATTGTTGAGAAATGTACATGCAGAATCACTCACACGAATACAAATGTAATACGTCAGCAATGGCAAACTCGACATTAATTTGTTGTCACTTTGTGACAATTTGCCTTTGCGTTACTTTTTTGGGGAGGCTGGAAGGGAAGTGATATCATAAAACTGTATTGATGCATTGATGCAGTTACGTATTTTACGTAATTAAATGTGCGTATTTATTCATATTATACTATATAGGCAATTTCTTTAAAATGTTCACACAAAATGGAATGTATTGATTTTGAACATTTTTGGATATACATGTCACAATTTACCTTATTCATGTGAAACAAACGTTGATTTGTACTAATTATATGACGTTTCAAAGCTTTCTAACTGGAAGTTTTGTTCTCTCTCTCTCTCTCTCTCTCTCCTCTCTCTCTTTCTCTCTATCTTTCTCTCTTTTCGTTTTCTATTTTCTGTGCCTTTCTTCCAAATTTCCCTCCAGAGACTGTTGATGGTAGCACATCGGACGTAGTCTCTTTAGAATACCGTAGATTCACTTGTATAGCTGTAAATGTCTCCGTTTTTTTTTTTTTTTTTTTTTTTTTTTTTTTTGTATTTTCAGGTTAAAAGAACATCCTGAATGCTGTTGGAAAGGATTTGACAACGTTCTCTAACGGAGCCAGAGACTGTCTCAGTTTTGATCCCAATCAGGAAATTAGCTACAGCTGGGTTTGGAAGCAAACTTGAAACGTGGCATACATTCTGTTTTGTGTGTTTTCTCTCACTGTTAATAATAATAATATAATAAAACTATAGAATCTATAAACTAATATAAATATAGAGAGCTATCCGTGTAATCACTGTTACACTGTATATTATTCCTTTTACTTCCATTTATTGCAGTGCCACAACTTGTCCAGTCCTCGAATATTATCTTTATGAAACAAATACGTGAAAAATATGTTAACTAATAGCCAATTAGTGGTGTACTGTTCACTGCAGAAACAATTGAAAAGTACGAATACTTAACATATACTTAAAATATTAAACATTTTAATGTATTAAGAAATATATAAGACAGCAGTTTTATATTTATCGTAATGGATATTTAATTTTATTCGCTTTGTTGAACTTAAATTCATGATATCATTTTATAAACTTTAACTTGTTCTCTTCTGCATAACATTACATTAATATATAGTTTTAATTATTTCTTAACTTCATTACAAAGAATATCACTCTTAGGCTACGGCCATGAAATCTATCCATGTCTTTCTAGTTAAAGGTCATAAATATTCCAAAACTTACATCTTATAAGACATTATGCGTCACTGTTATAGCTAAACTCTCCAAAGGTTTTAAGTTACCCAGATATCGCATAACGCTAATGGTTTTCGTAATTAGATTGTTCAAAATATACAGGGCGTAATTGTTTCACATCAGGGATATTAATTTTCCTCTGCATTTTATTTCTTGTACGAAAAATATATCACTATCTCGATTACAGCTATTACTTCTAACACAAGATTAGAATGAGATTGATATTATATTTCAAGATTTTAATCAAGATTAGAATATATATAATGCAGCATAGTTAAAGAGTATTTTTGCTGTTCTATAAGTATTTTTTTAGTAAATATATCATCATTACACGTAAGTCTAAGAGTATAAAAGTCAAATATATTTTTCAATATAAATCAAAACTTACGATTGAGTGCAAAAAAAATGAAAATATAGTTTATTAATTTTTTAAAATCCCAGAGAGAGAGAAAGTACTCTTTTCTTAAATTTGGTTCTATATAATCCAGTGATGAAGCCGTTAACTTCTTTAAAAAATTAATTTAAATTAAATCAAAAATTCAGATTTTTTAACATTTTATTAAGATTTAGTACATTTAAAATAGATTATTGCCACACCATGCTTAGAAAAAATTTTCCATAACATGGATAACATTATATGACATATTATTTCAAAAGAAAAGGGGAAATATATATTTTAATTTATTATTTAACAATGACTCTATTACTGTGGTATGAACACATCCCATGTATTTGAGAAAAACATATTAGAATATTTTACACATATTGCTCTTAATTTATGAATCTAATATTGCAAGGATTTCAAATTGTATCCCGAAGACAATTACAGTTATCTTCAAAAAATATCTGAAATTTAAATTTTATAATTTTTAAAAGTTTTATTGGTTGCTGAAAGTTTTCTCATGGTGTGTACTGCCTCGCCTCTATGGTTAGTAATCAGCATATTTTGAATTCATTTGAATTATTTAATTCAAAGTTGTTTAAATTCAATGAAGTTAGTAAGACATCCACATGAAAGAGAAAGGCAGTAACACAAATTGTAATATTATTCTGTTATAATTCTTTAAAAATGTCACAGTTTGTCAATATACGTACTTCTCCATTACAGTAAGCTATTTCCTTATACTTAGGAAGAAAAACTATATACTAAGTTACAATAATATTACTCTCTGTAATAACCTGTAGACCAGTGCTTCTCAAACTTTCAATACTGGCGCCCCCTTTTCAATTACAACTTTTATCGTGCCCCCCCTTGTACATTAATAATGTACTGAATGCAATAATAATGCACTTTGACGCTAAAGCTACAATAGGCGATCTTAATTATAAACCATACAAATTAATAACATAAGTATTAAACTTTGTATACTACTTTTAAGCAAAATAAATAAATAAAATAATAGGATAATTACTATGTTAATTTTCCTTTCTCTAACTTTTAAATTGAGCATATTGCAAAATGCGGTGGCAGCTTAGAAGACAAAATATAGATATCTGCTAAATACAGAAAAATAACTCAGGGGGTCAATTTCTAATCATAAGCATTCCTTATAAAAACTTTGCTTTGCAAGACAAGCCCATGGAAGTCATTAATACTTATAAACTTGTTCTTAATTTAGTATAAATTAATTAGTTATAAAATACTCTGTGCAGCACTGATACATTAAAAATATACCGGCTGAAGTGCCCGTTCTTTGCCCGAGTTCATTTATAAGAAAATAAAATATTATTGATATAATAGCTGAATTGTAAGGAGAGCAAAGCAAAGTGCTCGACAATGTTTACAAAAAAGTAAAATGATCTTTTTAAAATGGTTCCTCAAATTATAATTAGTTTTAAGCGAATTGTAATTTTAAGCCTCACAAAATTAGCATTTATAATTGATGTTAAATAAGGAACAATAATATAAAATTCCGATGAAGAATAATTGTATTATTTTTAATATTTAAAGTGAAAAGACTTCAACATGTTTTAACCAGGGAGCAGGCGCGCACTCGATACGGTCGAGCGGGGTTACTGAGTCACCCCAATCCTTTTTTTTATAATTATTTTATTTTACAAGATACAAATCGTGATTCCAGTGAATAATTTAATTATAAGAGAAAGTTTACTTACTTACTTTCAAGGACTTTTCAATTTTTCTTTGATAATAAATAAATAGTTTTGCCAGAATTAACGATTTCGTAATCTGTGTGTCCCTCGCGACCACTTCCGGGTAAAAATTGTATTCGTTATGATAATATGTATGTTACTGCTAAAAAAATTGTGTAAAACGTTTTTCGTTATGCTTTATATGTTTGAGAATACTCTTAAAAATAAGTCTTGGCCAAGTAATCCTCCAAATATCATAAAACTTTTTTGCACGGAAAAAAGCGCAACAGAGAAATACATTACTTACAACTTCCCTAAATGAGAAACAAACACATAAGAGAGGGGTCATAACTAACTGTACCAATAACCTAGAAGGTCAAACAGATTACAGCTATAATGTGCAGTATTTCAAAAATAATGACAGTGATGAATTTTTTATGTTCCTAAATTTTTTCGATTCTGAGTCTGGTATTTGTTTTTTTTTCTAAAAGAGTTGCATGTAAGGATTAAAAAGAAAGAATTTAAAAAAATATCTCATCATGGGATTACAGCAAATCAAATAAAAGTTTTTTTATTTGGTTATAAATTATATCAGGAAAAGTGCAAATGATAGTTAATTCATACCAGTATTGAATTTTTAAATTTTTATTTTCGATATGCTCGCGCCCCCTCGTAAGGTTATCGCCCCCCCCAGTTTGAGAAACACTGCTGTTAACCTAATCACATCAACTGACATAGAAGTTTACCCTTGCCATATGTATATATATGTATTGAAGATCTTTTTAACTCTATTAATATTGATGATTTAATTAATATACTTGTAAATTTACATAAAGATAATTTATTTTATAATGTTAATTATGATAAATTTGGTTCACTACTTAGGCTTGTACTTAAACAGAACTATATGTATCATAAGGGTAACTATTATCTTTAGATTAAAGGTTTGTCACAAGGTGGCCCTGCGAGCAACTGTCTTGCGAATTTATACTTACATTATTTTGAAAGTAGTTACATTAATCATTATAAATATTATATTTATCGTTATATAAATGACATAATCATTTTTGGCAAACAAGCCAATTTTATACCTAACATTAATTTTTATCCACAATATCTTAATTTAATACAGACAAATACTAACAACAATAAAGCAAATTTTCTCGACATACATATCAAATTAAAAGATAATGTAATAGTTTCTAATATTAATGACAAAAGAGAAGAATTTAATTTCAATATTATATAAAAGTAACTCAATGGGAGAGTAATGTATATATTTCTATATTCAGAAATACTGTTATTAATTATATACAACGCAATAAATTTCTGGTTTCAAAAAGATCAGGAATAATAAATAACTATAAACATTTTACTAAATATTGCTTAAATCAGAAATGCCCAATTAATTTTATTAATAGTTATATGAATAAAACTATTCAAAATAGTAAATATTAAAAATTCTGAGATTGATAATAGTTTATTACTATAAACTTACATATTTCATGGTTATAGTTACCTCCATATTCTAATATTAGATAAAACACTTACTATTATTTTATTCATTTATACTCTAGTGTTACTAAAGTTATGTTATATAATTTGTAACTCTCTTAATAATTTTTATTTCCATTCTTTTTATACTTTTGTTAAGTGCTACATTTCAGCCATTTACAAGATTTAAATCTGCATTAGGGTCCAGAATCTGGCAATAACTTATTTATTTCACTCAGATTTAGCGTGGGCTCTGCATTTCTAAGTGCAATTTTTAGGCAAGTTACCTCTATCTTGTAATTGATTTAGATATTCCTATCCATTACTTTCAATAGGTTTTTGCTCAGTATTATTTACATAAAGGAGAAGGTTGGCTGGCCAAGAAACATGTTCAACCCCACTTTTATATAAATTATTTTATATATTAGCTGTCCTAAGTCAGCAATTATAATACTGCAGCATCCATTTTATAATTTTTAATCTCCGTTGCTCATGTGTCCTTCATTGTGTGATTTTCCTTACTGTCTATGTGTTTATCAAATGTGATTGTTGGATGTTATCTCTTGATCTCTTGTTTGTAGAGAATAAGACTATATATATATATATATATATATGTGTGTGTGTGTGTGTGTGTGTGTGTGTGTGTGTGTGTGTGTGTGTGTGTGTGTGTGTGTGTGTGTGTGTGTGTGTGTGTGTGTGTGTGTGTGTGTGTGTGTGTGTGTGTGTGTGTGTGTGTGTGTGTGTGTGTGTGTGTGTGTGTGTGTGTGTGTGTGTGTGTGTGTGTGTGTGTGTGTGTGTGTGTGTGTGTGTGTGTGTGTGTGTGTGTGTGTGTGTGTGTGTGTGTGTGTGTGTGTGTGTGTGTGTGTGTGTGTGTGTGTGTGTGTGTGTGTGTGTGTGTGTGTGTGTGTGTGTGTGTGTGTGTGTGTGTGTGTCTGTGTGTGTGTGTGTGTGTGTGTGTGTGTGTGTGTGTGTGTGTGTGTGTGTGTGTGTTGATCATTAAGTTTCTTTCTCATCATGAAAACTTTAAAGTATATCTGAAAAGATTTAACCTGTGCCCTTACAAATTTTGTGACTGTAAGGCTGGTAACAAGCAAAATGTTAACCATCTCATTAATTTTTAGTTTAAACTTAAAGAAAGAAAGAGAGAAAATGCCAGAATGTCGAGCTATATACTCTTAAAACCAATCAGCATCTAATTTTTTTAAGCTTATTTCCAATAAGTTTCTATTCCCATTATTTCGTAGCTTCATTTATTTCACTTCCCAATATCTGCTTGTAATTTTATTTTTCTTTTAATTGCTTTTTTTTTAATTCTAGAGGCCCCATCAGTGCATGTAGGGCACGAGAATTCTTTTTTTTAATCTATTTTCAATAAAAATCCTTTAATGTATATTTCGAAAATTAAATGCATAAATAATTTTTAAACATTACTACCAAGTAAATATAAACTCCTATTTTAATCGTAAAAGGTTCAAATTCATAAATATAGTGACTCCTGTTGACATTTAATGATACACATTTTTGCAATTAAAGTATTTAACACTTAATTCAATTATTCATTTTTCAACTCATTCTAAATTATACTTTTTGCAACCTCACTAGAACCAAAGAAAAAACAATTTTGAGTGATTTAACAGTAACATTTTGAAAGTTGTATTTTTTTTTTATTAATGATTAACATTAGTTCTTTATATCATTAAATTTTCAAATATTTCAAAAAGGATTTTTTTTTTCAAATTTTTCTTTAAAAATTATATGATTTGGATTAGTACCAAAACTTTTACTAGTTGTAGATACTATGCATATTACTTATGTTGTAAAATTTGATTAAAATATTTTAAGGCCTTATTATACATAGATTTTATATTTCTGGATAATTTCTTCAAACAGTCGTTATCTCAAAGTTCTATCATTTCTATCGATTACGACGATGATGAAAAAACCATAAAAATCATGTTTTGGCCCTGCATAATGTTGTCGTTAAAAGAAGAAAATAGAGTTCTTGTAATAAGCTTTTGTAATATTATCTTGTCATCTATTATCTTAAATGATTTTGAAATCCAGAGGAGATATCATATAATCACAAGAAATATTCAGTTAAGAAATTAGTTTAAATAACGACTTGTTAAATACCACTAATGCTATATTTTACATAAATGAAATCCATTCCATGACACAAATCAAAATATTTCATAAAAAGAAATAATATTTCCTTTCTCACTTCTTTTATAAAACGGATTTTAATTTGCTTTCCTTCACTTTACACTAGAGAAACGGAAAGACGATTGTACGAGTTCGACTGGAAAATCCAAATTTCAACATAATGAACGAAAGAAAATGTACGAGATCTTGTACTTTGTTCTCTAATTTTTTCGAACTAAATGAAGATACAGGAATTGAGCGAATTCATCAGGACCTAATATTTTATTCGTTAAATTGGAGTTATTCGTAATATCGGAGTAAAAAATATACAAATTTTTTTCACTTACTTTTTGGAAATTCTATAATAAGCAACTACACAAAAAAATATCCATAGTTAAAAATTGCACACTACTTCTTCAGCAACTGAAAGTACTATAAGAGAATTAGTATGCCCGAGTTAACTGGAAATTTTAAAATACTGACTGATAGATATTTGGCGGTCTTTTTTTATTCTTGACTTGAAAGAGTTATTTTTCAATATTATGCAGAAAAGGAAATACTGCATCATTTGCATCCTGTTGTATGAGGTATGTGTTTCCAGTTTCCAAACAACGTGAAACATTAGAAAATGTGACTGTTATGTTAGGAATTTCAGAAAAAAATTTCCTGTATCTTTAAAACTTCATGCGATATCTTTGAAACTTTACATCACTTATGACTCTTCTGCATCTGTTAAGTCTAATAATGGGCTAAAATTTACTGAATGCAAGAAAAGTATTTTCCTATTACGAATAAAAAGGATATTTTACTTGGACATTAATCCAATTTTTTTCTAATCCAAACTAACAAAAAAAAGTTTCGGCTTTTGAAATAGTTCATTAATTCGTATTTTATTATTCAGTAAATAGAGCCTTTTTGTATTCATTCGAATCGGAGACAAGGAAAATTCGTTAAGGTATTCGACTACTTGCGACCATTTTTTTTTCAAATGGATATATTGTGATTTTTTTGTGTGGTTTTTAGATTTATTTAGTACAAGAAAAATATGCTAAAATTAAGAAGAGAAAAATAAATTATTATTACTAAAATTGGAAGAAATTGGTAAAAATTTACAAAAAAAATTACATAATCGGGGCCCATTTTGTACAAAAAGTTTATGAACAAGTTTTCATTTTTTCAATTTGATGTGTTGCCTTGCTATTCATTTTTGAAATGACATTCCGGATAAGAAATAGTTTAGTTTTTACAAAAACTAGAGCGCTTTATCTTTGTTATTACATGAAATTGCTTAAAAAACAGTGATTACATTCACAAATGGGACTTTAAATTTTGAAATAAAACAGTGATTGATATATCTGAAAGTTAAAACACTTCTACTATTATACGTAACATACACAAAAAAATTCCATTTAATTATTTTCTAAACTTTTTGAGCAAATGCTCCCCATTTGATCATTTTCAAAAAAAACCACACAGTTCGAGCAAAGCGGATTTTAAAGTATGACATCATGCTTAAAATAGTGGCATCTTCTTTTACTAAAACGCTTGTAGCTTTTCATCTAGTGAATGGAAAATAAGAAATTTTGTTTTTTTTTTATAAAAGTAATAATATGATTTATAAAATAAAATCGTAAAGCACACAATTGTCAATTTTTGGCAAAATTCATAATTTTAGGGTACTAAAATTTCTCGGATACCTTAAAACATGAAATTCTTTAACTATTTTTTAGGTAAATAGGGCTTGGACAGAATTATAATAAATAAATAAAGTATGAAACAGTTTTAATATAAATTCGAATAAACAGTTTGCTGTAAATAAACTAATCCTGTATTTTTATTATCTTACTAATATGCTTCAAACAGGAGGGAGAAAGATTATTTTCTTTCACAAAAAAATATGCCGCAGAACAAAGATATAATCATATTAGAAGCTAATAATCTTCATATGCAAATTACTTTGTTCATTAACCATCATGAGATTATAATGACCTATTGGACTTTTTTATTTGAAACAGTATCATCATCAATGAAAAAATTATAGTTTTAAGAAACACTTCCGAAAAATTCTAAAAAAAAAATCCTAAACTTTTTATTTATTTTTATGAATTTAATCTATATTTGATTGAAAACTAATATTTTTCATAGGTCAAAGGGCTTTCCCCAAAAAGTAATGGGTATATATTTGAAATAATTATTTCATGAAGAAGTTATATTGTTTATAAAAAAAATTAATTCAACAGAATTTCAACAAAAGGGGAAATAAATACAAAAACACATTCACAATGAAAAGTAATTTCAGAGGGGAGGAGGATGAAATGTTTAAAAAATTTTAATGGAGGAAAAAAAAATTTTGTAGAACATTCTAGAATGAAATGTAATATGTGTAGCCGTGTGATTGCTAAGATGATTCGACAAATAATTAAGTATCAAATATGAGGAGTTGAATGGGATATTTATGAATATAAAAAATTAAAAAACAAAAAAACTGTACATATTTATTAATGGATTATTATGATTTAGGATAAGAATGTGTTATTGTTCCATGAATTGAAAATTTAAAAAATGATTTTTTAAAATTATGTAGAAAATATAGATTTGAAAATAATTACATTCGTTGAAACTCCTTTTTTTCCATTCTAAACAAAATATTTGAAAATATATTGATAACTTTTATTCACACAATCATAGAACAGCTTCAAAAAAGAAATATAATCACATTCTAATACGTCTAATGAAACAGAGAAATTAATTCCAAGACCGTATGTGTTTGTCTTTCAGACGGAAATGCAAATAACAAGAAAGAGCTTCTGGAGTAAATCATGAGTTATTCTACAACTATCCAATAATTACAGCATATTTCTTTAACAAAAAACTATAAACACTCGTAAAATCGACATTTGTAATAATTCAAACTTCACACAGCAATACACAAGATCACCTTAGACCAGTGATCTTCAACCTGTGTTCCACGGAACCAAGAGTTCTACGAGGCCACAATAAGAAATCGAAAAAAATAGTTATAAAAAGTGTGCAAAATGGATTCCCTTTCTCTATGAAGTTTATATTACATCATGTATCTAAAGCTCATCCTAGTTATTAAGAAACTGAAAATTAAATTTATATATAGTAAAACTTTACATTTAGGAATACTATTAAAGCTATTATTATTGTGTAATAAAATAATATTAAAACATTTTTTCTTTGTATGAACTATCTACTAGATTAAGAATATTCGATTGTTTACTATTCTGGGTTCCATGAAATAATTTTATACTTGTTATAGTAAAATGTTTTTCAAAACTAAATAGATTGTTTCTAATGGAAAATGCACATTTTTCATTTGTGGAAAAAAATATCTATAATAGAGGTGAGCGAACATCTAATCGACGTATCAACAGATTCAACGTTAAAATCTAAATTTAAGAAAGATCAGCTCCTTAATTTTAGGTTGTATATTCTCATGTAAAATACACAGAATTTTCCAAACATCTATGGAAATTTAAATGCCATTCAGAACAATGTAATTAAGTGAAAAACCTCTCTCTCCCTCTCTCTCTCTCTTTCAACGTAAGTGGTTCCAAAAACAAAATATAAAAATAAATTAAACAGAGTATATGAAATGTGACTGCCGATAATTTCAAAAGACCTAAACTTCTATAGCTCGAGCGAAAAAACATGCAAATTTATATTCAGGTTACTAGTAAATATAATTCAAGAAAGTAGGTGGTAACTAGAGCACGAACTGCTATTATTAATGTTTAAATTATACTGAAATTATAGATTAAAATTTCTAATAACAAGTACAACACTTTTTTAACTGCCTTTACATAAAGTATCTATGTATAACACGTTGATCCACTTTAAATATTGTTGTAAGATATATTCTTTATATCCTTTACATTCTTTTTTAAGATATATTCTTTATATATATTCTTTTTTTAAGATATATTCTTTTTATATATTCTTTTTTTAAGATATATTCTTTATATTCTTCTTTAAGATATATTCCTTATAATTTTTACTAAGATATATCCTTTATATATTCTTCTGTAATATATATTCTTTATATTCTTTTTTAAGATATATCCTTTACATTCTTTTTTAAGATATATTATTTTATATTCTTTTTTAATATATTGTAAAGGGTGCCCTTGGGTGCCCTTCTCCTAGATTATCAGCGTAAGCTAGAGGTGTAGGAATAAATGAAGAACCAGAAGCTGCCATAATCTTAATATCACTTTATTAAGATCTTAACTTAAACCAATTACAGATTAGGTAATAATATGATATGTGAGAGAATCTACGGTGGCTAAACACACAATATATAATACCGAAATAACGTAACCCGGACCACTATCAATGACTAACTTACCTAAGCTCAATTTCAATGTAAACACAGATCCGAATATAAAATGTTAACTCCTACCTTAATGTCCCATGAATCGCAATCTATCTGATCCTAGCTTAAGTTGCGGTTCACTTGCGTGCAATTGTATGCACCTTGACTAAAGGCTTTCTGTCACGGGTAACCTCTCTTGACTGTCACTTAACTTCTCAAAATACTCTTCACACTTGAAACACGGACTATCATAACACTCCCCAAATGCCACCCCCCGCTTACTCTAAACTGTTATTTAAAAGCTTCCTAATTTGCATCTTTCATTCACGTTTTACTTTTCAGGTTGATTGCAAAAGAATTGCCATTTATTCTGGCCCCAAAGAATCCAAAAGGACATGTTAATGAAAAAACACGTGAGCCTGTCACAATATTTATTCTTTTTTTAGATGTATTCTTTTATATTCTTTTTTTAGATAGATTCTATATTCTTTTCTTTTTGATTAATTATATTCTTTTCTGTTAGTTGGGAATCCAAGAAAACACCTTATGTAAGGGGCTCCGTAAATTGAAAACGTTGGAAGACCACTGCTTTAGACAAACGAAACGCATTCTCGCTCCTCACTGGTTGACTCCTCGGCATCGTTCTTTTATAGGCTGAAAAGCACCTAAAAGGACCTTCTGGAGTTTTCTGGACAATGATCCCTCTAGTACTTTCTAAATCTTTGCAGAAAGATTTATTTTTGTCTCCAAAATTTGGTGGCTTCGTAACATTTAATAAATCGGTTTGTCGCTCACCCCTGCTCTTTGGCCTACATCAGGGGTTTTTAAACTTTTCGAGATAGTAACCCTATTTTTAGTACAAAAATTTTGTGTGACCCCATAAAAGCTGTGCAAAATTTACACTCTTGTGTACTTCTATATGCGTTCTATTTGTAACATATTATGGTTATGCAGTAATAAACTCCTGCAATAAATTTTTAATTTGAATATAACGATATAACATTTTAACTAACCAAATTAAAAAAAACATTAAGGCAAACAAGTTATTTTATGCAAAAAATATGTGGAAAACTTGGACACCAAAGCCCTTATATGGAAATATGCTTTACTAACCCACTTTCCATTTTTTCGAAATTAAGATATTATGAACATTAACATACGTTTTTTCTAATGGTGTATGAACAAAAACCTCCAACCCTTGTTGCTATGTGTATAATGAAGCTCCGAATCTAATTTCGCAATTGCCCTCCTTTTTCTAATACCTTAGGTGATATGAGAAAAAATTGTCGGAAACATGAGCAGGTCGTATTATAAAAAAGATAAGAGAAATTATCATCTCTGCATTTATCTTTTCCGAACATAAATGCATATTTACACAATTTACATGTTTAGCAAATGATAAGAAGTAAAATTAAATTCTTGTTATTGAACAAATTTTATCGCATATAAATTTTTATCTATAAGTTATAAATAATTAAATGGGAAACAACTTAAAGAAAAACAACACTTAATGAAGACATGTCCTTGTATCATAAGCTTCACTCATTACAATAAAACGAGTCCCTTCTAATTCGACACATTCCTCGTGGACCAGAATGAACAAGAGCCACAACATTGAGCCCATTCGAGTCCTTGGTTTTCATAATATTAGGATCACAAACAAGACAAACTCAGGATGCATTCTGTTTGCTGGCACTTATTGCTGCTCTGCATTTTGCCCCTTCATCTTCTCTATGACATCCGTTGGCAAGTCTCTTCTTCATAGAAGCTAGACCTTCTGCACTTGTCAGCTCTCTTGCAATGTACGCCTTCCAATATCTCCGCAGGTTGTTTTAGTGTTGGAATTTGACTTGGCTCCTCTAAAAATGTTACTATTGACTACGAAAATTGAGTTGTGACAATAGATGAGCCATTTGCTGTAACTTGGTCTAAGTTGTTATAAGAAAGAGGTTTGGGGATGGAAGATGAACTCAAAGGACATGAAGAACTAGAAGTTGGGCGACTAATACTAAGTGATGATGCGGTTTCGAACCTGGAAACTTTCGTTTATAAAGAAGCGCGTTAAACAACCACGCTGCAGTTCCTTCAATCTGATGGTTATTCATATGACTATCCTCATTATTATTTTATCATTTTCTCTAAATTGTGTTGACATAAAAAAATCACTAAGAGTTTTTTTCTGTTACTCGTGTTCTAGTTAAAATCATAAAATCAATATTGTTTAAACCATCTTTCTAGGGATATAGCGTGAAATTCCCACTATAGATATTTGTATGGGGAGCAAAGATAACAGGGCTTATGCGAAATAATTTACTATTTGATTAATTTAGGTGGGAATTTGACCTGATGGAATCGGGAAATCTAGATCAAAGTAAACTAAGCTTCATCTTAAAATGTTAATTAGTAAATTTGTAACAACTGATAAGCAGCCAGGATTATCTAAAACAGAGGAGTTAAATTATAATCTCAAGTAGACACGTTTAATGAATTTTGCACAATATGCAAATTGTATGTATGAGTAAATAATTAATATATTCATATTGCGGTTACTTGCTCATGAAAATGGATTATATTGTTTCTAGAATATTATTCCATTCAATTAGGGTCATTTATTAGAGAGCTTAAGAAAAAAAGGAACGAAGCTATTAATTTAAATTAGGTGTAGAGAATCAGGTTCCCTTTTACAATTAGATATACCAACGTCTAGTAAATTATCGTTGGTATTGGAATTGAACCATTTACAGAAAGGAAATAAACTAAATACAATCTGACATAATAAAAATTAAATACAAATTTACAATTATATAATATACTTATAAATGTATCAATACTGAACAACGTTTTTGATAATTAATTTAGCAATAGTAAATTAAAAACAAGTTTAATAATTACTACAGCCTCCTATGGACTTGTCATGTATAAACTTTAATATTTATCTTGATATTTTGTATGGTTTATAAATAAAGTCGTATTGTAACTTTAACGTCAAAGTACGTTCTTATTGCATTCAATATATTGTTAATGTTTCGGGTGCGCGATGAAAAATATGATTGGAAATTTGGTCGCCAATATTGAATGCTTGAGAAGCACTGGCTTAGTAAGCAATTACAATTATGTTTCCAATTATATCTATGGGTGTATATGTACTGAAACTGTAATATATCTTTGCCCAAGTAAAAAAAGAAATATTTACTACATTTTGGTCAAACACGTATTGCTAACTAATTATTCTGTATTAAGATATCCGACTACTTGCGACAACTTTTTCTTAAAAAATGGAGATACGGAGATTTTTTTGTGGTTTTTAGATTTATTTAGTACATTTTAATTTTAAAAAAGGCTAACATTAAGAGGAGAAAAATAAATTATTGAAACTAAAATGGGTAAAAATGGACAAAAATTTACATAAACGGGGTCCACTCTGTACAAATGGTAAATGAACAAATTCTCAATTATTCAATTTTGATGTATTATTTTGCTATTCTTTTTTAAATGACCTTCAGGATAAGAAATATTTTAATTTTTGCACAAACTAGAGCACTTTATCTTAGTTATTATATGAAATTGCCTAAAAAAACAGTGATTATATTTACATAAAGAACTGCGCATTTTGTGATAAAGTAGTGATTAATAAATCTGAAGGTTAAAACATTTCTACTGTTATACAGAACATAGGCACAAAATTTCAGCAATTTATTTTAAAAACATTTTATGCATGTATTCTAATCTGTGACACTAAATATCATGAAAATTGCGCTTTTTTTGCCATTTATGCACTTTTTTTAAAATCACGGTTCCGAACGTAGTCGAATTCCTGAAAGAAATGAAAAAGTTTTATTCACCCCACAAAAAAATCTTTCATGTATTTTTTCGGAATCACTTAGCTCCATGTATAGGTAAACAAAATAACTATCAAATACATTCGGCCAGTGTTATGAGATATCGAAATTATCGAACCATTTTCGAGAAATTTTTAACTATTCAAAAAATATACCAAAGTTTGATTTTTTTTTCTATTGACTGGTGTATACGTACTTACCAGTACGAAAAAAACATTCTTCAAACTTCAAATATTAAAAAAAAAAGAAATTGTTTTCTGCGTATATTGGCTATGCTTTAAATTTATTTGCTTAACAGGTGTATTCCAAGTTTGAAAGTAATACTTTTGAAATTTTGAAGACGTTCTATTTTTTCTGAGGATTCTAACGTATGACTCTATTGATCAATTCATGCACACTTCGACCACCTTTTATAAACTTTTAAAAAACTTTGTGGTATTTTGTAACTCCCAATAAAAAATTCAGGTGACTCTATAGACGTGTAGAAGTGTAAGCTTATTTCTTAGTTTCATATTAACTTTGCTGCTGAATTCCGTAACTCATATTTCCATTTTAAAAATTTTTTCTTTTCAAAATCCATCATCAAAATTTTTTTGGTTTCAATAAACTAGTTTAAAAAGCAAAATATTGATATAAGCATATAAGTAGTGATCAGTGATTATAGTGCTTGCTAAAAATATAAATATATCAAATTTAAGAAAAAAATGTGTGAAAAATATAAAAGAATCTTTGGATTGTAGTTTTCTTTTCTATAAATTGCTGAAATGTAATATAGCCAAAAAATATTTATACTGCCTATTTCGTTTTGATGTAAAGTAAAGTGAAGATAATTATTCAAAGATTTTTACAGGGAATTCCACACAAAAAAACCATAGAGTTTTTAATACTTATTAAAATGTTAGAGTGAAAATCAAAGTGATACTGAAAATCAAATGAAAATAATACTTATTTTTCAAAAACATTATTGAATGTGACGTTAAAGGATTATTAAATAGAAGATTCAATAATTTACTAAAATCAGAGATTACTTTGTAAGTATTCCCATTAATTTTTAAAAAGCTGTATCTAATTTAGGATGAATTTCGAAAATTTTACTGTGAACAGCAACAGAAATATATATCAAATTCAATGGCATTTATTTCGTATGGTTATGCGGCATGTTAAAAACTCATAGAGAGCCTGTTTGGCTTTGGGGCTCTTTGCAATATTAAATTCCAAGTACAATTTTGCATCTTCAGAGCTCAGAGGTCTCCATCTTGGGAGGAAACTGGGCATCTATAATAAATTGTGGTATTCATCTATATGGTGTCACTCTACAAAGTGATATCAACTCACGGGAGATGTACTGGATTTGCAATGCACACTAATCTACAACGCCATATGAAAAAAAAATTGATATAACATAAAATCGCAGCATATTGATGTAAGATTATTAAATATGTAATACTCATAATTCAAATAAACTTTATTTAAACTGAAAGAGAAAAGATATTTACTTAAACATAAATAAATATTTAATCTTATAATTTAAAAGAACAGCAAATGTATCAAATACCAACAAAAAAAACATTGTGTTCAAAATTACTCAATTGTTTTGATGCTCTAATAGGATTAAAAATTAAAAATATTTATTAGATAGACAGCTTCAAAAAAAGCTTTTAATAAGATTATGTCTTAAAACAGTTTCAACAATCATAGCAAATTGTTTTAATTTAAAATGCTGTTGCTTTTATAACTGGAAAAAAGGATTTGTAAAATTTCATTGTGCAAGTTTAATTGCTGAAATAAACATTTTTTGACCAAAGAATCAGGTTTAAATGTGGCATTTATCTACTTTTAAAAGAAAGTAAAACATTAGCATGTACCTTTGTTAAAAATCTGCATTTAAAGTAATTTACTAACTTTTAAATCTAATGCTTTAAATAGCCATCAGCTTTAAAAAACTTGTTTGATTTTATTTAAAATATTTAAACAGACGAGCGTATCTTAAATGCATGGAAGAGCTTAATATAATTTGGATTATTTGACTACAGATTTTGAATAAAGCAAGAAACTAGATATATTAATTTGGATCACGTCAACAATAAAATTTAAAATAAGTTATTTAAATTATTTTACAGAAATAAATATTTTATTTCAAAAAAAATTTTGAGACATTCGGAATTATTCATTTTTTATTGCATGACATTGGTATACGTTTCTAACTTTAATGAGTGCCAAAAGGCAACAATTGACGAACATAAATTGTTGAGAGTAAAGCAGAAACAATACTTTTAGTTGGATCACGATTTTCTGAAACCCTATTTAGCGAATTTTACAATTTAATGATTTTTTCTCATTCCCCGATTAAAATGAAAGCAAAAAATACCTATTTAATGAGTAATAAACACCGAAGTAACGAATTATTTCAACAGCAAAAAAAAATTTTATTAGTTTGTATCAAAAAAAGGAAATTTTTTATCAAATGACACATCATTTTTGTCCGAAAGTGAAAAGGGTTTTCTTGCAAGCAGCAAATTTCTACCAGAAATTGTGCAGATCAATGTTAGATTTCACAGATGTACATGAATCATAAGTGTGACGTGACCTATCGTGTGAGTTTTGAATAGAACAGGAAATTTCTTTTTTATCTCATCCCACTCCACAAAACAGGGGATATTACATTAGGATTTAATGATTATGTTACAATTAATCACGGACCTCCAATCTGTGCAACTGGAGTTGAGAAAATTATTGATTTGTCAGAACCAAAATGAATAGCGATTCTGATGCAGAAATTAATAATGAAACTCTTATCAAAATATTACATTTTCTAATGTTTTACGTTGTTTGGAAACTGTGAAAACATACCTTATCCTGCAGAAAGTAAATAATACTGTATTTTCTTCTAAGCACAAAGACGAAAAAGAACTATTTCGAGTTAGGAATCAAAACGATTGTCAAAAATATATTGGCCCGTATTTTAAAATTTTCAATTAACTTATGTCTAGTAATTCACTAATAGTATTTTTAGCTGTTGAGTAAAAAATATTTATTTTCTAACTATGGATATTTTTCCTGTGTGGTTGCTTATTATAGAACTTCCAAAAAGTAAGCGCAAAAAATTTCTATTTTGTTTCATTTCCGAATTTACGAAAAAAAACTTTCGGCTCCGATGAATTCGTTAAATTGGAGTCTGACTGTATATGTTTTGTGAATTAATATATTTAATCAGATGTAATAAAAAGAATAAAATTTTCATTAAATTCAAACCACAGTAGCAAATGAAATTATATTATTTACAGAGAATAATTATTATCTAACAAATTTTTATTCATAGCATAAATTATTTAAATCAGAACAAATTGTATACTACTCTCAAAAAAAATGCTTGAAACTTTAAAAATTTCTTACATAAGAAAGATTTTTAATTAATATTGGGGCGTATGTTATGAAAAGAACAATAAGACACCGTCTTACGGCATTGAAATGACTTAACGAGTCCAATTACAGGCTCTGTGGGAAAAAATACGCTGTATATGCGCTCTTAGTCACGTAGTCTACTTCAAATGTGTAATCTTGTAACTGTACTTCTGTAATGAGTAATTAATCTAAAATATTTCAGCTAACCATAGATGTTTATTTAGCAATCACACCCCACCTGTGTCACAAAGTCATGTTTTGTTTTTTATAATGTGGACTGCTAATCTTATAAAACTATCAATTATTTTCAACAATGCGTGAACTGCTTGTACCAGAAATTATGCATGTTTTCTGAAGTTTCTGCTTCAACGACCTAATAAATTTGGATTACTTTGGAAAAATAATTAATTGCATAACTCCTAAAATAAGAATCTGATTACTTTAGATTACGAATCTTTATCATGGAACGTCATTTTGGCCAAGCTCTCTATTTTATGCTGATTGATTTTACATTTAAATTAATTCTATTTTCATTTTATACCGTAATGAGTTCCTTATGTCTGTGATTTATTAGTGTGTAGTGATTGATATTCTAGTATAATATAAAACCATAACGAAAAGTTCTTTTTTTTTTCTTTTTGCAAATAATGGGGTGGTATTAACCTATTTCTTGTTGACTAGCGATCTATGTGTGATGTCAAAACATTACCTTATTTATTTATGGCTATTATATTCTTGTTCCTTTTTTTTATTCACAGAATTTGAAACCTGTTTTATTTTTAGTCGAAATATTCCTAAGAGCTACTACAGAACTTTTCATAAAAAATTATAAATCAAATTAGACCATTTAAGACAAAGAAATACTTGTTTTAAAAAGTATCAAAGAAAATTATCTTTTTCTACTTGAAAGGATATTGGTGTAGTTTTTGTCATCAAAGGTCATCACATGTTTTATTAACCGAATTTATTTTATTTCTAAATGAACATTAATACTTTTATTGACAAAAAAACAACTTTAACTGAGAAAGAAGCAACGTGGAAGCGAGATATAGAACGAGAATGATTTAAATCAGTTAAAATCAAGATTACTGTAATTGGACCTATCCTTTAGCCAGTTGATGGTAATAAACCATTTATCCTTTGAACCTTTGGGCAGTGTTACTAGAAGTAAAGTAAAAATTATTAGTATTCTAGAGACTCGTATACATCCCATAGACACACTTATCCCATAGACACACATATCCCATAGACACACATATCCCATAGACATTCATATCCCTCACATTTATCGGAATAAAAACTTTCTATCATTGGAAGAAAAGCTATGACAGTGACTTAAATCCTCGAAAAATTTTAAAGCTACCTCGAAGGTAAAATGACTAAACTTTTACCTAACTACCAGCTCTTAACACTAGAACGTCCGGAATTTCGATTACACATAAACGTCCACCTATCGTTTCGACAGCATGATATAAAGTATATAAAAGAATTATAATAACTAAACAATTGTAGGACTACTGTTCAGTAAGGTTTATTTTTAAAACTTTTTAATATTACATATTTCATGTAATTAACATATTTTATGACTCTTTATATCATAAAAAACTGACATTGACGTTATGTGTCGTGGAGCTTATTGAACATCTGCTTTGTCTCAAAACATTTAGAGTCGGAAATCTGCCAGGAACATTACTATTATGCGGTATCCATTCTGTGTCATTCCTAGTTATACATATACATCAGGCTTTACTGGAATATTATAAATTATTTCTGCCCTTTCTTCAGATTCTTGGCATTTACTTTCACTAAATCTTATGACTTCATCGAAATCTAAATTAGAGCCGACTAATTCTCAGAAATCTCTCGCAATAAATTATCAATTTCATCTGGGTTTATACCTTTTCTACGAGCCATCGCTTCAGGGTGTCTGCTCTGCATAAGGTTAGAAAATCGAATGAATTTTTTTTATGAACAGATAACCCAATGCTATGTAACTAAACACTTAGACACAACAATTTTAGAAAAATAGATTCGTTTCAGCCATTAACCCAATAACGCTGTATTCAAAGTCCAATAAATGTGCGATAGTACTTTGGGAAGTTTGTTTTACTAATAGTAATGATGAACGACAACTGTTTATGATGATAAATTATCTTGGTGTTGAAATGACACCAGTGGACGTTCTAAGTATATTTAGTTGTAAAATCTCTCCTTATTAACCTAAAACCACAACATTTTTACTGTACAATTGCCATGGAAAATAATTAATAGTCACGAAAATTTTCAGATTCCCTGCAAAAATGCAGAAAGGAGAACAAACTGAACAGGCTCCGGTTGTCAAATTGACACCAATGGACATTCTAGTGTTAAAGCAGTTAAAGTCATTAAAATAATCAAATGGCTGATTTGTAACATGGGCACAATAACAGTATAATTATAAATTTAAGCATTGACTATATTCCCTGAAGACTGAATTGTATTGCGGGATTGTTACTTTAGCCCGTATTTGAATTATCGAAAGCAGATAGGGAAATCCTTGCTGTGTTTGTGGACTTTCCAACACCAAGTTCACCAAAAAAGGTTTTCAAAGAATAGATGAAGGATGGAGTGCTAAATAAAATTCTAAAAAATATTTTGACGCTAAAAATGATCTTATATTTGCTATTTGGTAAGAAAGAGAATGAATATGCATTGCTGGCTACGCAAAATGCAACACCCTGAAGGAAGCCTGCAAACCCTTATCATGCGTAGGCGGTGATGAAATATGCAAAACATTAGCATTATAGCACGCACAACACAAGAGATAGTAGTACTACCAACAAGCGCTATATAAGAGTAGGACAGAATGGTGATTTGAAGTACGCCAATTTTTCTTTGGTGCGTTTTTGTTGTGTGAGTATAAGCTGTTTACCAATGCCTCATGAAAGACATCGAGCGTCTTTTGACCTAGATTCTGAATTTGACCGAGAAAGAATAGTACCCTATAGGGATTACGGATTATTCTTCAGAAAATTCGGTCACCGTGTTGGACGAAACCAAGCAACTGTGATGCGAATCTATCATTGCTGGGTGCATAAGGAAACGACCCAAGAGGATCGGACTAGCGTGTCGTGACGGAATCCATCGCACCCCACTCGTTGCCCCACTGCCAGTGATGTCAGGCGGATTGTCCTCATGACAGTGATATATCGCGCAGTCCCATCACGAGCCATATCACAACAGATTCAGTCTGTTACTTATCATTCGGTGCCCACAAACGAACGTCGTTTGCAGCAGAGTATAATGTCAGCAAGGCGTCGATTGCTTCGTTTACCCTTGACTGGAAACCACACGTGTTTACGCCACCAATGGTGTGATGAATGGGGGACATGGACAATGGAATGGAACGGTATTGTGTTTACTGAAGAATCCTGCTTCTGCCTGCAACATAACGATGGTCGGATTCGAGTTTGAAGATACCAGGGTGAGAGGCTGATGAATTGTTTCGCTATGCATCGCCACACTGGTTCTGCACCCGGTATCATGGTTTGGGGTGGTATTGGGTTTCATTGTGGCAACCTTTTAGTACACATTTTCGGTACACTGAACAGCCAGCTCTACATGTATTGGGTGTTAGAGCCCGTGGTTCTTCCATACATTCAGCACTTGCCATCAGCCATATTCCAACAGGATAATGCGCGATTACACGTGGCCCGCAATGTTCAAGAGATCTTCTTTGCCCATCAGATTTAATTGCTTCTTTGGTCTGCTTATTCTCTCAATCTACCGCCAATCGAAAACGTGTGGTCCTTGCTTCCACAACGATTGGTCCAGTATACTCCACCCGCTGCTACACCACATCCACTTTGGCAATACATGAAAGCCGCATGGACTTCTGTACCTCAAGGATACATCCAAAGCCTCTTTCATTCTATACCGAGGTGTGTATCAGTTGCTGTAGCGTACATTGGTGGCTACACTAATTACGGATTTTGTCATCATCCACACTTTACAATTTTAATCGTTTGATCTTTGTACAACATGTTCTCTTCCAAATAAATTTCGCTGCGATATCTTCGATCCTTCTTTGTGTTGCTTTTTGTGTGGCCAGCAGTGTATAAAATGAAAGAACTTCTTTCCGTTATTCTCTTCCTTATGTAAGAAAAACAAAGCTCATTTCGTAGTATTAACCCATGAAAAGCAAGAAATTTTGAAATTTATCTTGTGATGCACCGAATGCAATCCCTTAAGAAGGTTAGGGACATTTCAATAATTTCCAAACGGTCCTGCTGAGTAGGTTTGTATTACTACTTCTATGACTATGTAAAATATACTACAGAATATAATCGTAACAAATCGTCAAATCAGAGGCCCACAGGACATTATACACTTGTTTTTCCTCAACGTTTTGAGGCACTTTCGACCGATGGTTATAGACTTTTGTCTGGAAGTTCAACTAGTAATAAATGTATATTTATTTTTATAAATTGTTTCATAAGATACGTTGCGCCTTTTTGCTCTCAATCGAGTCCCTTTAGAAAATAGGCTACAACACTATTGAGAGGAATTCTGTTACGTACAAGATTTTCATTTGTTAGCATTAGGGGCAACAGTTTTTATCCTAGTAATGTAATCTGGAAAGACCAGATCTCGGAACATTATGTCAAAGTAAGCGTAAAGGTATTGTACTATGGTATCACACACATTTTTTGCTATTATTAAATTTTATTTATTTCTTAAATAGTTAATCATGTTTACAAATTATCAATTCCTTATATCTTTATATCTTATGTACGATAGTGGTAGTCAAGAAGATTAATTAGTGGTCAGGCTCTCGTTTTAGAGCTCCATAATACAATAAGTTTGTTTCTTACCAAAAATTTTATGAAAACATAACTCCTTTTTGTTATCTTCCAAGAAAATTCCGTAGAGATATATATAAAAATCGCATCCTAAAATTAAGAATTGTGATTTTAGTACAGAACCACCATTACAAAAAGGCTAAGTTTAAGGTTAAGGCTGCTGCTTGACTGATATTGGGATTAGAGATAAAATCTATATGAGAGAGATTAACGACTTTCGAGACATTATAGATAATGAAAATTTCGTACCAGAGAAGAGAGAAAAATTAGCTCTAATTTGTCTTGGAATACGTTGAAGATTAGAGAAAAACAAGAAAACCCAAAGACTTTTTATGATGAAAGATGTCACTAAGCTCTCCATCCAAATCATTAATTCCTGGGAAATCTTCATCCCCTTAGCAATGCTGTTGAAACAAGATGCCTAAATAATGCAAAAATTGAACCGCATATAGTTGTGGTTCTGCATTCTAGTACTTATAAAGGAGAAAATTCTAACAACACGACTAAAATTATTTATACCATATATCTGTTCTTCATATATCCAAAGTCAATTATACTAAATTTCTGTGATGAATTTCATTCCTTCCTTAGCTTATTCTTGTAATTGCATTTAAAATATTAATAATGTTTAGTACGAACATTAATATCAGGTTGAAAAAATCCTTCATTCAAACACTTAAATGTTTCTTAAAAAGTCAAAGCATTTAAAAGCACTACCTTTAATACCTTTATACAGAGACTTAAGTTAGAAAAACAATTTATTTTTGAAATCCTTCTAATACCTTTACAATTATTTTTATTACCCTTACAAAATATGCATTCAAATGGTTTCGTTTCTCCTTTACTGTGCTATCTTTTAATTAATCAGAAGACACAAGATTTATATTAATTGGAAAACATCTACATTCTTTAAAATACTTGTGCAATGACTTTCAATTATAAAAATTTTGATTCAGTTAATCTTCAAAAAAACTATTGCCTCAAACGAAATTCAAATAGAAATTAGATACATGTCGTTGTCAATAAATTCAAGGTCAAAACCTTTTATCTTATTAATTAATCAAATACTTTTTCGAAACACAACGAATAAAAAAAAACATTGTGAAGTAAGTTATTATTCTTTCAATGGTAAAATATTAGAAGGTAACGTCAATGATTAGCTTTATTTTTTTCCTATTTTTTAGAACCTTCCAAACTAAGCATTGTTTTTTATACATATTCAAAAAAGTGCTCACGTTAAGATTAATTTCAAGATTCATGGAATATATCTCAGATACTGCAAAAAATTGGGTTATTTGTGTGTGTGTTTTCTTTCTCTTCACTTTTGCATACTGCCAATTATGAAAATATTTCTTTTTTAATCGAATTCTTTGTTTTTTTTATCACATTAATTCATATTCTCCTTAGAATAGCCAATTTTCTCTTTTAATCGTAAAGAAAAAACATCATTATATTTCTAGAAAGGATAATGCTCATTAGTTTTAAAATTAACTTTAAATATATTTTAAAAACCTTTTTTCAATTTATTAAGGAAAATCTATTTTGATCACTTAAAAAAGAAGGAAAACGAATAATGTGCTAGTAATGGAAAAAGATGTCATTTAATTATATTTTTAGAATTTTTGTGCTGCGTATATTTATAGGTAATTGGGAATCAAAAACACCCCATAAAATTATTAAATTGTTAGAAAGCAAGACAATATAGAAAACTAGAATCTGAATTACATTTTCTTTAAATATTTAACCAAGGTATTTGAGTAATAAAAAAATTTTTAAACACGTAATTTTCCATGAAAAAATCTTAAAGTAAACTTTATTTTGATTAAAAAATTGAAAGTTTTTTTAATGTGTTCTCTTTTTTTCATACATATTTTTAACTGCATCGTATTTTATTAATAACGTAGTCAATGGTGGGGAAAGCTTTTCTGTATTAAGTTAAATATTTGCTTCATTTAAGTCGTAGTAATTTGTACCGTGTGATCTACACTAAATGGTTTTAAAATATTTAAGTTTGTCTTTATTTTAATTAATTTTAATTTTTTGTATTCATTGTTTATTCTCATAAAAAGAATAAAATAAATTTAAATGTGCAGTTTTTGCCTTAATTTTATAAATACCACAGTTATATTTGTCTTCGAATATACATTGAATTGCGGGTAATTAAGCTAAAATTTCCCTTCAGAGCTTTGGATGAAAGATATTTAAAAAATCCAAAAAGGTTATGTTAATTCTCTTAATAAATGAAAAAAGAAAATGAATATTAATATATATACGAAAGTAATACGAATATCAAGTTGTAATGAATTAAAAAATCATAACATCCCCTATAGAAATTATTTATAAAGGGCTGCTTATGTTTAAAGGAATAAATTGCAAGGGTAAAATGTATGCGCTTTAATATTTCATTTTAAGATCTAATACTTATCTTTATTAGAATTTGGAGCCTTAATTTTGTGGTATTTAATATAAGATGTATATATATATACCGAAAGATTGAGTATATTGATAGAAGTTAATTACATGAATAAAGTATACTAAATTATAATTCAGAATTCAGAATATTTTCATTTTTCTCAGTATGATGCATCTACGTGCTTCGCTCATGATGCAAATTCTAAAGAAAACTAAATTTTTTGATACTATACATAATCAAATTATTATTTAATTTGCTTGATTTAAATTATTTACTAATTATTAGCTTCTTGTAGAAATCATGAAACTTTCTTTGTGATTCTGTGGTGAGGAACAATATAACAGCTTTTATCTTGGCACCGTTGAAGAAGGGATTTGAGATTCAATCGAATTTAACTTGTCGCAAGATGGAATGCATTGGATGAATTCGATTATAACAAATCCATTCGTTTTTCCCCTGAATGGTTCTTCGGTAGAATCAGGAATTGAATTCGTAGTTTTACTTAAGTAATATGAATCGCGAAGCATGATACCTTAACCAAAGAATTATCACCAATTATTAGTTTCTATTTTAGTCATTTAATCTTTATTTATCACCAACTTGAAAAATTGTTGTCTTATTTTCAACAGAAATACAAAACAGGGAAAAAAATTGAGTGATTGGCACCATTTTTCCTCCTTCTTCAAAATTAGATTTTCTCTTAATGTCGGATTCTAAGAAAAGGCCAGAAGTGTTGATGACGGATCTGGTATTTTTTAATTTCGGTTAATTAACAAGGGTGACATCTGAACTGGCACCTCATGATCTAAACTTCCACACCTCAACAACGTAAGGACTTTGATCCCAAACCGTAGTTCCTCTACATGGCAAAACTTCAGTGTCACAAATTCGCGAATCTACAGTTAAGAACCTTGACCATTTCGCTGTCTTGGCCCTTCCTTCGCCAAAGACATAGATTAAACTAGAATCTCTCCCACAGCCTAGTGGTAAAGCTAAAAAATAGGATATATAAAATTTAAATAATTGACCTGAAATATAAACATTATAGAGTGCATTTAAAAATTTCAATAACACTCCTGAAAAGTTCCAATGCTATCGTTGTCTAGTGAGGTATCAGGTAAACAAAACTAATTCATTTGAACGCGGGAAAGATGTTTGCTTCAAATTTCTGTGTTCGCAAAAAAACTTTATTTTTTTCCCTCTTTACATACACTTTAGAGATACAGTCTGGTTTTTAATTCGCTATTTAATTACCTGGCTTTAACGATTCATGTGTGTTTGTGTCATGTTTGTCTGTGTGTGTTCCCTAGAAATGTTACTAGTTATGCAATAGTTTAGTACTTCAAATTCAATTGTGACTTTTTAGTTTATATAAGTAGTTTCTAAGATTCTGTGTATTGCATATTAAATATTTTTCATCGATTTTTGCAAATATTTCACAGAATAAGGCTTCATACTTTCATTCTATAGAGTAGCAACAGAAAAACTTAAAATATGCTACGCTTTGTTCCAGTTTTTTTAAGGAAATCAAAGTGTTTTAAAAATTAGTTTCAAGAATTTCCAGTGGTGTAAAAAGCATAATTGTGAAGAACAGCGTGGGAAATTTAGCGAATATAACAGTAAGCGTTGCATAGATTTAAAACTAATTGCTTTAGTTTGTGAAATTCAATCCCATTGCATACTAAATAACATCAAATTTTCTCGATACCTCCCCAACATGTACTAATTACTATTCGAACAATTACTTTTAAGCATGAAACCCAATTATTTGCCTCAAAGGTTTTGTTTATTAGAAAGCTCAAACATAGTGGATTTGGTACGAAAAAAATTATAAAAAATATTTTCAGTCGCACACATACACACGAATTTATAATCTTAAAGCTAATAAAATGTACTTCTCCTCAATGTTTAAAAGCAAATTTTAATCCCTTTAACAGAAAATAGAGAAATGGAAAAGTAATAAGACACTAAGTTTACTTACAACATCATTAACTTTTAATATTAAAATCTAATTTCAGAAGAAAATATGATAGAAATAAGCTAAATAATAACTTTTCTGTTCATTTTAATTCAATAAATATTCTAATTCATCCTATTCCACTTTAAAAAATCACATTTAAATTTATGTCATTTTACTGTATAAAGAGATCCTTTGAGATATAAAAAGATAAAATACGATACACCAGAATCATTAACTTATGATACAATATTGATTGATTTATCCCTAGATAAAGAAGCATAGATAATACGCCACGAAAGTCTGTGCAAATACTCATCGGTTATTTCACTCATGGGAAATAATGTGCTCTTTATTATCTCTCCTTTGGTTAATGTAAAGGCTTTTAATGTATTTTCTGACCTTTTATTTGCAGTCGGTCATGAATTTATTGATTGGACGTTCTGAAACGATATGCCCCTGAAAAGGATATTTAAACATTAAATTCCTATTTCTTGCTTTGATTAAAATATTCCACAAAGAAAAACTATTTTTACCCATTCTTCGTAATTAATTACTGCAAATCAAAACTAAATATTGATTTTAACTTATGCAGTAAAAGATTATTCTTTACTTTATGTGTACTGGGCTTAAAGTAAAGTAATTTCGTAAGATGTTTTTTTTCTGCGAATTATAGAATGAATATATGAATGTAAGCATAATATTTGAATTAGATTAAGCATTAGAAAAGGAATAGTATAAGCTTGATAATCTCATATAACACTATCTATAACTGAAAAATATTTGTATTTTAAACAGAGCTCAAATTAAGCTAAAGTGAATTATGATACCGGTTGTTTTATTTTTTAACAATACAGAATTAATTCCTTTCATATACGTAGGTTTTGTTAACTTTCTTTTTGTAATTTTACACAAAAATGCTTTAAATAGCCTTTGTTTCAAATTCCTTTTATGGTAGTACCTATGTTTTTAGTCACATATTTATTGCAATGAAAATTATAAGAAGGATGCTTGATAGTTTAGATATATATGGTTATTGTATAAACTATTCATACGCGCAGATCGATGAATAGATGAGTTAAATAAATTGAAGAGTCATGATTGTTGTTTGTTCAAATTTTAATTTAGATCCCAGAAAGCAATGATGGCAAGTACAATCTCGTAGTATTTGAATGCGATGAATATGATGTGATTATCCAATGTTCACAGATCAGAAATTTCTTACAGCTATGGAAAGGTAAAATGCCTGGACGATTATTTAGGATTTAAGGTTTTATACAATGTTGTAAGACCTCACACACGTCAAATCAAACTCATTTATTTATTATCATCAAACCAATTTGTTTCCAATACTGGACATTAAAATTGCTACACCAGAAAGAAATGCAGATAACAAAATGATATTTATTGGACAAGTACATTATACGAGAAATAACAAGTGATTAAATTTTCAAAAAATTTAGGTGCATAGATCCTGAGAAATCAGTACCAAAAACAACCACTCTGGCAGTAATAACAGCACTTATACGCCTGGGTATTGTGTGAAACAGAGATTGGATGGAATGTACAGGTACATATGACTATACATTTTCAACACGATACCACTTCTCATCAACTGTAGTGACTGGAGTATGGTGATGAGTCAGTCGCTGTGCAACCATAGAACAGATGTTTTCTATTGGTGAAAGATATGGTGAACGTGCAGGCCAGGGCAACAGTGGAACATTTTCCGTATCAAGGAAGGTCCGTGCAATACCGGTAACATGCGGCCATGCATTATCCTGCTTAAAAATAGGGTTTCGCTGGACCACGAGTTGCAACACACCAGAAATATAAAGTGCACTATTCAAAGTGCCGTCAATGCGAACAAGAGGTGACCGAAACGTGTATCCAATAGCACCCCATACCATCATGTCAGGTGACGTATCAGTATGACGATGACAAATGCATGCTGCCAATGTGCATTCACCACGATGCCACCGAACACGGGATGCAACCATCTTGATGCTGTAAACAGAATCTGGACTAATCTGAAAAAATTACGTCTCACCATTCGTGCACCAGATTCGTCGTTGATCACATCATTGAAGACGCTTCTGTCTGTGATACAGCGCCAAGGGTAGCCACAGCCATGGTCTCCGAGCTGATAGCCCATGCTGCAGCAAACGTTGTTAAACTGTTCGTGCAGACATTTGTTGTCTTTCAAACGACATCAATTCTTGACTTAGGGTTCGTGTCGGGGCAGCACGATCCTTTAAGGCCATGCGAACTTGTCTTTTCTGCTGCTAGTAAAAAGAGCCCGTTATGATCCAGCATGGCATTCCGTATTACCGTCCTGAACCCATCAATTTCATATCTTGTGAAAAGTCATTGGATCTCGACCGATGCGAGCAGAAATACTGTGATACGATAAACCGAAATTCTGATACGCTACAATTCGACCTTTTTCAAAGTCAGAAACATATTGGTATGCATTACTGCTTCTGACACAAGGTATGACAACAACTTTTCACACGTAACAACATTCAAATGCAGTTCGTGTATGAGAATCCGGCTGAACAATTTCCTCGTTTAAACACATTGCAGGTGGCGCTACCTGCGCCTGCTTTGTCTGAATGCGTAGAAAAGCTAATCATTTGCACACATCATCTCAGTACTTTCTTCCTGCCGTTTAAATTTCACGTATGTAGTATGTCACCTTCTTGGTGTAGCAATTTTAATAGCCAGTAGTGTATTAATAGTCCTTATATTTTCATTTATTTGAATTTTTGAATAAGTGCTTAGCGAGAAAATTCTTTTGCGGGTCAAGAAGATTTACAACAAACCATTATGAACTTCTTCAAGCAAATATACAGTAAAGGTTTGTTCTAACAGGCATCAACCGGGATAAATTTTTCAAAGTTTATGATGATAATTCCAAAAAAATAAACAACAATATACAGCTCTTGTAAAATATATTAAGTATTTTTCTTTAAATATAAGTGTTAGTGTGACTTTATCTTATGCTCTTATTTTTATACTTGTCTTATTGGATGAAGATGATAAAGAAATGAAGAAATGAAGATGATAAAGAAAAGAATGCGTTCTTAAGGGTTTTACTAAAAGAATTTTTGACAATTTATGCAACAGAAATTCTGTGAAACTCTACGATGTTTAATCCAAAAACCAAGCATTTTCTGAAGTACCCATAAATATTATCTTTCCAAAATGTTTTAGCAAAAGTAATAAATTCTACGTTCCTCTCAATATTACCTTAGCAAGTCAGCTACCGTTGAATTAAAAAATTAATCATAAAGCTTGCTTTTCTAACTTACGATTATTTCTCAAATATAAAAGAAAAAAATGTCGCCCAGCCATTATTGTGGCTATGACCCTCGGCTTATAATTGAGTGGGTTCGGGTTCGAATCCCGAGTAAGACATAGTTGTATCTTCTTCGGAAAAGAAGTCGGTCTTTCGCCTAAAATGGATTCCCATCTCGGAAGGAAAGCAGAGCACCCCTTCTTGTTATATGCTGGGATCATCATCTGCAATAAAATGTGTATATTCTTCTGTTTGTATTGTAGGCTTTCTGTTCTTCTCTTGTATTTCATATGTTCCCAGGATAATAAATACACAACAAAAGAAAAAAATGAATATTAATATCATCAACCTAATTATCAGAATACGTAACTCCACAAAGGAACTAATTTCCTACAGAGGTACTACGTGCCAAGCCGCGGTTGTTGTCAAGTTACATGGAATCCAAGATAACGTCTTAACGATAACAAATCATCAGGAACATAATTAAAAAAGACTGTTTTCAAATATATTTCAAATGCGGACTATATGAATAGATTAAAAATAACCAATATCAATCACTAATAAATATCAATACAATATAATAGAAAAAATAATGCTATGCAATATATTATTATTATCATATAATATAATTTAATAATAATTATGTAGTATGATAATATTCCTATAATTTTTATGTAATACTAATTATTGTACATAACGATATCCATATAATGTAACTATTATGTATAATAATGTCCATATAAAATAATAATTATTAATATAGATGAGACATAATAATAATTATAAATAAGTAAAATTGTATATATAATAAAAAAATAAAATAAAATATATTATTATTATAAATAAATAATAATAATAATTCTAATATATAGTATTATCATATTATATTATAAATAAAATAATTATATAATATGTATTAAAATTAATAATGAATACCAATTATTAATTTTGATTACTTGCAACATTCCAAAAACTGCGAGTTCCTGCGATGAATTTTTTTCGAACAAGGAACGTTCAAAAAAGCATTATTATAAAGTAAAATAAAGTGAATATGTGCAATTTACAGCCATTACAGAATTAAAGAATTAAAAGCACTGCCCTCATTCTTTGAAAAAAATATCCTTGTACTCACTAATGATATTAGAAATATCCATATTCGAAAATAGCACAAAATATAAGAGAAGACTGAAATAGTAGCTCGAAGAGCAAATGCAATGGAAATGGTTAAGTTTTTAAAGAAATCAAACTGAGAGAGAGAGAGATATTAATAGCGTTATACCACGGAAGAAAACCAATAAAAATTAACTCTAATATTCTTTATCCCCATTGCAACCACATGATAAAACTATCAAGATAACCATATTGTAATGTTATCGCTCATCTTGGCGGACATAAACAACAACTTGTCGCGTAGCACTCCCGTATCGGATTAGCATCCCAGAAGTAATTACGAATTCTGATAATCAGACCGACGATATGTGGATAGAAAAATTAATAATTTTATCAAGTAACCATTTAGGTTTCATCATGTTTCAAGTAAACAAATTAGTGTTTTTGTCATTAAAAAAAATAAATATGCATTCATCAAACTATCCACCCTTACCTTGAGCAACTATTTTTTTTTTTTATCAAAAGCTTATTTATAAACTCCATTTTTATAAAAGTGCTTTTCTTTATTTACATATAATTCCTACACCGTCCTTTTCAATTTCTTTTCATTATTAAATTATTTACTACACACACCATTATTCAAAGATAAAAATAGGCAATAATTCGATTTAGAGATGCCTCAGGAGGAGGGTGGTAGAAACCCACCCACGCTAAATGCATAATTTAGTGTGGGCGGATTGAATGTGTGTAGTGCGTGCGTGTAGCGGATTGCTCATTTACTTATTTTATTTTTTGTAAATGTTGTTTACTGAGTTCTACTACCATCTATTTCAATTCCTTCTATTAGCTCACACTCTCTATATATTTATTTATTTGCTTATCTTGGTGGAATTTTCAATCGTTAATAAAATACATTTTAAAGCGTTCAATTGAGCTGAAATTTTATGTACAAGATTATTTTGGATGAGACAATACAATAATTTAATTATAATTGATTAAAACTAATTATTTAAAGAATTACAAATACCACCATGTTGGCGACTTACAGACCAATTTGGCGACTTGTGTCGAAACTTGAAAAGGTTTTTTCTCGTGTTTTAAAGCATTCAGTTGAACTGAAATTTTATATACATGATTGTTTTTGATGACAATACGATACTTTAATAATAATTTATAAACAGTAATTACCACTTAATTTTGTGGTTCTGTCATATGTATATACATATTTATATTAATTTTATGTATTTAATAAAAAGTAGCTAAAATAAAAATTTTCTTTGATCTATGTAGAAATCGACTTAAAATTTTTTTTTATATTACTTCTTTCGTTACTAACTCCGAACACTTATTCAAGCTTTTGGCATACTAAACTGGTGTTAATTTCAATTAATTTCTTCAATTCATTGATAATTAAATTTGATGGGTTTCCTAACAAGTTTCCTTCTTGGGATTCATCTTTGATAGGGAACTTTTTTAACTCGTTCTTGGTGTAATTGTCCTTTCTCTAAGTGCAAAACAACATTTTACACTTCTGTAGCTTTTATTCCAAATTTAAATTCCTAAGACAAACAAGCACATTTCACACAACGTTTCACAGACATTTTGAAAAATGGAATGTTTTTTTTATTATAGAGAATGGTTCAAGATTTAGTAGGTGGCCAGGGTGGCTTAGTGGGGTTATGGTCACGAGATCGTGGCTAGAGGGTCAGGAATTTAAACCCTAGTGTCATTAAAGATTCACCATAAAGAGGGACCAATGTACGTTAAATCTGTCGAGGCACAGTTAGAAAGTTTAAGCCAGCTCAGGTGTCGATCATCCTCTAAACTTGACCATGATTCGAAATTACTAGATCCGTCGGTATAGCGCTTGTGTTACATTATAATGGAACCTTGTTAAACACTAGGGTCGTGGGTAGCCTGGTGGTTAGAGCATCGAACTCCAGACCGAAAGGCCTGGGTTCGATGCCCGATGCCACCAAATACCCTCCGAGTACACACGGAGTACGTGCTCGTTAAATCAGTGGGTCCGAAAGTCTTGTGGGCTGAATCACCAGTGCAGGGGACAGGAGAATATTTCCCTCCTCTCCAGTTCCATGGCAAAATTGTGGAGGTTAAGATAGGGGGTGTCGCCACCTATCGTCCCTTCGGGGAATTTCACTGAGGTAATTCGTACTGTCACCTGTAGGGTCAAGGCCTAGGCCAACGACAGGCGTACTTCTAGCCCCTTGCCATGATAAATTTCGTGAGCCTCGTTGTGACTACGTCAGACAGATGTCATTAGCCACAACAACAACATAATATATACTCACCCACTCGAAATTCAGTCAGTAACTATAAAAAGTAAAACACATGCCAATATAACGCATAAACTATCCTTAGAATTTTGCCTAATAGCAAGTGTTGAAAATCATTAGAGTTGTTACATATTATAAAGACGACAAACATGGGCTTGGTTACATTAAACTAAATTAAAAATAATATGTATTGAAGAGAAAACTATTATAATACTATAGATATTTTTTTATTCAAAATTATCCTTCTAATTCAAAGTCAAATAAAAAATATTTCTTTCAGAATGAAAAAAAACTTCCCCTAAAAAATATACCACTTTTATCTGATTCATCTTCAGTAATTCAAAACGGAATGGCACTTTCAGAAAATTGAATTCTCATTCTTGTTCATTCAAATCCCTACGAGTCAAACCCCTCAGAATTCGAACAAAACCGTTCGCTGACGTCATTTTGAATCTTCTTTAAATCCCGACTTTTTGGTGCTAATAAAACTCAAATAGGAAAGATTTTAAAAATCAGAAAAAGGCAAAAAATAAATAAGAAAATTCTTGGGGACAAAGAATACAAAATACCTTTCACTTTTTGGCGGTGAAAGAAGAGGAATTATTCCCCTCAAAAGACACATAGCCGTGATTTATAGAACCCTAAATGGAACTTTGGCATAAAAAGAAATGTGATGCAGTTCATCCCTTGGTCGTCAAAAAGTCACGAAATGAGAAATTCGGCTATTCAAAAATTCTTCATCCCTTTGAAGTCATCATCAACATATATTTATTTATAGAAAAAAATCCCCGCAGGCACCATCATCTTTTTCAGCAATTCACATGTTACATATTTATGAATTCCCTATTAAATATTAATTTTGTGTCATAGTTGTTCCATATTCCCAAATTGTAGAAGGAGGATATCCGGTTTACTTTTTCTAAGGGGACTTCTGAATCCAACTATAAGTTAAAGTGGATAAAAAGTTGTTAAAATAAATGTTCATGAAATGTATTTGCCAATATATTTAAATTGGGAAATAAAATTTCTCAAGCCTGTGAAAAGTAGTGAAACGTAATCTTGTTTTGGAAGTTACGTACAGCAAATATTTAAGAATAGTAAACTCTAAAACGTTATTTTTTTTCTTAGAAGAATAAAAAGAATTACTTTATTTAAATTTTTGTTGATGCAAATATTTTTTGAGAACACATTTTATATAAATAACTTCAAAATTTAAAACTGCATTTATTATATTAATATTTTTAACTTCATTTTTTAACGCTTTGACTTTGAATATTTGAATGCAAAAAGGAGTTAAAATTGTTATTCATTTACAAAATAAAATAATGTAACACATTTTAATAAAGAATATTTTTAATAATACAATTATTAACTTGATATATATATGTATATATATATATAGCTTTTCTGTAATTAGTATAATCATGATTGATTAATTTTAAAAAAGAAGTAAAATAGTGATATAACAACATAATGGCTATTTAGTGCAAAAAACAACTAAAGCAGTGTTTACGAGAATATCTTTTAATTTGAATCTTTTAAAACTAGTGTATTTTAATATTTCGTTGAACATTTAAATTAGTAGGGATTAATTTTTCAAAATTCGAAAGGAATAATCTCAATTATATCTTTTGAATAAAAAATTCCTTATACAGAGTGTTTTTTTCCAGGTATAGAAGTTTAAGTTGGCATTACTTTCCAAGATGGCGACCGATTAAACAGCTGTCAAGTGATTTATTCTCAGTTTGATTTGGCAATTCATCATGAATAGACTCACAACTGAACAACACTTTCAAATTGTGCCGTTTTATTTAGAAAATAACGGTCGATTTTCAGAAGCGAATTTTGTTTAGCGATGAAGCGCACTTCTGGTTGAATGGCTACGTCAACAAACCAAACTGCCGCATTTGGAGTGAAGCTGATCCACAAGTGTATGTCGAAACACCGTTACATCCAGAAAAACTGACTGTTTGGTGCGCTTTATAGGCTGGTGGAATCCTTCTTCAAAAACGATGAAGGCCACAACGTTACAGTCAATGGTGATCGGTATAGAGCCATGACTACTAACTTTTTCATTTTGAATTGAACAATCATGATGTCCAGGAGCTGTGGTTCCAACAAGACGGCTCAACATGTCACACAGCTCGTGCCACAATCGATTTATTGAAAGACACACGTTTGGTGACCGCCTAATTTCACGTTTTGGACCTGTGAATTGGCCTCCAAGATCTTGTGATTTAACACCGCTAGACTATTTTTTGTGGGGCTATGTAAAGTCATTGGTCTATGCGGATAAGCCACAAACGCTTTACCATTTGGAACATAACATTCGCCGTGTTATTGCCGATATACGGCCACAAATGTTGGAAAAAGTCATCGAAAATTGGACGTCCAGATTGGACTACATCCGAGCCAGCCGTGGCAGTCATATGCCAGAAATCATATTTAAAATGTAATGCCACAAGATTATCTTTCGAATAAAAAAAATTCATGTCAATAGAATAATACATCATTGTTTTATTGCAATTTAAAGTTCTATACCTCTCAAAAAACACCCTTTACTAAGACATTTTTTTAAAATACACCAGTGTAAAACAAAAAAGATAAATTTCAAAGAATACACTGTAGCTTCGGCTCTTTAGACGAGCTCTTCATGACATTACTTGTCAAGTTTGATGTACGGGACACATTCTATTCTTCCAAAAGAGTTGGTGTATTCTTCCCTCACGCCTAGGAGCAAAACAGATGCTGAGCCGATTCTGAAAACAGCTTTTATGTAACCACATCTTTTCCTTCTCCGACACCCAGACAATTTTGGTCACAACAATTTATGGAAGGAACATTCACTCCTGTTAAATAGTTTCTGTCGTTTGGTCCCTTCGCGCGTGTGGACCGCGAAATTATTCGAATGAAAAAGAATGTGTACCTGTTGTGAAAAAGACATACTCTGTAGGGTATCCTCAGGGTCCGATTGATAGACCTTTCATATTATGTACGACGACGTAGGTCCAGTGACGCAGTTGATATCAGTCGTGCAGACATATTGTCTCAAAGAGCCAATGGGGTTAAGACGAAGAAGATGAGGGCCGTATGCAGATTAGCTACACTCGCCAATCAGAGATCACTGGGGACATAAACGAGTCCCCAGGGGATTTAGAAGGTTGGTTGGAAAAGAAACGAGGATCTTCATCTTCCACATAAGCTTTTTTTTGTCTTTTTCTTCAAAAACACACAAAAGAGAGGTTGCGGAGCAGTCGCATCAGTGAATTGACCTCGGACGATACAAGCGAAATGGCTGGTGAGAACAGCCGCACCCGAGAAATGATCATTTCAAGACCTACGAATAATAAAATGAATTTGTACTTTTTCCCGGCGAAAGGCTGTGAAGCTTAGCAGCATTAATAATGAAATTATTTTGTTTAATTATTTTTTAAAAAAAATGACTTTAGGAATAGCTGTGTGATTCATTTCACTACCAAATAATGAAGTAATTTTAAGGGCTCACGATACAGCAGCTCTAAAAAAAATAGCTCAAAAAAGTATCAGGCTTCATTCCTACATTATAGTCAACTAATTTTTTAAAAAAAATTATATTTATAGTTACTTAATTTTAATGCTTCAAGAGCAAAATTCTAAAAAAAATAATACTAATATTGATGATGATATCGCTTGACATTTTAAAGAATTTTTGAAAAACATTCCAAGGTGTAGTTAAAAAAAATTCATTCAGGACTTCATAAAAAGGTTTCGTCTCTTTGGAACTATTCTTTGTATACATAAGATTTTCGTTATTACAAAATTGATTTTAATTACTTACTAATAAAAATGTTTTCTTTTTCGATGAATATTCTCCCTAAAATCATAACAAAACAAACTATAATTCCTATCTCATATGTGAAGAAACTTATTGCCATGAAATACGACTTGTCAGAATAAAATTAAATTTTACATACGCAAGTACAACGCCGATATACGTAGCAGATCAGAGAATGGTAGAAATGAGGCGTAGGCAGTCCTAGCAAACCCTTGTTGTGTGGATGAGGATTGTTCAAGTGAGAAATTGATCCTGGAAGCCCTGCTATGGGTGCCAGTATATATTCCTGAAGAAGGAATATATTATGTTAACAAACGAACCTTTTGGCTGTTGTGTATCAATATTAGGGGTGATCGTGTGCCATATTCGATGGCATCCCATACCATCACATCAATTGTGGGAGCAGTTTGACGCTGTACTGCGAAGGCAGGATTGAGACGTTCACAACGAAGCCTCCCCACACGCACACGATTATCATTACAAACCAAATTGGATCTAGATTTTTTTATGAAGATGACCTGATTCCATTCGGTTGCAGTCTAATCCCTTCGAGCGTGACGCCCTTCCAAAAGGAGATGATGGTTAATAGGTGTCAATGGCAGTACCCGTAATGGACACTGCTAAAGTAACTGTCCTTCGGCTAGGCACCTTGCGATGACAAAGACTGACACAGATGCCCGTAGTGAAGGTGCTGTCAATGTATAATAGACAAACAATGAGATGACCTTCTTGACATTTGGTCTGTCGAGGGCGTCCTGATTCTGGTAAAAAGTAACAGACCGATGGTTCCAACACTTTTTCACGGTAGTCAGAATGACCTAGGTGGAGAACTACACGCCAAACGGACCACCCAGTCTCTTGGTGAGAGGATCCTTATGATCTTCTCTTAATATATCTTGTCTATTTTTCCTCTCTCGAACTCTGACATATATTCATATTGTCTTCGATGGAGGATTAATGACATCTCTAGTTAAAAAGCTTCCCTTGCAACTGATTAAATACACGCAAACAACCTCCGCTTAACTGTTTTATAATCCAAGGGGGACGAAGCTCAATATCCTGGCATTATGCAATGTGTAATTTTGCTGCATTTGAAATAATTTACATATCTGCCAGACACGAACATTCATGCCAAGTTACGTAACAATCCCACTCTTACTTCTTGTTGCGTAAATTTTTATGGCAGCAGTGTATTTTTAAATATATAAGTTCTCTTGATTTTGGTAAAAACAAAGTTTTTTTCATACTGATAATGATGCTGGTCGGTGCGAGAATATTAAAAACATCCTGAACATAATTCAATGACTCGATAGTAGGGGTTGGCGGTGCCTTCAATTCTTACCAAGCGATGCATTGATGTACATACTTGGAATCTGATTGCGCTGTATTCTCACGAACATGTTACGTTCTCTTAGATGAACCACCTTCTTCACAGTACAGTGAACGCGAGTTAATTGGATCCATCTTGAATACAGCAGATGGACCAACCTGTCCTTTTAAGAGGACTTGGTACCTCCAAAATGACAAAACTGTCTTTTTTTTTTTATTTGATCGCATTCTTTGCATTATTATCTTTCGATTGATATACCACTTGTTCGTGTCGGAAAGTTAGAAGTTGGATAAAACTTCATTTGAAAACAAATTAGGCCATTCTCTCCCTTTTTAGAAAAAAAGCGTTTTGATAAAAAAAATCTATTCTAAAAAGATAAATGACAACTATAAAAATAATGTGTAATATATAAAGCAGGGTATTACCGAGGCATTCCATTAATGTAATTTTTTTTTCTTTGCGAAATGCGTGCACGTAAAATTTTTGAATTAAGGCATTTTGTATTAATAATTTCAGTTCTTATTCCACATATGTTTTTCTTACAATATAATACTTCAATATTATGTGAACAAAAAAACTAAAATTTCTGTCATAAGAGAAAAAAAATTTAACATTTTTCTTGAATTTTTTGGTGCAATTAATACTCTCTAAAAATTGATCATTTATAAAAATTTATGGGTTGAAAAAATACGAAAATTCAATTATTTTAAAGAAAAATATATAACTAATATCTTAAAGTGGTATTTTAAGTTTATTTAAGTTTATTGCAATTATTTTTTCAGAATTATAAATTTTAAAGTGGTTTTTCTCGGTTTGTGATTTTTGAAACATTAGTGCATTCAAAAGGCTACTCCTTCCACAATAAATTACCAATCACTTCCATTTTTTTTCTGCGTATTATATATGAAGTATGTAATAAAATTAGGAATCCATTTTGCTGTAAACTGAATACTTTTTTTAAAAAATATTAAAATATGATATTGGATTTTTCGTTGATTTTTAGCCTGAATATCAGCATTTTTTTTACTCCCAAACTAATTAAATTATTGTAGAATTGATCCCTAAGGAGTTTATAGCATCTTTAAGAATATTACAAAAAGTTTCATATCAAAAAAGTAATAATTATAAAAGAAGTAAAATGTTCCAAATTTTCCAAATTTTCTTCAAAAAATTTTAATTTTTAGAATTGCGTGAACAATATGCGAAAAGTTGCATCTCGTATCATTTTTTGAATAGAAACATTATATGAAATGCGAAAATATAATTTTTAAATATAAAAATTTTAAAAAAATTCAAAAGATACCAAGTCCATTCTAATGAATTTCTGTGTTAAAAAATTGAAATAATTTTCTCGCCATAATTTGAAAATATTTAACTAAGACTCTATTAAATTAATATTTATCGTTAATACAACACTATAAATGCAACTTTTAAATATTGCAATTTCTTGCATTGTTTTTATTTTCAGTACTCAACAGTATCACTAAATGAATATAATGCGAGTAACACTACAAAAATTGTACTAACATTTCAATATATACTGCAGCATTATTAAATTTACTTTATTATTTTCTGAATAATATACCGTAAAATCTGGTGCATAACGCGTCCCTATACTTTAACCCTTTATCTACCGTATTATGTGATTCACTGAAAATTTTTTCATGAAGTATTTTTTTTTTGAATCACTGCATTCAAAATTAAGGGATATACATAAATAATATTCTCAACTTGAGGAAGTTTAATTCGTTAGAGCTAATTTATTAAATTGGTGCTTTAAAGTACCGTCAGTCCACAAAGATCTCAAATATTCTCATAAGACGAAAAGACCGAATGACTTTTTGAACGCAGTTTTAACCCTTAAAAATGCTAAATAAACAGTGAACATTAATACAGAGTGCTATTTTTCCAGGTATAGAAGTTTAAGTTGGCATTACTTTCCAAGATGGCGACCGATTAAACAGCTGTCAAGTGATTTATTCTCAATTTGGTTTGGCAATACATCATGAATAGACTCACGCCTGAACAACGCTTTCAAATTGTGCAATTTTATTTCGAAAATAATGGTCGATTTTCATAAGCGAATTTTGTTTAGCGATGAAGCACACTTCTGGTTTAATGGCTACGTCAACAAACAAAACTGCCGCATTTGGAGTGAAGCTAATCCACAAGTGTATGTCGAAACACCGTTACATCCAGAAAAACTGACTGTTTGGTGCGCTTTATGGGCTGGTGGAATCCTTCTTCAAAACCGATGAAGGCCACAACGTTACAGTCAATGGTGATCGGTATAGAGCAGGGATGGCGAACCAATGGCACGCGTGCCAATGATGGCACGCGACAGAATATTTTGGGCACGCCATCGATCAAAAACGATTTGCGTTTTAGCTTAAAATAATTAAGTTTACTATGAAGTATTGTGAATAAACGCGAGTGATCCATCGCGACGCCGACAAGTCGGGGAGCAGACTCGCTTGTTATGTCTCGCGTAAATACTTCGTATATTAAAAATTGCTAATGATGCAAAGTTTATCTACGCATAGTGTGTGTATATAACTATTTTTAAGTATATTCAAGTTGTTTACATTAATAGTTCAGCTTGTATACATCTAATTTATTAATGTGATCTAATTCTTGTCTTGTAAGTCTAATTGGTAAAATAACTCTCACTGCTTTATTTTTAAAAAATTTAATGACCTGAGACAAAAGCGAAAGAGCAGACACTGCAGAAATCTCGCACAACCCCTCAATTTCCTAAAAACAAATAAATCTGCCCATGAGCCCGCAGTCGTGCGCAGTCAGTAAAAAGGCACATAGAATAGTCAATTTCATCGACACAACTGTACATTTAAAGTTTTGTGTTAAATTTACGATTTTTAACTGCTATTTAACATGGCTAGTTCAACAAAAAAACAAAAAGTGCAAGATAGTAAGTGTAGCAGAGAATTTCAAACTTGGTGGGCTGAAAAATATGGCATGATCAATAAAGGCAACAAAGCAGTGTGTGTTTTATGTTCTGGAACAGTGGTATGCAGAACATCGTCGGTAATACGGCATTTTGAAACAAATCACAAATCCTTTTGTGAAAAAAGCGAACCAGAGCAAAAAGAATTAATTGCAAGTGCAATAAAAGACAGAAATAAACAGTTGACGTCTATGTTTAAATATGTAAGCAAAAATTGTCGCACAAGTGCGGCAAGTTACTCGGGTGCAAATGCCATTGCTCGGCATGGTAAATCTTTTCAAGAGGGAGTTTTTGAAGGAAGCTTGGTTGGCATGTGCGCCCTCACTTTTTGATGATTTTGATAATAGAGATAAGATAATTCAGCGCATCAAAGGTGTTCCTCTTTCTAGAAACACAATGAAATATAGAATCTTGAAATTGGCAGAAAATGTTACAGATCAACAAAAAAATGACATTAACTCCGCTCCTTTTATATCGCTATGTCTTGACGAAAATATTGACATTACTAAATCGGCACGTTTAGCTGTCTTTGCTCGATATTGTGTAGGAAACATCATTAAGGAAGAATTAATTGCTATAACATCGTTGTTAATAACTACAAAGGGCACAGATATTTGTACGGCAGTAAAAAATTCGCTTGCTGAGAAAGAAATTGATTTGAAAAGAATTGTTTCAGTAACCACTGATGGTGCTCCAAATATGGTAGGTAAATAAAATGGTTTCATTTCTTTATTTAAAACAGACGTAGGACATTCGATTCTTGAATGCCACTGCATTATTCACCAACAAGCCTTATGTGCAAAGAGTGGTTTAACATCTCTTGATAATGTAATAACTTTAGTCACAAAAATAGTCAACCTCTTATCGTCGCAGGCTTTAAATAAACGAAAGTTTGATGCTTTGTTGGATGAATTCAATTCGGTGTATAATGGCTTAATAATGTATAACAATGTTCACTGGTTGAGCCGCGGGAACGTACTTAAAAGATGTGTTGATTTTTTGGAAGAAATCAGATTGTTTCTACAAAATGAGAGCAAAATTGAACAATACCCACAGTTGATGGATATTATGTGGCTTTTAAAATTGATGTTTTTTACAGACATATGCCAACATTTCAATGAATTGAACATAAAGCTTCAAGGCCCGAATAAAACAGTTATCGTCATGATGGATCTCATTCGTGCATTTGAAGCTAAACTATATGTTTTCAGAAACGATATTATTACAAAAAACTACAAGTACTTCCCAAACTTGAAAAAAATATCAAAGATTTAGATGCCCAAGAGAAACGAAATGAAGAAAAAGTTATTGTTGACTTTATTTCCATAATGGATTATTTAATCAAAGAATTTTCAGCGAGATTTTCTCAGTTCAAGGAATTATCGGAAACGTTCAAATTTATTATGTACCCTGATGTGATTTCGTTTGATAAACTGAACTTGTCTCAATTCGATTGGTTGGAAATTGAAGAACTTGAAATGCAACTGATTGATTTCCAGTCTAGTTCAATATGGATTCAAAAGTTTATTGAAACAAGGAAAAAGTTGGAATTGATTGAAGCAGAAAGATTGACAAGCAATATAAGTAAAAATACCAGTAACGAAATTTGGAAACATGGAATTCGATTCTAGACTCATTTGACTGTTTGAAGAAGTTGGCGTATGCTATTTTATCCATATTTTCATCTGCCTATGCCTGCGAGTCATTATTTTCAGAGATAAATAACATCAAAGACTCGCTTAGAAACCGTGTAACAGACGACTCTTATTCAGCATGCATTCTACTAAAAGTAACCTGATATAAGTTATTTGTCATCTAATCTACAACAGCAGAAATCACACTAATGTTATTTTAAATTAAATTACAAGTATAACTAAAACATTTACTACTATGCAGTGCAAAATGTATTTTTTCGTATTAAATAAAGAATTTTGATTTGTTCGTATTTAGTTTTATTAGTTCTTCAATAATCACAAGTCAAAATTATTTGATGGCACGCCTATAACTGATTAAACGTTTTTTTAGAAAAAATGGCACGTTGACCCAAAAAGGTTCGCCACCCCTGGTATAGAGCCATGATTACTAACTTTTTCATTCCTGAATTGAACAATCATGATGTCCAGGAGCTGTGGTTCCACCAAGACGGCGCAACATGTCACACAGCTCGTGCCACAATCGATTTATTGAAAGACACGTTTGGTGACCGCCTAATTTCACGTTTTGGACCTGTGAATTGGCCTCCAAGATCTTGTGATTAAACACCGCTAGACTATTTTTGTGGGGCTATGTAAAGTCATTGGTCTCTGCGGATAAGCCACAAACGCTTGACCATTTGGAACATAACATTCGCCGTGTTATTGCCGATATACGGCCACAAATGTTGGAAAAAGTCATCGAAAATTGGACGTCCAGATTGGACTACATCCGAGCCAGACGTGACAGTCATATGCCAGAAATCATATTTAAAATGTAATGCCCCAAGAATATCTTTCGAATAAAAAAAATTCATGTCAATCGAATAATACATCGTTGTTTTATTGCAATTTAAAGTTCTATACCTCTCAAAAAAACACCCTTTATTTTACAGCACAAAACATTTATTTTTAAAGTTTATTAAATTTTTAAAATTTAGTTACATTTTTTACACATAAACTTACTTTAATGACATTTAAAGAAACGGATTTTTTTCATTAATGCACAGAAATTTATTACATTTATTAAATTTATTTTGAGTGGCGTTTAGATTGAATGTTTTTCAAGCACTGCATCCTGGGGTAAGAAATGCTATATTTTCTTAACATGAACTACTGCATCTTGAGTTCAGTCTCTCGATCGTCATCCTAAGAATCAAACTAAAATTCTAGCAGATAATTTGCTGGGGCTTCTTCATCTGAAAATTACCTGCTAGTACATCATTGATTTCAGATAGGAGGTCCTGTAGTAAATCCAAAGCCTCTTGAAGACAGAGTTGCTTTTTTCCAGACATTCTAAGAGAAGGAAATAAAAATAATAATTATGAGATAATAATAATAGCACCTTGAAATCTCCTATTTTTGTTAAATCTCAGATACAATTAAAAAATTGAAATGTTGTTAATTTTTAAATAAGTATAGATATTTCATTTCATTATGTAGCAAAGAAAAACAAGTTCAGATTCAAAGCTCAAAACTTTTTGAAAACGTTAAAATAAAACAATAAAAAAGCAAAATAAACAAGTTAAGCTAAAATAAATAAATGCCAAAAAAAATGTAATTCTATTGCACTATAGTGACGACGCTACAACACAACAGCAACAAAAAAAAACAATTAACTATATGCATAAAAAAACTATATAAGTTATTGTTCTGACATCACCTCTAACACCGAGTGTGCTTTCTGTACTTATAAAGACTACAAAGTGATTCAACTGTAACATTAATTACATACATTCTTCAATCCAAATAAATAGTCAAATAGCTTGCTAATGTCTTTATAACATAAAAAATAAGACACTTTTACCTTTTGACATTAACTACTTTTTTGGAACAAAAATGACAATCTTCTCAATCCGATCAAAATTTCAGCTGAGAACGCAACTTCTGCTATAAAACTATTCGCCTTCCTCGCTAAAATACTCATCATAGAATCCATGCTTCCATATATCTTTAAGAGTGGATTTAAAAGAACATTCCTACTAAGTATCGTCTGAATATAGGTAAAAATGTTTATTCTATGTAATTTTAAAGTAAGTGAGTACCGTCAGCAGATAAAAAATTAAAGTTGCAATTTTTAATTTTTAGGCACATTCGCCGTATAACGCGTACCCATTTTTTTTAAAATGGAGCCTGAAATGTATGTGTGCAATGATCTTACATTTTGAAGTCATTTATTCGAGGTATTATTCAAAGCTTTAGAAAAAATAGCATACTTTTAGAATTGCAACCCTTTTTCATAAGGAATGACATTTAAATAAACAGTATTTCGGCATATGTAGAAGTCTAATTATTTTTCTATGCTTATCAATCTTTTTATTTTTAAAGCTCTCAGTTTTTTTCTGTACCCAGCGTAAAACGTGCACCTATAAATTTCGATCTCATTTTTTTTGTTAAAAGTACGCGTTACACACCAGACTTTACGATATGCTCAATTCCAAATGTTTACGAATCAATAAGTATATATTTATATTTCCCCAGATGTATTAGTTTATTAAATAAAAATCAATATCACACACACAGAATTAAATTAATTTATTATTTACTTTTTCAATTCCCACATTCACATATTTTATCAAATCTCCCTATATATATTTCTTCGTGTTCAATTGTTAATAAAATATTTATAATTCATCCACTCAAGTTCAAGTACATTTTTTAAACTTGTCGTGGATGACACTTGATGGTAATACAGATTTTCAAACATTAATTCCCTAGTTAAATTTAATTAATTAATTAAAGTGCAAGACATACATATATTTCATTCGATATTATTCCTCTAAATGGCACCACCATTGGATAAAGCAGTTACTGTTAAATTTGTGATGAAGATTTAACTTAACCTGAATAATCATGCTAGTTAGACGTCAATATTCCTTTTACACTGATATTTTAAGATAAATCCTTACCCATTATATTCAACTTTTTTTAAAAAATGTAATTAATGTGATTAAAAAGATTTTAATGTTAATTTAAGAGATATTTTTAATGTTAATTTAGGTGATTCTTTCATATGTATATACATATTTATATTAATTGCAATTATTTAATAAAAAGTAACTAAAATAAAACTTCGGTTTATTAACCTAAGTAGGAATCAACTTTAATTCTTTTTTTCAATTCCTACTATTAGCTCACACTCTCTATATATTTATTTATTTTTCTTGGTGGAATATTCAGTCTTTAGTAAAAAAAACATTTTAAAGTGCTCAATTGAGCTGAAATTTTATATACATGAATATTTTGGATGACAATACAGTTCTTTTTAATTATAATTAATAAAAATTACTTGATTAAAACAAATTATATAAAGAATTAAAAAAACAGCTGCGTTGGCATCATTTTTGGCGAATTAGCGACCATTTTGGCGATTTGTGTCAAAACTTGAAAAGGTTTTTTTTCTCACCTTTTAAAGCACTCATTTGAGCTGAAATTTTTCCATACACTATTGTTTTGAGGAAAAATACGATAATTTCACTAAAATTAATTAAAATTAATTGATTGAAACTAATTAATTAAAGAATTACAGATACAGCCACTTTGGTTTCATTTTTAGCGACTTGGATCAAAACTTTTTTTTCTCACGTTTTATAGCATTCAATTGTGTGTGAACTGAAATTTTGTATACACGATTGTTTTGGATGACAATACGATACTTAAATTATAAGTAATAAAAATTAATTACCACTTTATGTTGTGAATCTGTCAAATGTATATATATATATAAAGGATGTTTTTTTTAGAGGTATAGAACTTTATAAATTGCAATAAAACAACGATGTATTATTCGATTGACACGAATTTTTTTTATTCGAAAGATAATCTTGTGGCATTACATTTTAAATATGATTTCTGGCATAGAACTGCCACGGCTGGCTCGGATGTAGTCCAATCTGGACGTCCAATTTTCGATGACTTTTTCCAACATTTGTGGCCGTATATCGGCAACAACACGGCGAATGTTGTCTTCCAAATGCTCAAGCGTTTGTGGCTTATCCGCATAGACCAATGACTTTACATAGCCCCACAGAAAATAGTCTAGCGGTGTTTAATCACAAGATCATGGAGGCCAATTCACAGGTCCAAAACGTGAAATTAGGCGGTCACCAAACGTGTCTTTCAATAAATCGATTGTGGCACGAGCTGTGTGACATGTTGCGCCGTCTTGTTGGAACCACAGCTCCTGGACATCATGATTGTTCAATTCAGGAATGAAAAAGTTAGTAATCATGGCTCTATACCGATCACCATTGACTGTAACGTTGTGGCCTTCATCGTTTTTGAAGAAGTACAGACCAATAATTCCACCAGCCCATAAAGCGCACCAAACAGTCAGTTTTTCTGGATGCAACGGTGTTTCGACATACACTTGTGGATTAGCTTCACTCCAAATGCGGCAGTTTTGTTTGTTGACGTATCCATTCAACCAGAAGTGCGCTTCATCGCTAAACAAAATTCACTTATGAAAATCGGGAACAACGGCAGTCTCGTTTTGGGCCCATTCGACGAATCTCTATGAGGCGTGAGTCTATTCATGATGAATTGCCAAACCAAACTGAGAATAAATCACTTGACAGTTGTTAAATCGGTCGTCATTTTGGAAAGTAATGCCAACTTAAACTTCTATACCTGAAAAAAAAACACTCTTTATATATATATATATATACACTGGTGTGCAAAAATTAAGGACGAAGTCGAAAAATTAGCATATCAGCTGAACGAAGAGGGAGAGCGGACAGAAAGGCCAATCAGGAGCTTAAGTAAGGTGATGTACGGTAGCACATGTGCAGATATGCAGGTAGACGTAATGGGGGAGTGTCTGAGTAGTATAAAGCATGTTGTCGGTGTAAGATCAGTATTTCTGGCAAAGAGATTGCACACCGTATAGCAGTTATAATCACACCAAGTTGCTGCTTCAGCGAGAAATGGCGAATAATCAATCTGTTAGACGACATCTGGATGCTTTTACCCGAGGTCGAATCATTGGGAAGTTGGAGGAAGGCCGCAGTGTGACAAGTGTGGCTGCAGAGTTCGGAATTGCTCACAGCATCGTATCACGACTTTGGAGACAATTTCAAACTACAGGAACAGCTATCCGGGGGTTCAGTACTGCTCGTCCACGAGGAACCACACCCGCAGATGACCAGTACATTGTCTTACAGGCCAGAAGAAACAGGCGGCAGACCGTGGGAGAAATCGCTAGACACACGACACAGGCGACTGGACGACCGATATCGTGTTTTACCGTGGCCAGAAGACTGCATGGTGGTGGTCTGTTTGCACGACGCCCTGTCCGGCGTGTACCTTTAACGCCTGCCCATCGGAGAAGGAGTTCTCTGTGGTGCCGGGAACACCGGAATTGGAGAGACAATGAATGGGGACGAGTACTCTTTACAGATGAGAGCAGATTCAGTTTGAGTAGCGATTCTCATCGCATACTCATCTAGAGAGAGCGGGGAAGCCGCAATCATCCCTCGAACATCATTGAAAGGGACAGGTATGGAGGTCGCGGTGTTCTCGTTTGGGGAGGCATCATGCTTGGTAGTCGTACAGACCTTCTCATCTTCGACGCAGGTTCAGTCAACGGGACCCGTTATTGTAACGAGATTCTTCTTCCATATGTGCGTCTTTTTAGAGACGCTATGGGTCTGCAGTTCCTTTTCATGGACGACAATGCACCATGTCATCGCACAGTAGCTGCCGAACAGCTCTTAGAGAGTGAGGATATTGAACGTATGGATTGGCCGGCACGATCTCCGGATCTCAATTCCATCGAGCATGTATGGGATTTTCTAGGCAGACGCTTTGCAGCTCGTACCTTACCACTAGTAACGATTCGGGAGCTTCGATTGGCGCTGCAAGACGAATGGGCAGCAATGCCTCAACAACTCATTGACACCCTCATTCTCAGCATGGGCAGACGCTGTGAAACCTGCCTAGCAGTCAGGGGAGATCATATCCCCTACTAAAGACCGGATGTTTCTTGCTGGACAACCATCACAGGGATGTTTCGGCCTTCAGTCGCATTGCGCTCCATGCTACTTTTTCAATCAAGCTTCTTTTTATCCCTCTGATTTCTCTTTTAGTAAGTGTTGCTTACATTACACATGTCCTTACGTATTGGGGATCTTACGGTATTAAATGTGTTGATTTGGAAATCTTTTGTACAAAGTTATATTGAAAAAACCGTCTCGTCCTTAATTTTTGCACACCAGTATATATATATATATATATATATATATATATTGTAACTTTTTTTAAAAAGCAGCTAAAATAGAATTTTTCTTTGTTGATCTAAGTAGGCATTAACTTAAAAAAAAAAACTTTTTTTATATATTACTTTATTTTATCGTTTGACCTACTTTCACTTTCATGCTCCTTTCTCGAAATTGCTTAGATAATTATGCTAAGCAGAGAGCTTAGCATATTTATCTAAGACAGCTATATTAAAACGTTGTACTGTAAAGCTGCATGATGGCTATTGGCGACGGACCTAACACAAAATACCGTTGCAAATTACTCATATTAGCTTTGAATATGACCCCGCCAGTATCCATCACTTTGCTTAAAAGAGTGACGTTAATAAAAATCGAATCAAATTCCTCGTGCCGAGAGTGCAATAATTAGTTAGATAATAAAAATCTTCTTTTTAGTCAATGTCGCGTAAGGTTAAATATTCTTATATTATTTTGTGTCAACATGAAACTCATTTACAACATTGAAGCTACATAAAACAGTTGGAAAGAAAGGAAAATACCATAAATGAATTTCTTCAAAAGCCTTTATTATCACATTTTTCTCTCGTTCAACAAATATTGAGTATCTACTGAATTATAATGTCAATATTTTATTTTCTTAGATCAAAAGAGAGCTCAGTTTTCTTAGAAACATTTTCAAAGAAAAACTTCGATTTTCTATTTTTCGTTCATTTGTTCCTTTTTCTTAACGCTTTACTTTATTGTAACGCGTTGTATATATATATATATATATATATATATATGCAAGTTAAATAAATTCGTTTTCAGTCGCAAATTTATAGATGTTTCGAAAACATTTCAAATCGTTTATACCTAGATATATGTCATATACGTCCATAAACAAAAATTCTGGACCTAGAGCACCCCTATAAATTCGAACATTATATATATATATATATATATATATATATATATATATTCAGGATAATCTCTCTTCAATACCGTTGCGATATAAGACTTGAACTAAGATGTGAAGCAATGTTCTGCCATTGTGCATGATGCCTGCCCACAGCATCACGCATGGGCCGTAACAATCGCATTCACAAACACACTTTTATGTATACTGTGTTCGACGCTCTCTTTACAGTCATTGGTGGCCAAAATCACTTGTCCCATTAAACTTAGATTCGTTGAGAACATCACTCTAGACCAGGAACGGCAAACCAGGGGTACGCATTCCATCAATGGCACATGACACAATATTTTGGGTACGCCAGTGATCAAAAGTTTTCGCGTTTTATTTCAAAATAACAAAGTTCACTATGAAATATTACGAACAAATGCGAGTGGTTGGTGGCGGAATGGCTGGGAGTACTCTCGTTTTTTTATTGTCTTGCCTTAGCTATGTCGGTTGCTTATGATGCAAAATTTGACTGCGCAGAGAATTTCAAACTAAGTGAATATAGAAATATGGTAAAGGTGAGGAAGTTGTGTGTGTTTTCCGTTCAGGAACAGTGGTATGCAAAACATCGTCTGTAAAACGGTATTTTAAAACATATCACAAATTCTCTCGTCAAAAAAGTGTGTAAACCACAGCAAAATAAATAAATTACAGAGGAACCATTTATCAGATAATTCCAATTCAGTATACATTTTACTAAAAGATGCATCTTAAAATCATAATATATGTTATTTCTCATCCAATCTGCAACAACAGAAATCACTCTAATGTTACTTCAATTTGAATTACACGTACAAGCAAAACATTTACAATCATACCGTGTAAAAGGTGTTTCTTCGTAGTAAATAAAGTATTTGGGGTTGTTATTATTTAGTTTTATTATTTTCCCAATAATCACAAGTCAAAACTATTTGACGGCACGTCTAAATCTCATTAATTACTTCTTTAAAAAATGGCACGTTGATCTATATAAAGATTCGCCACCCCTGCTCTAGACCAATTTTGGTGATCCCAACCAACATATCCCTTACACTAGCAAAATCTCTCTCAACCTTGGCGTGGTAGTGGTAGCAAGGTTTGCAGCTACTCATATATGTCCAAGAGTGAAATTTCTGTTCCTTTTCACCACGAGGGCTACATAACGATCTTCTAAAGGTGTGAGGTTCCTATCACGACCCCCCGGCCTGCTTCTGCAAAGCATTTCCACCTTCAGCGGCCGTCTTTAATCATGGGATGACACTCTTTGTGATACACCTATTGCAATATTCAACCCAAGCACACATCTTGCAATCCCCCTCTTCAATAGCAGCTATAGTGTCAGGGCTCCAGCTACCTGTTCCTATATCTAATCCCCTACTTTAAACCACCAATAATGTGTTTTCCCTATTGAATCTTCTTTATCGTACATATCCTTGTTTCAACTACGGTATTTAACCCCCCTCCTGCATCTATTACAATACCTGCTTTTAAAGAAAATTCAAAAACTCGTGCAAAGAAAAAAATGTTAGTTGTAGTTGTTGTTGCTTATCCTCTTTACAGATCTGACACAAGTCAGATAAACTCCATTAGGTTGTTGACCGCCAAAAAGTCAAAGACTAGATGTGGAACAGATGTTAAGTCCTCCTTGGAAAGTCCGACGCAATTCAGAATGTGCTCCGGAGAGGCTGGATAGCCACAGTATTTTTTGCAAGTGGGATGGATTTTTCTTCCGCATTCAAAGGATAGACATTTAAGGTGGCCACTTTTACGTCTAGCTAATGCAGTCTGAGAGTTGCGATCACATTTAACTTCTAGAAGGGTACCAGAGGGGATGTTCTGGTATACCAGTGGCACACAGGCGGATTGCGCCAACTTAAATTTAATTTAGATCTTTCGTTGGTGTATAGTTCCTGGTAAGTTATCGAAGAGCCAGTGGCCGTTTCGTCTTCACTGCCTTTTTTAACCAAACTATCCGCAAGCTCATTACCACTAACGTTCACATGTGATGGGATCCATTGGAGATGGGCGTCATAGTTCTGAGAAATCTTCTTTAGTTTTAGCAGAATAGATATACTGGTTTCATCAACTGCAGAGGTCCAGTTACTAAGATGTTGAAGTGCACTGCGGCTGTTCGATAAAATCCAAAGTTCTCCAAAATTGATTCTCTCGGGGGAGCCTGTAACCCCTAGAGAGCGCGTCCCCAGGTGACGGATAGGGGAAAGCCTCCATTAGATTTCTAATGGATGGTAGAAGGGAAATAAAATACCTTCCGTGGAACAACAGGCAGAAGTCTAACCTCTTAGAGGCAATGGCATAGGAGCACAGACAGACTTCAACCCATGGACTTGTCCTGGGTGCTCCAGACTTAAGATCATCTGTCCAACTGAAGCTGCTCATTCCCTCCTCCATATGATTACTTTAAAAATTTTAGTAAAATCAACAAATAAATCCAAAATAGAAATGAAAATGGCACCACATAAACCCCTCGGAAAAGTGCATTTGTGCACGATTTCTCCGGCGAGGAAATAAATGATTGAATACAATGAGGGTGAATTCGTTTCACCGAATGATCCTCAGTATAGTTTTGAATATTCGCACTTATATATATTAACATCCACACGACTTTGAAACAGCAGGAAGTAATTTTTTCTCTTACTTTAATTGCTTATAAATCATTATAACTTTTAACTTAGATACTGGAATTGCTTACATAAAATGTTTTAATTCAATCCTTTTATATTTTTCATTGATCTGTTTTAAGCTTGTTTGACTTGGTGGGGTGTGCCCCACCAAATTCTGTTTGCCTTTATCTTTTGAATTGTATTTTTATATTTAATTTAATGTTTTGCTTTTGCTACAGAAATTTTTCCCTATCTAAAAAAATGTGAATATTTTTTAATGAATTTTAGTATTTTACGTATGTCTTTACTTGCGTGGTTTAGCAGAAATCGGCTCTTGCGCCATTAAGAGAACTTGGTACCCTAAAAATCACAAAACTATCGTTTTTTTTATTTTCATTTAATCTTATTCTTTGTATTATTATCTTTCGATCGATATATCACTTGTGCATGTCGGAAAGTTAGAAGTTGAATAAAACTTCATTTGAAAACAAATTAGGCGATTCAGCCACACCCCCTTTTTAGAAAAAAAAAAAAGCTAAAAAATGCGTTATGATAAAAAAATCTATTTTATAAATAGAAATAATAACTATAAAAAAGAATGTGTAGTATTAAAAGCAGAATATTTCCGAGGCAATACAATAATGTAATTTTTCTTCCTTGTGAAATGTGTGCATGTAAAATTTTTAAATTAAGGCATTTTATATTAATAATTTTATAATTTCAGTTCTTTTTCCTGATATATTTTTCATACAAATGTAATACTTTAATATTATAAGAAGAAAAACAGCTAAAATTTCTGTCGTGACAGAAAAAAAAATTTTAAGTTTTTCTTGAGTTTTCTTGTGCAATTAGTACTCTCTAAAAGTTGATCATTTATAAAAATGTGTGGGTTGAAAACATATGAAAATGAAATTATTTTAAAGAAAAACGTATAAGTAATATCTTAAAGTGGTATTTTAAGTTTAAATAAGCTTATAATAATTATTTTTTCAGAATTATATACTTTAAGGTGGTTTTTCTCAGTTTGTGTTTTTCGAAACCTTAGTGCATTCAAAATGCTGCTCCTTCGACAATTATTTACCAATCACTTCAATTTTTTCCTGTGTGTTAAAAATAAAGCATGTAATAAAATTAGGGATCCGTTTTGCTATAAACTGAATACTTTTTTAAAAAAAAAATAAAATGTAAGACATGTTAGCTTTTTCGTTGATTTTTAGCCTGTATATCAACATTTTTTTTCCTCGAAAACGAATGAAGTTATTCTAAAATCGATCCCTAAAGTTGTTAAGAACATCCATAAGAATATTATAAAAAAATTTCAGGTCAAAAAATTAATTTTTACAAAAGGAGTAGGATTTTAAAATTTTCCCAATTTTCTTCAATAAATTTAAATTTTTAAAATTGTGTGAATAATATATGAAAATTTTTATCTGGTAACATTTTCTTGAATAGAAACATTGTATAAAATGTTAAAATATAATTTTTAAATACGTAAATAAAGAAGTTTGCTCAAAGGGTGCCAAGTCCCCTTAATCCCTACATTCACTCATTCACTCTCCCATTGCTGCAGCTACAGTAGTGACACTTTGACCTGCTTACCAACTATCGAACTTTTTGTCTACGATAGTAGTCACTCAAATGATGTCTTGCTGATATTTTGCTCTGAACTATTGCAAAAACCACAAACAGAATTTTAGATAAAAAAAACCTTTATAACATCTATATCACTATTTTCGTCAAACATCAAACAGCATGAAATTTCATATGAATCATGAGATTCTACGCACTGTCTTTTATACAAATAACGAGTCCTGGTCTACTACGCCCTCTGAACTTAAATTTACTTTTATTAGTCAGCTGTCTGAATCACAATTTTGTATAAATTACTTGTTCCTTTGCAATTGTCAAGCAGTGTATATATGTGGGTGAAGGGAGGACTATTTTAATTTTTTACAGGAAAAAACGTAATACAAGCACATCTGTATCTTCTTTCAATATTTATTAGGCAGATATTTATAATCCAAAAGATGACTGAAACAAAGGACAATTCATTTTCGCAGAATCATTTTATTTTACAAAAACACAAAAATATATCAACGAAACACTCACAGAAAGTATATTATGATTAAAAGCATTATTCTATATATATATATATCATACATCTCAGTTATTTCAATTTATATATTTCTATTACCGGAAGTATTTTGGAAGATCCTTACTCCTCATATGATTTCCAAGTTTTAATACGCTAATTGGTCAGCTTCGGTGGCTGGTGCAATATTACATCATCTCACCACGAAATGTGTCGAAGTGGAGCTCTTATGTGGTAAAGTTGCAGTTAAAACTATATTTCTTGTTAGGTGGGTAGGAAAAAATACTAAAGTTTCACACGATAACTTCGAGGTTTCAAAACCATCTTGAATTTAAAAAATTCCTTTCAAGAACTTAAATAGAAAATTATTATTGCCATTATCTATAGATAGAGTTGATTTCTGCATGTTGCATAGCTGAGATAAAATTTTGAAAAGTGATCAGGTGGCACTTTATTCAGTTGTAACCTGTAACCCTGGAATTTTTGTCGGTAATTCCGATAAAGTCACATTCTTGTGAGAAATTTTCAATCTAGCCCTGAGAGATTTTGTAGGTGTAGTAACCTTAACAAATCTCAAATACAAAAGTAAACTAATCTTAATTTATTTTAAATCTTACTTATATTAATGAAATATTTTTAGTAGGAAGACTTTCTCACACGTTAATACTATATTTATTGAAAAATTACTTACTCTCTCCAGATACTAACATTGACACTGACTAATTGGATTGAAGAACATCTACTAACACACATACACTGAATTTTTAACTTAATAAATCTCAAGAGTCCTTCATCTGAAGGAATACTGGAATTTGATTGAAATAAGCCTTTCAGTTGACGGACACAGCCTATCCGCTATTATTACAATTGTCTTCTTCAATTAACCCCTTGCATACCAGATTGTGTTTTCTAGTATCCCCAGAAATCGGGGATACTGACTTTGACTTTAAAGATGCACAATTAATTTCTCCTTTTGACGCTGACTAAGGTTCACGTTAGTTTGTGTTTCGTTTTGCTTATGAAAGTTTGTTGAACTATTTTTGTTGTTTATTTTTACTTTTTCTTGCCAATATGGCATCGTCGTTGAATTTCAACTAAAGGGATCCTGCATGAAAATATTTGTCGGAAACTGATGAAAACGACAGTCACTCTGATACGGATTTATTTTTTTGTAATGAAGAAGAGGAAAAATTGATACAAAAAAAGAGTGTGTGTGTGTGTGTGTGTGTGTGTGTGTGTGTGTGTGTGTGTGTGTGTGTGTGTGTGTGTGAGTGTGTGTGTGTGTGTGTGTGTGTGTGTGTGTGTGTGTGTGTGTGTGTGTGTGTGTGTGTGTGTGTGTGTGTGTGTGTGTGTGTGTGTGCGTGTGTGTGTGTGTGTGTGTGTGTGTGTGTGTGTGTGTGTGTGTGTGTGTGTGTGTGTGTGTGTGTGTGTGTGTGTGTGTGTGTGTGTGTGTGTGTGTGTGTGTGTGTGTGTGTGTGTGTGTGTGTGTGTGTGTGTGTGTGTGTGTGTGTGTGTGTGTGTGTGTGTGTGTGTGTGTGTGTGTGTGTGTGTGTGTGTGTGTGTGTGTGTGTGTGTGTGTGTGTGTGTGTGTGTGTGTGTGTGTGTGTGTGTGTGTGTGTGTGTGTGTGTGTGTGTGTGTGTGTGTGTGTGTGTGTGTGTGTGTGTGTGTGTGTGTGTGTGTGTGTGTGTGTGTGGAAATGCTTTTTGTTGCAAAGAGCATTTCTAGAAATTTCACAAAGATTTGTATTTTTAACTTTAACTTTCCTATTTTTTCAAATTTTTGTAACCCATACATTTTGAAACTTAATTTTTATATTTTTATACAGTCCCAATAAAAGAAAATCTACCTTATAATGTTTCCTGTGGTGGTTACACTGGATTGTAAGACTTATATACACATGAGGTTACAATGGAATTTTGCCCTGTACATACCCCTAGTGGTTACATGGTAAGCACACACACAAGGGGTTAACTTTATATTATAAAACTCATTTACAAATATATTAGAAGATGTGAGAAAAAAGTTGCGATAACATAAAAAAACCAGGTTAGATTCAAGAGAGAAATCTCTTGAGATAGCTCATTAAAGAAGGACTACAGCAATAGCTATTTGGTAGTTTTTAAACATTATTTCAATGCTGCCACTGTCGACTGAAATTTTAATACTGTAATGCTGCTAATGATATTTTAAATAACACATTAAAGGGAATTTCCCCAGGAGTGGAGTTACTTAAAAATTATTACAGTTAAGTTCCGGTATAAAATATTTGGTTTTGAAAAGTTGTATTCATATTTAATTATTTTTCATTATTTTAATTGCTTTTAAATTGTAAAATTTATTCATATTCATTTATATATCTATATGTTTGCAATATTTAGATAAAAAAGTAATGGACAAACTAACTTTATGTTCTTCGTACTATCATGGCTGTTTTTTCTTTTCGGCAAGAAACCATACTTCTAATCTTAGAAATAATTCTAATTCAAATATACGCATTCGTATAAATATACCGTTTCTTTAAATATTTAACTTATTTTTCAAAAAATGTTTTTATGCGAAGATAAATAAAATAAAAGATTAAAATCACTGGAAAGAAAAAATCATTTCACAAAGCAATACTTTTTTTAACATTTTTACTCTTATTTAATATTAAGTTTTTCTCCCAACAATAAAATGCTTTTAAATTTCTTTCAAATACAAGAATAAATTTGATTTACTGAATAGATTCATTCATTGCGTGTAAGTTCTTTTAAATTAAAGAGATCTTTTTTTAACAACAAGTAAAGAATGCTCTGTTTGATAACAACGAATAACAGTACAATTTGTAATTGCTGAATAAATAAAGAATGATTTTATGTTTTTTTGATCGAAACATTCGTTTTTTTCTTCCTTTAAGATTTAACTTCTTTTTTATACATTGAACCAAAAAGTTCCAAAAAAAAAAAAACTTCATTGTGTTTCACTTTTAAATATATATTTTTTTATTTTAAAGTAAAACAATGTTTGCACATTCATGTTATTTGATAAAAATTTAACATAAATTCATGGGGCGGCGTAATACACGGGCGTGGTAATGTAATAATACTCAACTTTCTTTGTAAATTTTTGGGGCTATCATATCTTATATTTTGGATAAATCTAGTTATTGTATTTTTAGGTAATACATTGCAACTAATATTGCATTAATTGTATATTAGAAAGATTTTAAATTATATTTGCTTATTAATTTCACTATAGGAGCAATACGAGGGATAGACTTCTTGTAGTTTTAAATCGAATTCAAGCGATGTGAAAGACACCACAGCTGACACTATTATCTCTTAATCCATTCTACACTAAAACTTAACTCCGTGGCGCAACAGCCCATGATTTCCAAGGCCTACTGTGTCCATCTCAGTATACGTGACCATTGGGATGCATATGCAGATGCCTCGATCAGGTGGGGGGCTGCGGTAGCCCAGTGGTTAAGGTATCAGATCTTGGCAGGCATGATATGAATTCGAGCCCTGTATCAGTAAAGACACGCTGAGTAGGAGAGAGATTCACGTTAAATCTGTCGAGAGCTCAAATGTCCTACCGTTGGTGTGGTAGTTAGGAGAGGGGTGTGCCAGCTCAGGTGTCGTCCTAGTCAGGTGTAGCTGAACAGTGCGACGTTAATATTCACTCAGCCCGATCAGGTGGTCAGTCTGAAGCGAAACTCCAAGTTTTTAGTCCCCAAGCAAACTTGGTTCTAATTTATCAAACCCACTGAAGAGATGAAAGGCTGAGTCGACCTTGCTCAGACCGAGGATAGAACCCCAAACCTGTGGTGTGCAAGCGTAATACGCTACCACTCGGCCACCGGGCCTTCCATCCTATACTAAAGCGAGGACATTTAAGGGCTACTAGTAAGCCACGTAAGCATACGAGAAAGAGTGGGAGTTACATTAATATCGCACCATAAAACAACAGGAGAGCTATTAGTGACAGACCTCATATTTTTGAGCTTTGGTCAAGAGACGAGGATTACACCTGAGCTGGAGGATGACACTCCTTCTCCAAACTACGCCACCACGCCAAAGAGAGGACTTGGAACTTCGATAGATTTAACGTGCATCACAACCTCATCTACAAGGAGGGTCTTCAGTAGCACGAAATAGTAACATGCCAGCCCCGAGGCTAACACGGCCACTTTTACATGTAAGAGCTACCAACTAGTTATTAATTCGTCACTCTTTTTAATGCTTGGTTAAAAGCGCAGCTTGAGGTTTCAGTACTCAAAACTCAAACCAGTCAACCAACTTTATAAAATCCTATCGAATACTAAGAGAAAAAAAGAGAATTCAATTTAAATCATTCTATTTCAAAATAAATTAACATTAAAAATATCAATTTATTATAATAAGGCTTAATAATTTCCAATTACAAAATTTATATTTCTTCAAAAGAGAGCAAATTTGAATATAATCAATGTTTTCTCAAAAATATTACTATATATTTTACAGATAGAATATAGCTGACCCATAGTATGACTGAGAAATCACAGCAGAGTTCAGAACATGCGGCAAGCTATCTAGGCCATTTTTCTGCATAAGCTATCAACTGATGAATATCCTCTGCATGGGTTTTGTCCTGTCTGTGAAGATTCATGATGTGGATATAAGAAGGCTGAAGTATCAGGCAAGTCTTGCAAACATAAAAACAATCTTCCTGTCGCTGTTGTAGAAGCAATACGTCCTTTATTTAGACATCTTTTCCAACCCGATTTGTTGAAAAATTTTTGCATTGGAATACACAAAACCCGAATGAAAGTTTTCATAATGTCATTTAGTCACGTGTACTCAAAACAACATTTGTACAGACTGAAACACTTTCACTTTGTGTTTATGATGCTATTTGTTCCTTTAATGATGGTAATGTATCCAAATTAAAAATTCTTCAAAAAATAGGAGTAGAACTTGGGGAATATTTAGTAAGTGCCATTGAAATTTTCGATAGGGAAAGATTAATGAAAGCAATCTATACTTTTTCTCGACGATCGAAGAAAATTAGACGAGATAAAAGAAGAAAACGAAAGAAAGAAGAAAATATATTAAAAAAATAAGGTAAAAACTAGCTACAGAGCTGGATCTTGTTGATGAGAAAAAATTTTATACAAAAGCTACTGTTTTCTAAAAATTATATTTTTTAAATTGTGTGTTCTTTTTTTCAATAAATCTACTGTATGCATGAACTGGAAATTTTCACTTTATATTTCATATATATTCTTGTGTATACTGAAGTTAAGTGTTGAAGTGTGAAGTTCAGACATTTAGCTAGAAAGCAAATATCATAACACAGAAAATTAACAATTTTTATTAAATTCAAAATTGTGCTCTGCAAAAATTATATTTTTAAACAGGCGGAACAATTTTTTTAAAAAAATTCACTTCTGTATAAAGATAAATGTTTATTTAATACACAGACAAATTTTGAGCTTTAGTGTTCAATAGTTTCTTAGTAAATGATACATAAATATATCTCAAAATGCAATACCCTTTTTCGTTGCACGAAGCTTGTTGCATACAAAAAATACATACATTTCATTTTTAAAAACATAACATCAGTTTTCTTGTTGTTGTTTCGGATACTATTTATGCAACATTTAAAGAAACTCTTTTTAATTCTGATACTTTAAGAAATTGTGTTTACACATGAATATATAAAAGACTAAAATGAAACTTTTCGAAATGTCGTATAATCATGTATTACCAAAGCCATGATTTCACGTATTGACACATTTTCACATGGTTTTTATGATGCTTTATATTCAAATTTGATGACAGTAATGTATCAGAACAGAAAATTCTTCAAAAATTGATACAGAAATTGAGGAACATTATGCAAATGCTACAAAATACCTCGATTGGTTAAAAGTGAAAAATGCTATATATGTATTGTGTGAGAAATCTAAGTAACAGAAAGAAGTTAAAGTCTTAAAAGTTATAGATAATAAGCTAACATTTAAAAAAGTAGGGCAAATACAGACTGTAAATCATAATTTTTTTTATGAAGTGACATTTTAAAATAAAAATGCAATTATCTCAAAATGTTTTTAAAACATCGTGTGTCTTTTTCTCTGAATCTACCAAATGGATGCCCTTGCAATTTTTACTGAATATTATTGATATATAACTATATATACTGATGTGAGCTTTTTGTAATATTCCCAAAATATTGTGCTAGAGACCAGTTATCGTAACAAAAAATGACATTTTTCAAAAAATTCATCATGATACTTTTATGTTGCATGTTTTTGAAAAAACTAAACAATATATCTGAAAAAACTCACTGCAGTATAAATAAAAAAGTCTAATTAATATACAAACAAAATTTGAAATCTGACCATTTCCTTTTCATAACCTTTTGAGTAGTAGAATGTTTGATGGATTAACAGTTTTCACACTTAGAAGTAATGCGAAGGTTTTTGGTGATAGACATTATAATTTTAAACTTCGTTCAAGTAGCAGGGCAACTCCTGAGCTGACGCTTAACTCTCTTTACACTTCCACACCATACTAACATTACCTTAGAGCAGAGATGAAGATTAAGTGGATAGCGATCGACCGATGAACCACCAAGACATTTTGGGGTGACTGCCTTTACTAAGACGCACATACTAAAAGAAACGTATTTATGGAAAACCGATGCCACTAGACTGGGGAATCGGCTGTTCAGAATCGCTGCGAATGTGTTTACATAAGCAAATAATTTGATAAATGTGTAGATGGCACATGTACCTTCATTGAAAGTGCACGATGATCCTTAACACTTTCACTGCCGCTGTAAGGGGGGAAAGCGATCATTGAGATGCCAGCTCCAGAAAGTAATTTTTTCCACACACCGGCTGATGGAGAGAATAGATGCTGATGAACAACTCTTCCCTCGAGAGCACGGGATTGGCTGTGAGACATCATCCTACACCCCGCACTTCCACGGGATTGGGTTCTCAAGTTAATTTTTTTGAATCACCAGCGAACTAATAATTCCATGCCAATTATTCTCCTTTTCCACATCTTTTGTGGATCATCTTTTATTTTACTCATTTTCCAGCAGATGGCATCACATTATGGACACTTTCTGTGTCAACGCCTTCTCTTTTCGTTCGCTGTTCAGCGACACTCCCGTCATCACTACACGATTCAGCAGTGTTTGTCCTTCCCCTTTATTTTAACATCATGTACCGCGAGCACCATGGCATTAATTGCTTTTATTCTCCATTTCATCTTTTTTTATCTTCCAAATTCCGTGTCTACTTTCTAATTTCGTTCCGTTAAGGACGAATTAGAGAAGAGCACAGATTTCTACCACCTCCCTCCGGGTTGGTGCCTCATTAAATATGTTCCATACTTGCCAATTGAATTATTTCTCACTCTCTCACTGGTAGTATGTCCTCAGCTACTGGTGAGAAGCTTTCTTTTAGAACGGCTCTGAGCTGTTGTTAATAATTTTGATAGTATCTTTTAAATTTTATGGATCTTTCAACTAATTATTCTCTTTTTTCTTATTAATTATGATGAGAGGGTAATACTGTTTTTTGGAAAGGTACCTCGTATTTTGAAGCCATGGGCCGTGGGTGGGAGAACTATTTCAGATTCATTGTCTTACGTATGCTGCCTGTCAGTATATTAAATAAGCCCAAGGTCTAGCAGTATCTTATAGTTTTTCAAGCTTTCAATTTCTGCTATTATATTTTCATTACGATTTTTACTCAAAAACACTTGTGTTACTTATGTTTTTGTAGTAAAAATAGTAATCTGTCATATTTTAAAAGAGGGGTACAGTGTCGGAAGAAAATATACAATTTTAAAACAGAATGGCCACACTTATACTACTGGGTGGTCTGTAAAACCTTAAAAACATTACAAGTAGCCCGTACTTAGAGGCCTATTTCTGGCTGAGAGCGTAGACAGATCTACATGACAAGTCTCTTGTCGCATCAAAATTCGACTGCAAAATATAGACCACAAGATCGCAAACACGACCACTTGATTACTTAGTCCGCAAAAATAGATTAACCATGTTAATATAAGCAGTTTATTAGATATCTGTATATTCTAAAATTCATAAATCTGAGCTAATCATTTATTTTTAAAAATGTCAAGTAGAACACATACATCATATAATTTAATTGAATTCAACAATTTTCTTTATATATTATTGTTGACAACTTTGAATAAAAATAATCAGAATCTCGTAGGGAACATTTTGAAGAAAGAAAAATAACACATAATGAACCAACATGAAGGGATTAAATCGTGAAAATGCTTTTTCTCTCATTCAAATTATTTCAGCAGATCTTATTATTTTCGGATTTAAAATCCTACGTTTTATCACAAAAACCATCTATCCAAAAACACTGTTTGTAGACTCTCCCATGTTGTTTTTTCTTCAGATTGAATTTAGTTCGAAATTAAAAAGCAATTCCTCAAAGAAAAGATTCCAGAATTGTTTCTTCTTTCCAAGATGCTTACACGCGAGCTTAAAATTCTAGTTACAAAAGCATCTTTTAATCTGATTGAATATGGTTTGAAAATCTTATGTTTGTCTTTGCGTCAGTTATTAATTTATATATATATAAACTGCATCTCAGAAAAATCAAAAAAGAAAAATTGCACCTTCAATTTTTGGATTCATTGTTCTCAATCTAGTTTTATTTGGATTCTTACCTTGATGTTCATCTTAAAAATCTAACTTTGATGCTTTATTTCTTGAAATTTGCAAAAACAAAATTAAAAAATAATCCTCATAACAATGTTTTTTTCTTTTATAGCATGCGAGTGAGAAATAAAAAAAAGAAGTCTCCCCATTGTTGTAAAGAGTTTCTGATGGTTTCAAACTAATATAAACAAAGATACATATTTTTGAGTTACTCTTCTGTTTTAAAAATAAAAACAAATTTTACCAAAATTAATTACGTGTCAGTGATTACGCAGTAATCTTCCTTTTAAACTGAAAATGGGGTTAATGCAAGACTTGAATAGGCCTCGGTAAATAAATTGAAGTACATTTGTGCATAAATTATGGAATTTAATCTTGTTTCATTTAAGCTGCACTTAAGCTCAACTTAATCATATTCCATTAAGCACATTTTAATTATATATTAAGCAGGTACACAAGAAAACACTTTATAATTCTATAAAAGCTTTTACACTTATCTGTATAATTTACAAGCGAATTCGTTTAAAAGCGAATAATTGTTCGATAAATTGAATATTTCAATGATTAATTAAAAATTTATTTTAAATGTACTGCAGGTATAATAAACTCTTTTTATTGAGTTTTGAGAATAAATCTTTCCATAAGTTTTAGATTAAAAAGTAATCATCACATAACCTAAATACTATTACTAATGATTTCCCACATTTATTTCACTGTAAATGTTTATAAATACGATGAATGTAAGAAATAGAAAAAAAACTGTCTTTAGAAGTCAAAAATTATAACCATTCAATGTCGAAAAAAATACAAATCTACGTTTATAATTTAATAAACGTTTTCAAAAGTTTCATTCATTGTTTCGTTTCCTTTTTTTAAAGCAAGGAGAAATTTTTAAATAGGATTTAAAAATGCTTTGTAGTTTTAAGACAATAAAATTCAATCGATTCCTTACTATGTAAAACATGCTAAATATCATTGAACGTATTTTCTTATACATAATGCAGAAAAACTCTTATAACGTATGCTTATAAAGACTAAGTGAAACCATTTGCAAAATAAACAAGCTTCTTTGAATAGACATTTTACTAAATACATATAGGCATTTTTGCTGGATTTGCCAAAAACTACATTTATTTTCTTTCCACAAAAGACTCCTGATATATTGCGCCCTTCAATTCTAATCTTTTTAAATGTATGCTTTTACTAGGGAATTTCGGTTCCATGTGAGTACTCCAAGTGTAAGAATTAAAGCTGTTTTTTACTGCCAAACTGAAACGAGATTCGTAAATGCATTATGATATTGTGGATTTTCTGTTTTATATCTGCAACTTTCAAAAGACGATAATAATTTTTTACAGAGTTAGTTTTTCTTTCAAAACATAGGAATAACATTTTCACTTTTCCTTAATTTTCTTTAATTTTTAAAGTTATATTCCATTTTTATTTAGTTTGCTCACATGAACTATTTTTATTATTTGCGAACATTTTCTGATAAAACATAAAATAAATATTTAGCATATATTTTATGAAACTAACAAATGTATATTTAACCTTACATATAAAATAGGTACCTATTAGATGATCTAAGATACCCACGTTGCTAAAAGAAGATTTCTCTTTGAGAAAATTTGTTTAATAAAAATATCTCATTCAATACTATTTTTACTTGTAAGATTATGAACCAAAATATTTTAATATTTTAATTGCTTCAAATAGTTAATATTTATGTTTCATTTCATATATATCGGGGAGGGGCTATATGTGTGGATTGTATAATTTTTAATCACAGTCAAATAACAACAAACGACACATGTGAGTTCAATTTCTTTTAATTTAATATCATATTAACCCTTTGTCAACCGCATTATGATTTACTGTAGTTTTTTATGGGATTTTTTTTGAACCACTACATTCAAATTAAGGGATATACATAAACAAAATACTCAACTTTGGGAAATTTAATTAGTTAGTACTAATTAATTAATTAAATATATTCAACCGTAAAATTAATTGTATACGCCGTTCACTTAAAATAAATAGTCAAATCGTTTTCTAAGGTCTTAATTTACATACAAAAAAAATAAGACACTTAAATTTTGACATTAACTATTTTTGCGGGACAAAAATGATAATCCTCGCAATCCGCTGTTAACGCTATCTGATGTGAAAACACATTTTCTCCTATAAAATTGTCCGACTTTCCCGCTAAAATACTCATCATAGAACCCGTACTCCCATATATCTTGGAAGAGTAGATTTAAAGAATATTCCTGCTAAATATCGTCAGAATATTCGTATATAAATGGTTATTCTACGTAATTTTAAAGTGTGTGTTACTTATAAGTACCGTTGGTCGATAAAGGGTCAAACAAAAAGAATTTAGATCTATTCGTGTTTAATGTACATCTGTCATCATTACAGTTATTCAGTTTGAGACCGTTGTTTTAATTCTTAGTTACTATCTTATCCAATCAGCTCTGTATACAGAAACTCCCGAAAACAGTGTTTCTGAAATTGAGGGGTCTCACCCCCCTCTAGGGGGTGTGATACCCTTACGAAGAGGGTGCAAGCATATTGAAAAGTTGAAAACAGAATGTTATTTTTAAAAAACTATTAATTTTTACTGAAAGTAAGCAAACAAAATACATTCTGACATAATAAATAATAAAATATACATTTACTGTATTCTATGATGATTTCTTATATCTACAGTTTTGAGAACAGTAATCAGCTTAAGTAGTACGAATGTTCAGGAAGTAGATTTCCTGTGAGCCGTGAACAGAAACAAAACATGGTCAACTGGAAACATTTATCTGAAGAGTTCTAGCAATCAGTTGCTTCCCAACGTAAGAACTACCCCAAACTGTAGCCCTTGGCATATAGAGAGATCATTTTTTGTATCCTGTTTCGTAGAGGTCCACCATCCTGAATTAGAGACCAGCGTGTAACACCTGTTTGCATGTCTTTACCATTAAGAAAATGCTAAGAAAGGCTTTTTTTCAGTTGTAAAAAAAAAGATGGAAATCTTTGATAGCAAATTTCGAGACTAGAAAATGCATGATCAGACACCTCTTAACGAATTTCCTGTGACAGACATTTTGTGCGAAGCGTCATATGTGATTAACTGCGTCATCCTGGATCAACACTGTACCCCCATCGGTATCCCTTGATCTGAATGAATTATCACAATATCAAAGTAACCGTTAAAAGCATTTATTATGGATTTTGCATTTACTTGGAGAAGGAATGAGATTCTACTACAAGATGTCGAGGATGCCTTAGTGCATTGTTAAAATTTGAACTCGTATTTGGAATATTCTTTCCGATATAAAAGTGTTCCATCTTTAATATTATAGTCAGGCATCTTATTCTTATAATAAAATAGCATGTTTTACTATATTACTCATTTTTGTTTGAATTGATCTTTTTTGTTTAGTATAAAATGTGTTAAGCCTTTTTTCTCTTTTCTAAAGATCTCCATTTACCTATTAAAATAAAAAACTACTGATTTGTGGAATATTTTGAAATTTTTAATCTCAATAATATAAACAAATGTATCAAAAATATCAGGTTTTAAGAAAATGCAAACATTTTCATGTCTGATAATGTGTTCCGAGTTTAGTTCAAGTTTTTGTACATTTGCGAAGACAGACTAAATGCAAACTAACGAAAAGTACGAATTGTATGTGTGTGCCACATACACATGATAGGTACACTCAATTTTTTTTTACCAATCACAATGCATTTATTAGCATTTGTTGATAGTGAGAGAAATTTACTTTCTGGGCTGTTTAATTAGCTCAATTGATACCGGTTTTTCCAATACTATAAGTAATAAAACATGCTCAAAATAATCGATTAAATATAACTATTTAAATAAATGTTTTTAAACTTCAAAATTAAAGAAATATATATATATATTGATGATTAATATTTCAAAACTTTTATTTCAAGAAGATAAAAGAAAATGTTAAAACAAACATTTAAAATACTACCTTTTAGTTAATAATTTTAAATTAATGCAGTAGAAGAATTCACTTTGTAGCTCAAATTAACTTTATGATTTAAGGTTTGTTACGAATACATAAAATTATCCAAAACAATTTATAATAATGGAATATATATTTTATTACAAATATATTTTAATAAAGTCTAGACTAGACAAACTCTTTATTTTTGAATACATTAAACTTTAAATTCATGTCGTTGAATATAAAGAGCATTCAAAATGGAATCATTTTTGTCATTATAAAGAAATTTGTTTTCAAGAAAAAAACACTTGTATAAAAGCATTAATATCACAAGCGCATAATTCATTATCTTCATAAAAAGAAGGGTTTTACAAAACGTCGTAGAGGAAATTTCAAAGTAAAGAAATAATTAGATTCATTGTTGTTAAATTAAAAAAAAATCTTAAATCCAATATTTCAAAAAAAATTTAATCCAAAAAAGACATAAAATTTATGCATTTAACTCATTTGTAAGATATTTAATTTTTTTTAAATACAGGTAGGTTATGTAAATTAATATTATTACATAAAAAAAGCAAGTTTATCATCTTCCCATTATATTTTTCTGATGTGAATTGAATGTATATAAAATGTGATACAAAACCTCATAAATATAAAAAAGGGTATCATTACATTACTATTCCCATCTAATTTTATTTATTTATGCAGCCTTGAAGCAAATTTTAAACTCAAAATACATTCAAAATCTGTAGTACAAGATAAAATGAATAAGAATTGCATATGAAATCTTCTTTTAAGAAAGGAAATAAAAAATATTTCCTTCCTATTTCTCTTCATTGTTTCTCGCATATTTTCCCTTTGGTGAAAAGTCGGAAGAATGGAAATTCCCGGCGAATGAGATATCCATTGTCTTACGCTTCCCGTGACAAATTACCGGTTTAAAGAAGATCTTCTCTCCCAAAGATGCTCTCATAATAGCTGACATTAAAAAAAAGGAAAAACTTTTCCTGCGCTTTCTGAGGGAGTTGATTCTTTTTTCAGGAAAAGAAAAGCTAGAAAGAGGATGTTTGTTATTCGGGACACTGACGTTTGCGTCCAAATTTGCATATATTTCTGGATTCTTTGTTGGAGTAGATTCTTCATGAAATTGAATAAATAACCTACAAAGGTACATATAGCTGGCATACAGTGTATAATAAACGAGTTTTGAGTAATAACAAAGTATTTATGTATATTTACACTAATAAATAACTATTTGCATAAAATAATTTCTATTACTTGGTAAAAAAGGAAAGGAATTTTAAAATTTAAGACGACTAAGTACATTCAAAACTGTGATTTTGAAATACCGTATAAATGAATATTTGTTTAATATTTAGTGTCACTTGAATTAGAATAAACATATAAAGTTGCTTTAGGAATATTATTGCAAGAAGAAATTATTTAAATGCAACTTTTTGGAAAAAAGTGAAGAAAAAATTGCATACATTCAAAACATTTTCTTTTTACGAAAAATGCTTCTACAATAAAATATGTTGCCTATATATAAGCTGAACCTTTTCTATACTGGGGTTAAAATAAATGTTTTAAGAAATTCACATTTTCATAGTCTAGATCAATTGAAATCAGAGAGAACGGGGTTTTTTTTTCAATATTTCTCTACCTTGACATAATAAAATATGAATAAATCAACTTCTAAATTACATATTTCAAAATTCTTTGTTCAAACCGGATACAGAAATCCTAGCTATATATAGACTAAATATTATTATTATGGAAATATTTTTCGTATAAGGAGAATGTTTTAAGTAATTTTTTCTCGATTTTATATGCCAAAAGATTTGCATTTAAATAATTTTTTATTGTAATGGTTTTCTTAAAATAGTTTTATATGTACATTCTAATTCAACTGTCACTAAAAACCTGGCAGTAAATAATAAGACTTAAAAATTTCAATGGTAAGGAAGGAAAATATTTTATGTAGGGATTTATTTTAAAAATCCTCAGAAATTACTTTTATAGTTACGTATTTCATTTGTTTCTCGATAGTTGCGCTTGTTTAGATATTATATAAATAGTATTTAATTAGAACAAATTAGGCACAACCTTCGTTTAAATTAACTCATAGCAAAATAGAGAGCATTTGAATCTCATTATTACATTCAATGTTACAATTTTATATAAATTAAGGGAAATAAAGGATTAAGGTATCCGACTACGTTCGGAACCGTGATTTTCAAAAGCGCGTAAATGGATAGTTTTCATGATATTTAGTGTCACTTAGATTAGAATATATGCATAAAATTGTTTTAAGGACATTTTGACAAAATAAACTTATTTAAATACAATATTTTGGCAAATAATTAACTTAGAATAATCTTTTTTCCAAATGTTCTCCTTTTATGAAAAATGCTTCTATTAGAATAATATTTTGCCTGTATATACACTCGTGTTCCTAAATTAAGGATAATGAAATTCAGGCAAAGAAAGAGACAGAAGCAAAACAAATATTACTTATTTGTAAAGTCTGTTTATTAAACAAAAGGTAAACAGCAAAAAAGATGCTATATGTTTGACATAATTAATAAAAATTGCGATTTTTACTCCCTGGAGCAAATTTCAAAAAAGAACCTATTTACAAAAAAACAGTATAACATGGTTAATATGATGGTTAATACGGAGTATGTCTCCCGGAGGATGCAATACAGGCCTTACAACACCTAGGCATGCTGAGTATCAAATTATCAATCTGATCTTAGGGAATGTTACGCCACTTATCAAGGAATGCCCTCCGAAGTTCCGGTAGACAGGTGGGAGGGGGTTGACGGACTGCAATTCGTCGGCCAAGCATATCCCACACATGCTCAATTGGATTCAAGTCCGGTGAGTATGCTGGCCAATCCATACAGGTGATATCCTCCGATTGAAGGCATTCGTCTACAATGTTTGCACGGTGAGGAGAGGCGTTGTCATCCATAAACAGAAATTAAGCACTCGTGGCACCCCGAAATAAACGTACATTTTGTTCCAGAATGACATCCCGATAGATGGGGTCTGTCATCGTTACACTCTGAACATGCAGATCAGTTCTGGAACCAAAAATAATTCCTCCCCAAACGAGCCATCCTGCACCACCGTAACGGTGTCATTCAGTGGTGCTCTCTTGGTGGTAACGGGTAGCTGGTGCTCTCCATATTAAAGTCCGGTGAGAATCAGACTCCAAACTAAGCCTGGACACGTCGGAAAACATCACACAAGACCACTGTTGTGGTGTCCACAATGCATGCTCTCTACTCCAGGTTAATCGCAGGTGACAGTGAGTTGTGGTAAGTGGAACACATCTGACAGGCCTAAGAACACATAGACCAATGATCTGTAAGTGTCTGTACACGGTCTGCCTTGAAACTGTCGTACCGGTAGCTAAAAAGAGCTAACGAGACAGGGCTGTTCTCCGTCTGTTTCTTTTGGCAGTAACTGCCAAATATACTGGTCCTCATTCTGCGTTGTAACTCGGAGGCGACCTGTTCTGTAACATCTACTCACATTACCATCATCTCGGAATCGTTACCAAAGCCTGGAGATAACACTGTGGGCGATTCGAAGTTCCTCCGATACTTCCAGCTGGGTACGTCCACATTCCAGTCGTCCAGTAATTCAACCATGTAAAAAATCATCCAAATGCTTACTTTGTGCCATAATTATGCGGTTATTGCACTGAAAGGCTTTTAAAGCGCTTGTGAACAATTTTACTTCTTTGCCACCATTCCTTATATACCCCTCTCTTATACTCTCGTCATTGTGACGTACTATCCGCGCCATATGGTGGTTTCCTATAATTTGCATATTCTTCTTCAAGATGTGTGTGATAATTATACACACACACACAAGGTGAAATTTTTATTTCAGAGTTCAATTTCTGTGTGATTCTGAATTATCTTTAATTTATGGACATGAGTGTAGCTCAGACCTCGGTTCAGAGGCTCAACTAGAATTTTTGGAATATATAACTTAGAAGTGGGTTTATTCATATTTTACGACAACAGAGGGGAGCAATTTTAAGAAAAAAACGCCAATAATTATTTCAATTGGTGGTAACTCTGAAAATAATGTGAATTTTTCAAAACTTCTAGTTGAGTCTCTGTAGAGAGGTCTGAGCTATATACAGGCAAAATATTATAATAATAGAACCATTTTTCACAAAAGGAGAACATTTGGAAAAAAAGATTATTCTAAGTTAATTTTTTGCCAAAATATTATATTTAAATAACTTTTTATGTCAAAATGTCCTTAAAACAATTTTATTCATGTATTTTAATCTGAGTGACACTGAATATCATGAAAATTATCCATTTATGCGCTTTTTTAAAATCACGGTTCCGAACGTAGTCGGATACCTTAAAGATCATTGCACAAGAGCGACAAAATTTAGTGAAGAAAACATGGGTTTGAAAAAGTGCAATAACTTTGGCTTATTAAAACCAAGGACTAAGCAAATGTAAGGTAACATTAGAATATCCTTCAAAAAGTAAAATATGTTGTTATATGTGCATTACTTTTTTTTGTGTGTGTGTTTGTAAAATGTAACCATTAAAAAAGAAAATATTATATCTCTTTCAATAATTGATTTTTATTTAATAATTAGCATTTTTTTAATCTTTTTTTACAATAATTTCGAGCAAAATTGTAAATCTTCAACTAACAATATATTACCTTTTTATTTCTTGGAACTGTTAGTCACAATGCATATTCATCAACAAATTTATGTTGAAAAAAAGTTTATACATTTTAATTATTTAATATAATAATGATTTATAATTGATTATTTAAATAACAATTCAAAAATGTTCCCGATGTAGGATTTTGTTATAGTTAAAATTTCATAAGTGGAAACAACTCATTTTTTTACGATACATGAATCCCATATGTCGTATGATTTTGATCATAATAAAACAATCAAGAAGAAATGAAACTCATTTAATGCTCAGTTTATAACACATACATTTTTTATTTTTCAATATAAAAAACTTATTTTATGTATTACTTTTTATTAACTAAACAATAGGATATTCGATTGACTTCAGTGCGTATCAAAGTGTTTCAACAGTACCCCAGTTCTTAAGTATTAAATATTTTTTATAGTCCATTCAAAACTTTATATAATGCATCCTCTTATCCAATTCGGAAATTCTCTTAAATTTCCTTAAAACCTTTTTCATATCCCATGAAAGATGAAACGACTTCTATGCAGTCACGTGGTTAACCCATTAATCTTCACAAGACAGGTTTCCCTTTTTTCATTCGAAATTCTGCAGCTTGTGAAGGAGAAAAAAATAGGCGTTTGCCTTTCAATTTCTACTTCCATTCCATTCTTTGAATTACCTAGAAAATTACTTAAAGAAGTTTTTTCTAACGCTGTGTTTTCTCCGCCCTTGTATTAAATTACGAAGCAAGGGTTTGATCTTTGACATTTTTTATAACCTTAAACTTTGTAATGAAAAGGCAAGCTTAAAGACGTTACTCTCAAAAAGCCTAAATTTTGTTTTCTGTTTTATATTAGAGTATAAATAGTTGGATGTACGTATAAAGAGAAATAGGCTGAATTTTTAAGCGTTGATTTATTTTTTGTTGTTATTCTTTTTATATCCATGTTTTCTGATAGTTAGTTTTAGTTTAAAATTGAAGGCAAAAGAAATAGTAGATCAGCATTGACAATATTTGAAAGTGCATTCGAATTTGTTAGAAAAAATAATTAGTAAATTATTAGTAAATATAGAATTTGTTAAAAAAAAGGAATTAATTATGGTGAATATCTGATGTTTTTCTTAAATGAAATTTATAAAAATTCTCGTAACTCAATTTATGATGTTTGCTTCTATTACAATAGAGATAAATGAAAAGCGTCTTATTTTAATATCATTAAAGTACCTTTTTGGAATAGTGATATACATATTTCTATTTATAGAAATATTAATCTTAATTATTTACAATATAACAATATAACAATTATTTACAATAAAAAATGTTAAGAACTTTACCTATCTTTTGATCTTAATATGCATTTGTAATAAGTTTACTTGAATTTTAAGTTTTTATTTTTTCTTTGCATTTTACCTAGTTTTTTTTTTCAATTTTGTGTAATCTTTTTTTTATTTAACTTTCATTAAATGACACTACCGGCTACTTCATTTAGTAATTTTTAAATTCAATAATCCAATAAGCCCCGACAGTCATTACCTCCTGTGTTAAAAATCTGTGAAATGATTGCTGATAGAAGAACAAAGTTTTTTTATTGTTCACAAAGCATTCCCATTTGTAATGGCACCACGATTGAAATAATCGTCAAAAGAATTCAAAGCATCGCAAAATTGGATGGATGACTACATTCAGCGATGGTAACTGCAATAATTATAATATTTTTTTCTTAAGATCACACTATGGTACATTTGAATAAATGAAAATTACCGTGCGTGAATATAGAAATGAATGTGATTTTGGAACACGAATAAAATGTAAATTATCATGCATGGAAAATTAAGTATTCCCTGAAAGCAAGTTCTAATTTATCTTTCGCGAAGAAAAGGTTAAAATAAGCCTAAATCTAATTTGTGGGGGAAAACACGGTGTAAGAAAACGCCTTTCACAGTTTTAATAAAAACTTATTTTTGTGTTTCTTTGTACTTAACAAAGTCTTTTAGGAATTTGTGTGTATTATCTCAACTACCTCGCAACCCCACTTTGGCGAAAATTGGCGATTCTCCATAGCAGAAGGAAAATGACAATTTAAAAATAAAAATTTCTTTATTGCATCCATACAGATTTATAACTTTTTATTTCCTTTTAAAAAGTTATAAATTTTTATTTGTTCTATGAAGAAAATTACAAAGAAAAACACGATATTTAAAAACATTTTGTATTTAAAAATAAGTCTTGCAGCTTTAGTAAAAAATGTCTATTTTTGATCCAGAAGCTGTTCATATTTCTGAAACATTGATAGCAGTTTTTAACATAGCATTTTTTCAACACGCATGTTAAAGCATTCATAGCATGCAAATTTCAAATTTTAAAGTAATTTTTTTCCGCCTGTGACAAATCACATGACATCTTCCTTAAAAATTTAGATAAAGAGGAAAACAGACAAAAGGAGCGAAAATGTTGGAGAAAAAACAAAGGGAACTTAAAAGAATATTGTAATACAGTTTGTTGAAACAAAACTGGAAATCGCATACATGGTTATCACTAAGCAAAAAAGTTGAATCATCAATATTTGGCACATTTCTCAACTTGGGCAGCTTCTGCCAACGTAATTACAAGTTATTTGCAATAATACACACGTACCTATCTGGATGCTATTAATCTAACTTTTCTTTCTCAGTTTTCAAATTTTTTTAGTAGTTTATATCAAATTTGACTTGTGATACCCTGTTGCCCGGAGGTACCTTCTCTTCATCCACATGACCTAGATTTGTAGGAAGAAATGATTCATCTCCCAAATTCGTCATGATAAATCTAATTTATTGTTTTCTAAATATATTGATCAACACAAGTCTTACTTATAGGAATGTTATCAGGAGTGATACAACGTAACTCTAAATTCTAAGTAAATAGCACCTGAAATCCTAATCACTATCTTTATTAAAAGCTATCCTAAGAATCTTTATCTACCTTATATATAGATTCCTTAACACACTAATGTCCATTCTATAATTACACCTCTATAATTAAAATCTTACCAATATCTCACGGCGATCAGCTTCTCAGCTTTCTGTCTCCTTCTATTATATTCTTCTACTTTTCTACTTCTATTATACTTTCAATCTACTAACTCCCGAATGCTAAAGCTCCATTATATATCTAATAACTAATCTGCATATCTGGTTTCATCTTGAGAGGATTGGATTGAAATATTGCCATTCTGGCGCCAAAGATTCCCCAAGAGGATTAGTAAGAAAATCCAATAAAGCTCCGTCACAGACTTTCCTGGCTTACACTTATCTGAGGAAGAAATATGAAAAGAAATAAAAAGAGGCAAAATATTATGATTGCTTCAACCAATACACAAATTACTATAAACTACTTAGCGTGATCAAAACTTTTTGTCCTGTTCAAAGATATACATCGTACAGAAAATTAAGACAAGACTGTGATGGTGTAAGTAAACACACTTAAAATACATAAATTGATATTTTATTAATTATCATTCTTGTGTCAAATGTTTTACACAAACAATATCATTACGTGACGGTAAAAGTTATGGCATGCTTCGGCATCTATCTAAATTCCCCTCAACTGGAACCAGCTTGCAGCTGAGAGAAGCAAACTAATCTGAACAAACATTCAGAAAAACCTGCTTTTCTCTGGAACAAACTCGCTCACTTACTTTCTGACTCGCACGGCAATACTCTTTCCTTTACTTATTTTTTATACTATAACCAAATTAGTTTTAGAAATTCTGTAATAATCTTTAATCTAAATGTGAATTAAAAGAATGCTTAATATTATTTCTGATTATGTTTTATTATTAGACTTATTACTATTTTTATGGTGTGGGTTAAATCTTAACTAGATTAACACGTCAAGCCATAAAATATAGGTATTATGTAGCATTTCTAATTAATGTGGCTATTTGTAAGCATCATTACCAATCGAAAATGGAATATATTGCGAGAACTCTGGCTTACATTGTACAGAGTGTTTTTTTCCAGGTATAGAACTTTAAGTTGGCATTACTTTCCAAGATGGCGACCGATTTAACAGCTGTCAAGTGATTTATTCTCAGTTTGGTTTGGCAATTCATCATGAATAGACTCACGCCTGAACAACGCTTTCAAATTGTGCAATTTTCTTTCGAGAATAATGGTCGATTTTCATAAGCGAATTTTGCTTAGCGATGAAGCGCACTTCTGGTTGAATGGCTACGTCAACAAACAAAACTGCCTCATTTGGAGTGAAGCTAATCCACAAGTGTATGTCGAAACACCGTTACATCCAGAAAAACTGACTGTTTGGTGCGCTTTATGGGCTGATGGAATCCTTCTTCAAAAACGATGAAGGCCACAACGTTACAGTCAATGGTGATCGGTATTGAGCCATGATTACTAACTTTTTCATTCCTGAATTGAACAATCATGATGTCCAGGAGCTGTGGTTCCAACAAAACGGCGCAACATGTCACACATTTCGGGCCACAATCGATTTATTGAAAGACACGTTTGGTGACCGCCTAATTTCACGTTTTGGACCTGTGAATTGGCCTCCAAGATCTTGTGATTTAACAACGTTAGACTATTTTCTGTGGGGCTATGTAAAGTCATTGGTCTATGCGGATAAGCCACAAACGCTTGACCATTTGGAAGACAACATTTGCCGTGTTATTGCCGATATACGGCCACAAATGTTGGAAAAAGTCATCGAAAATTGGACGTCCAGATTGGACTTTATCCGAGCCAGCCGTGGCAGTCCTTTGCCAGAAATCATATTTAAAATGTAAATGCCACAAGATTATCTTTCGAATAAAAAAAAATTCATGTCAATCGAATAATACATCGTTGTTTTATTGCAATTTAAATTTCTATACCTCTAAAAAACACCCTTTAGATGGTATTATTGAGCAAGACATTATAATTAATGACAAAGTTGTGAGTATACTGCACTTAAAGTATTCGTATATGAATGGTATTATACATGTTATGTACTGTTCTCATTGATCTATATTTCTCTAAAAAAGGCCATGCCGAAAAATAAGTCCAAACTATTATTTAAATGATTTCCAAAAACATTTACAAAGGGATTGTATCAGCAGAAAAATTTAAAACGGAAATAAAGGAATACTTTCTGAAGGAAGGATATGGTAATGATTTGTAGTAAATATTTTTCAGTAAGAAAAACATTTACTCTCAAGTCAAATTGTATGGTTTACTTCAATAAAGAAAGTTTTAAATATAGCACACGGTTCAATATCTTATGCCCCCAATAGTTACTTTTAAAACAATGTAATGCAAGAAACTAAATCAAAATCTTGCAAATATTTATAACACTAAATTATACTTAAAGAAGAATTTTAGCATATATTATTTGCTCATACTTCTGATCAATTAATTGTTTGGATTATGTGGAGTATAGCGCAACAAAATTATTATTCTACCAATACTTCTAGATTTTGCTTGTTTAATTATTAAACATTTTCTAGCCACCTATCCAGTATAGTGGTTAGTAACGCTGATTGTAATGTCGTAGATCCTGCGTTCGAATCCCAGAGAAGGCTGTTCGGAAATGTATAGTGCCAGTGTGTATGGCATGGGGTCGTCCAGATAGCCATCAAGCTACTTATGAGGTTGGTGGGAGGCCCCTGATCACCTCTAGGGTGCACTCCCTTAAAATCGGGCTGGAACCCAGCCAAATAGTACTGTTACCTGTATGTTGCTCTTATCTATGGATCAAGACAGGCGGACAACTAGCCCTTAGCCTCGATGGATTTCGTAGGACTCAATCTGACACCGTCAGACAGGTGCTATAAACAATAGCAACATTTTTTGGTTTCTTATTTTTCCCCGATACGAGATCCTTCAATTGTAGTCAATATGCCCTTTTAATTCTGAGGGACGGTCAAATGAAGAGATCGATCCCTGAGCTGTCACCCCATTCTCTACATTTTAGTTTTAAAGTATTATTTCAGCATCATTCGACTTAAAGTGGAAGAATCAAATATTGTTTTATTTACTGGTACAATAATTTAAATTTGAACCCAGTCCCTATTCTTATGAGTTCACACACAAATTCCAGTTTACTAGCCTCAAACACGCAGACAATATATATGTTGTATACTGACAAGCATCAGATGGTCCTTTCAGCGTTATAATTTTTATTTATCTCTCTCTCTCTCATTCTTTTGTTCTTATTTAGACACAACTTCCTGTTATGAACAGTAACCTTTTTTTTTCTCTTTATATGCACATGAATGATCACTTTCCGTTGTATATTTTTGTAAAGAAATGTACCTTAAATTTTCGAACAGATTTAAAAAAGGATTGTTCTTATCCACAATACTCGGATGTTTGCTTACATTTCAAACTTTATTACGACCTAAAAGAAAGAGAAGTGGATTTCCAGGAGTATTTTTTTCAAAAGCCCCTGCCAGAATTGACAGATCCTCTGTCAAGTATTCTGGGCTGTGATGATGTTGCATATTTTTTTCTCTCGTGAAGAAGAATGTCCCATTTTGAAATAAATATTGTGTAACTAAATGCTTATTTAAACAATTGCCTAGAAATTTTCCACTGCACCACAATATTCGAGAAGATAATTTCATAACCTCTTAGAATACACACCTATAAGCATAACCTGTAGAATTCTTTTATTTAAAAAGATTAATATATTTCTAAAGCTTATTCTTTAAGAATAACTCGTAATTCCTCTTAAATTCTCAAGTGTGACTAACCCAAACAAAGAAAAGTTCTAAGTTTAGTAACTAACATTAATCTAATTGCCATAAGCGCCGCAGAAGGATCAATCTTTAAGAACAGAATCTAAAGGGAAACAAGTTTTCCTACCAGAAAAATTAGAATACACTCCGTTTTTTAAAGTAACAAAAGGTAGAAACAATAAGAATTCCAAAATATTTTGTTGCTCTGGAAATGTCTTCTCTGCATGCTCATTTTCCACAAAGGCAATCCACTTTAATTATGGAACGTCTACTGGGATTGTCTTCCTTGAACTCATCAATCTTCCGGATAAAGATCACACGCAAGTCTTCTGTCAGGAGTCAACTAAAATTTTTCAAGTTCTTTAGATAATCTTTTCATCTCGAGAATTTAACATCCAAAAATTTTGCCATCCATTAAGATACGAAGAAAATGAATTAGGAGATTTATGTGTATTCTCTTTTTATACATACTTAAAGTGATCTAATATACATAATTTTTGCACTTCTTTAGATGTTCGATATGAGTCTTGCAGTAAAAAATTAAACTTAGAATGTTTTAATAAATTAAATCATTTATTTAGTGGTGGAAAGTTTATGAAAAGCAGAAATAAATTGAAATATTTACAAATTACTCAAATCATTGACTCATTTTCTCATATGAAAACATTTTAAAACTCCTTTCAAGTAATATATAAAAAACAAGAATAACATCTTTAAATAGATATAAATATATTTTTAAAAATAGATAAATTATCAAATGATCATAAAAACTCATGTGGTTATCTGTATATATAAAGGAGAAATGCGACTCATTCACTCACTAATCATGATATCTCCGGAACACACTATTAAATTACCGACTTGAAATTTGGTATGCAGGTTCTCTCCTTTCATGGAGTAGGCATCAGCTGAGAACGGATTTCGCAAAGATCGAATCCCAAGGGGCGATATAGATAATTATTTCCACTATTAAACTATTAAATTACAGTCTTGAAACTTGGTACACAGATTCCTTTCATAGAGTAGAGATCCCCTACAAAATTATTACGAAAATCGATCTCCAAGGGGCGTTGAAGGAGCTTAAGGGGAGTTATGCATAATTATTTCCATTTTTAAACTATTAGATGTACAGTCTTGAAATTTGGTAAGCGAATTCCTTTCATAGAGTAGAGATCCGCTACAAAATGGGTTTGGGGAAAATTGACCCCCAAGTGACGTTGTGAAGAATTAAGGGGCATTATAGGTAATTATCTCCTTTTTTAAACTATTAGACGTAAAATCTTGAAATTGAGTAAGCAGATTCCATTCATTGAGTAAAGATCCGCTATAAGATGGGTTTGTGATAATCCCTTCCTAAGTGGCGTTGCGGGGGCTTAAGGGGCGTTATAGATAATTAATTCCATTTTTAAACTATTAAGGGTACAATCTTGAAATTCGATAAGCAGATTTCTTTCATGGTGTAGAGATCCGCTACAAAATAGGTTTCGGGAGAATTGACTCTGAAGGGGCACTGAGGGGGATTAAGGGGCGTAATAGATAAATATTTCTGCTTTTCAACTAATAAACCCACCTGCTTGAAAATTAGAAGGTATGTTCCGTTCATGGAATAAAGTTCCTTTTACAAAGATTTTTTGCGAAAACGGACCCCTAAAGGAGTGGGGTTGCGAGGGATTAAGGCATGTTATAGAAAAATTCCTGTTTTTGAATTTAACTCATTTACTTGAAATTAGTTGAGCACGTTTCTTTAATTGAATAAAGTTCCACTAAGAATGGATTTTATGCAAATCAACTCCAGGGGGAAGCGGGAGGAATTATTGCGGTGTATTGATAGACAAAATTCCCGTTTTCGAACTACTAGAACTATAATAATAAAATTTGGTTTGCATGTCTCTTTTGTTGAATTGGAATCTGCTATTAATGCTCTCAACGGGGTTACGGGGCGTATTGATGATAAAAATTCCGTTTTTGCTATGTTATATTTAGACTTGAAATTTAGCACACATGTTTATTTTATGGATTTTAGATCCACTGAAACTTGCTTTGGCGGAAACCCACTTGATTTTTGGGTTAAGTGTGAGCGCAAAAAATCTTTCTACTTCTATATTTTAGATATTAATTTAAATTAGAAATTATAATTTCTGTCTTTTTTATTCCAAGAGGCGAGAGTTACAGCTATAAATATATTTTTCAATACAATCGAATTCTTAATGCTAGATATCAATAATGTATGTATATGCAAACACACAGTACATATTTACACAATATCGTAAAATACCCAGTGAAGCAGGTGGGTATAATGGCTCGTAACACATATATCTGCTTATTATACTGCATTTTTAAATATTAGGAAAATTCCAGTAAATGCGTTATTTTTTTACTTTAATATGAAAATTAATGTTCATTTTTACCATATACATATATGTTATATTTGTGATTGAGATTTTTTATTAACATAGCACTTCCATCAACATTAGAACGATTGATGACGAACGTTGTAACGAACCTACGAATTTATAACTACTCTGCTACTGCTGCTTCTATACTGATAATATCCAGTTAGTCTAAGGTCACAGTAGCCGAGAGGTCATGGTCTCAAACTCGGGAATGGCATTTTCGGCTCGTGTGTTCGAGCCCTAGGGCTTTTGATAAATCAAAGTATTGAGTAAACTTTGGACGTCAAATCGGCCGAGGCTCAAGATCTTGGTGTTTTCGTGGTATGGCATCAAAGACAGCAATAGAAAGAAATTTGCTTAGTAAAACAAAATGAGATCAAAATATTATGTTCCTTATTAGATCCATATTTTAAAGAAAAAAATTTATTTTTATGAGGGATCGGTTTTTTTTTATTCGATTTCATCACACAACTATTCAATTTTTCAGCGGTCTGTATTCAATTCCGGGAAAAGGTTCATAGACAACTTATTGTCCTAAAGTTCTTATAAAAATGCGATACTGGAAGGTGAGGTACAACTTTAAAATAATGAGACTGTTTTACTCGTATGTTAAACGAAACTGAATCTTAATCTTTCCGTAATATAGAAATTGGAAAATAAAAACAACACAGATTTTAATCCGTTCCTGTTAGTAACTTAAATTGCATCTGTTACTTCAAAAGAATCAATATTTTGTCCTGTAGTAAAGAACTAATTCAAATTAATAAAAACATTGCATTATTATCTTTAAATGATGAAATATGCAATTCATCTGACTCAAGTATAGCCGTTGTTCAAAGGTACTTCAATTTCTTATTTTTAATTGGAGAATTGGGAAATGTCAGTTTCATAAGCTGAAATACATGATTTCGAGACATGATTTCAATTCAGGCGTCATGTATAGGATATAAAATATCCAAAGTAGGTTACTAATATCTCTTTATGTTTATTTCTTTTGTGACGTTAATAAGCAATGAATCAATCAATAAGATATCAATGAGAGAAATTTGAACCTCGTTAGTTTTAGATTGTATCGTATTCTAACCATCAAGGGTGTCAAACTCAAAGGCTAACTTGGATCAAACAAACAGGGTTTAACTTTAGGTGTGTGACGGATCTATACGGCACTTTATCACTAATACTTTTAGGTGTCTTTGGGGATTGTAAATTCGCGTATATTTCCAACCAGCTTTAAAAGGAGGAAACGGGATATGCAAATGAATAAAAGTATATAAGAAGAGTGTTGTAGATTAGCGGAGAAGGCTATTGAGCCAAGAGATACATAGACGGAGCGCTAAGAAGATTCAAGCTGATAGTATGATTAGTTTCTAGCTGATTATCAGGCAGCGATCTACATTCGGAAAGTTGAGCCGACTGGAAAGGAGTGAAGTAGTAAAAGTCAGGTGATATTTAAACTTCATTTATCGGATAATAAGAGTGAATAAATAATAGAGTTAGTGGAAAGTTAATGATTGCTAGTAATTCAAATTGCGTTTATTTCTCGGTCCTCTTATTCCGGTAAACCCGTTCGATATTGAGTTTAATAGTTGATTAGTATCCTATTTAGTGATTTAATTTAATAGTAAAGTTCAATCCCATTGACGTGGACATATTGATTCATATTTGTTTTTAGAAGGTAGATAATTGATTCAAGTGAATAAAAATGATTTGTTATTGTAAAAATGTCATCTGGTAACCATTTGTCTCAATTCAATCTTGGTGTCCAGGTGGAACCCAGGGGGGTTCTCACAGGTGGGCTGCCAAAAGAATCAATATTCATCGAAACTTAGATTTATTTCGAATAATTCATTATAACAATAAGATGACCAATCGTTCTCCTTTATATAGGACAGTCCTTCTTTTACAGGTTCTGTCCTTCCTCAAAAAGTATCCTTCTACTTGTCCTCTTTTTCAATATTTTAAAACTAAGCTGTTAATCTCTGTATTCAGAGATGCCAGGCCGAACTGCTACTCATTATGTGCCTGTATAATATGAATTATCAGAGATATTAATGTAGTTTGTACATAATAATAGGCATCTATTTTCCCCAAATCAATTCAAAATTTTGCTCGCGAAAATATTTAGCTACAGAAGTTAGTCTTATTTTGAACGATTTTGTATTTCAATATAAATCACGATTTGAAACAAAATTATTCCTTTAATAATGAAAAGAAAATTTTCAAAATTAGAAGAATCAAATCCGGACTTAACGTAAAAATTTACCAAAGAAGTGCAAAATTTTTACCAAACATGTTTTCTATATTGCACAGAATGGTCTGAAACAAATATGACAGGAAGTAACAGTTTTCAGTGGTGTTTCTTGACTTTATCACGAATATAAATTGTGGTAGATAAAGAAAATTATGTTGAGTTTTTACCGAATGAGAGAGAAATGCATGATATTAAAATTGATGGTAATTGTCTCTTTGAAGAAAATAGAAGACTGGATATATATTTAAATTCTGATAAATTAGAACAATGGGGAAATCATCATGTTGAATTTGATAAAAGACGGGTGGAAATATTTAACCATTTCAAAGTAAATACATTTTTTATATAAAAGTTTAGTTATTCTTGTTGAATTTAAGTTGTGTGTGCTGCCCTGAAACTAATGCAGCTGTTGAAAGAGTTTTTTAATTGGTAATGATCTTCGAACAAGTGAGAAATCAAGATTGAATGGTGAAACTTTGGCTAAAGCACTTACCATAAAGCTCAGTGTGTAGGATATTTCTTGCTCCCAAATTTCCGATACATTATAAAATGATACCTTGGCAAAAAAATTCATTCAATGAAAAAAACTCATTTAAGTAAATAATTAAAAGGTATGTTAGCATAATGAGTGTAATTTTGTTTGAATTAATAATATGTTTCATACATTTATGCTGTAATTTTTTCTTAAAATTTGCGTCCTTTTCATTGTCAGAAAATTGGTCACCTTTATAAGAAGCATTTACAACCTCTGACAATAAAGTTCAGTGAATAGTCCTTTAACATTAACGTAGGTGAAATCTTAACGAAAGTTACTTTTCTGACCTTCAAAATAGTCACCTACCATAACTCTGCACTACTGAGATCTGCTTTATATGTCCTGGAAACTTTGCAAAAAGTCTTCTTTTTTGGAATGCAGTTCAAGAGCCTCGTTACGTTTCGTTGGGTGTCAGGAATATCGTCAATATGTGTGTGGATAACATGCTTTTCTCATCCCTAAAGTCTTTTGTCCCATGGATTCACGGTTAATCTGCAGCTCATCAGCTATCATGCGCAGAGTTAATTGACGATCATTAGCGATTAATTTCCTCATTTTCTCAATGTTTTCGTCACTAACCGAGGTCGTCAGTCTGCCTCTACGTGGGTTGTCAGAAACACTTTCCCTGCATTTTAAAACCAGGCGAACTACTCGTACACACTTCATTGACAGTGATTATCATAAACAAGTACCAGCATCGCATAAGTTTCTTTTAAAGTATTTCCAAGCTTAAAACAAAACTTTAAATTAATCTTTTGTTATTTTATTTTCCAGTTCGAAGCTAAGAACCAACGTACTAAATAAGCCCTTTGTAATACAAGTGTTACAGGGAACACAAATGAGTCTCAACTAAACAACGGTGGGGCAGATGGTCAATACCTGCCGCTAAGCATGTGCAGGGTTTTGTTTCGCCAATGTTGCCAGATCGTCCGTTCTGACTTCATTCACAGAGTGAATGAGTATTAAGGTCACACTGTTCAGCTACACGAGGACTTTTGGCTACAGACCTCGTAATGTTGAACCATAGTCAAGAGACGAGGACAACACCTGAGCTGACACCCCCTATCCTAACTGCCATACCACACCAACGGGAGGACGTTTGAGCTCTCGACACATTTAACCCGCATCGCTCCTCTACACGGCGGGTTTTTTAGTGGTACTGGGCTCCAACTCATGATATACCTGCCATGATCTGATACCTTGACCACTGGGCTACCGCAGCCCTAATATAAGATTCGAACTTAAGACTTGGCAGAAACAACGTGGGGCAGGAGTCCACGACGATGCTCTTGTTACAATACTATTATTTTGCATAATGAATACACGAGATCACTTGTATTTTTGTAATATAAGTTCAAGCATATTCATTCATTTAATACTCTATAAACCATTGGTTTATTAGTTGATTTATTTGAAAACTATTAATAAAATGCTTATAGCATTTCAAAAAAGGAAATTATGCATTTAATCCCTATAACCAAGGACTTTAATTCTGATAAAACCTTAAAGTAATGGACAACAAAACATTCTTTTATAAGCTATGTTTTAAACACAATTAAGGGGTGAGGTTGTGTGTTATAAATATAAGGAAAATGAAAAAAAGTAAAAACATTTTTTTTAAATTACGTATTGCCTCAAAAAATTGTTTTAAAAACAGAGCAGATAATGATTTGAATATATTACCAAAAAAAATCCTGATAAAAATAAAGCTTGTAAAAGGGGAAATAAAACATTTTTTTTAAAAAGAAAAGGGGGAGAGGATAAAGGAGGATGTGATGGAGTCGGTAAAAGGGAATTTTTGCAATAAAGCAATATTTTACTCTAACTTACTGTTATGATGCAGCATAAAAAAACTCTGAGATTTCTTTTTTTATTTATGTATGATTCAAAGCATTTATATAGGAGATAATAAACGATAAAGTGGGTGATTACAGTTAATTTAAAACTACTTTAAAAAAAAGCAAAGACAATCCTAGATTCTAAAAAAAAGTCTTTTTTTTTCTTTGAAAAAATTTTATCAAAGTGAAAATTGTGATATTCTTTTTTTATGCATCTATTGGTATGTAGATATGAAATAAAAAACTGGCTGGGTTTTTTTATTTGGATTTATATTTTATAACAAAGAAGATCGAACAAATAATTTCTTTTTATATTGAGATTTTCAAATTACTTTTTTATGTAATGCGTAAAAACTTAATCTCCTAACTTTAAAATTCCTCTGTGTGATAAATATTAAAAAGCTGCAATACATGAGACTAGTTTATATATATGCACTCTTTTAGCAATATAAATTACTCATCTCAGATTTTTCTTTCAATGGGGAGAGAGAGAGAGAGAAGTGTGTGTGTGTGTGTTAAAGTATTGTACAAAGTAGTTTTGCAGAGTTTGTTTCAAAGTATTTATGGTTAAGTATGCATATGCATGAGATTAATATAAAAATGTGCTTACATTTTACGTTGGAACTTTAAGTTCCAACGTAAAAAAAATTATTTTTAAAAGTTTCTTAAACTTCAGTTGGTGTGAGAATAAGAAATTGAAATTTTATGAAATGCCGAATTTATAAATCTGTTGTCATCTTATGTAGTTGAACTATTTTTGAGCTAACATTGCTTGCTTGATTGAAAATTTATTAAAGTCGCAATTAGAAGTAACAAAAGATTTTTTGAATGACTTACTCGTAATTTTGAATTACAGTCAAGTGAATATGACAACATCGAATCCGTTAACTCACTTTCCAAATTCCCACACCATGCCAACGTAAAGATTTTCAGCTTAAATCAGTGTTTCTCAAACTGTGGGGGGCGCGATAAACCTACAAGGGGGGCGCGAGCATATCGAAAATAAAAGATTAAAAATTTATTTACTGGAATGAAGTAAAACAAAATACTTTCTAACATAATAAAAAAATACACATTTACACTGATATGATTTATATATATCATCTGCGATATTATCCCATCAAAAATAAAAGCTTCTACTTCAAAACTTCATTAGCTATCTTTGATACTATAACCAAATAATAAACATTTTATTTGATTTGCTGTAATCCCATGATGAGAGATCTTCTTATTACGTTTTCTTTTCAAACCGAAAATGCTACTCTTTCAGAGAAAAAGAACAAAACTCAGACCCATAATCAAAAAAAATTTTAGGAAGATAAAAAATTCATCACTGTTATATATTATTGCCATCAGCTGTAGGCAGCAGAATATATTTGCTGCGGTTTGACCTTCGAACCTACTTGTACGACTAATTACGTTCCTGTTCTTATGTACTTGTTTTTTATTTAGGGATGTTATAAACAAACCATTTCTGCTGCGCTTTTTTTCCTTGTAAAATATTTTTATGATTTTTGGAAAAGCACAGAGAGCACTTTGAAGGATTACTTAGCCAAGATTTATTTTTATGAGTATTCCCAAACATATAAAGCATAATGAAAAACGTTTGACATAATTTTTTTGAACATCCATATTGTAATAAATACACTTTTAATCCGGAGCTGTCACGCCGAGCACAGAGAGCACGAAATCGGTAATTCAGGCAAAACTGTTTAATTTTTACCAATGGCCCTAACACTATCCTCCTGTTTGACAGTCTTAATGTGAACTAAAATATCTTTGTCACATATCTCCCTCTTTTTTGGGAGTGACAAACGCTTTTTTACAATCTTAAGGTACTTGTTTTGACTGAGTTCCCGGTATGATAATTTTTTTTCCGAAATATTTTCTGTGTCCTTGAAAGTAGGTGAGTATATTTTCTCTTAATTAAATTATTCACTGGAATTACGGTTTTTATTGTGTGCTATAAAAATAATTATAAAAAAAGGATTGGGGTGACTCAATAACCCCACTCGACCATTAGTATCGAGTGCGCACCTGCTCCAGGGTTAAAACATGTTGAAGTCTTTTCGCTTTAAATATTAAAAATAATACAATTATTCTACAGCAGAATTTTTTTTATTGTTCATTATTCAACATCAATTCTAAATGCTAATTCTGTGAGGCTTAAAATTACTGTTCGCTTAAAACTAATTATATAATTTGAGCAATCATTTTAAAAAAATTATTTTACATTTTTGTAAACATTGTCGCGCACTTGGCTTTACTCTCCTTACAAATTCAGCGATTATATCAATAATGTTTTATTTTCTTATAAATAAGCTCGTGCAAAGAGCGGGTACTTCAGCCGGTATACTTTTAATGTATCAGTGCTGCTCAGAGTATTTTATATCTAATTAATTAATACTAAATTAAAAACTAGTTTAATGAGTATTAGCGACTTCCATGTGCTCTCTTACAGAGCAAAGTTTTTCAAAGGAATGCTTATGATTAATTGACCCTCTGAGTTTTTTTTCTATATTTAGCTGATATCTATATTTTGTCTACTAAGCAACTACCACATTTTGCAACATGTTCCAATTTAAAAATTAGAGAAAGGAAAAATAACATAATAATTTTTTTTTACTTAATTTTTTTTTTTTGCTTAAAAGTAACATATACAAAATTTAATATTTATGACATGAATTTGTACGGTTTATAATAAAGATTGCTGCTTTAGCGTCAAAGTGCATTATTATAGCATTCAGTACATTATTAATGTATAAGGGGGGGCGCGATAAAAATTGTGATTGAAAAGGGGGTGCCAGTGTTGAAAGTTTGAGAAACACTGGCTTAAATAGATTTATTAGCCCTTCTTGATGATTTCTCAAGGTAGTAAGCATTTCAAAATGTACTCTATGCAATAGACTCCTTAAATTCTAAATTACAGTTTAGTGGTGAGGAATTAATACACTTTAATCTATAATCACTCACAATAGTGTATCTCCATTGGGAAATGAATTCAAATCTAGTACTTTGAAAGCCATTATGTAAAAGGATTTAATACATGTTAAATTTATAAATGATCCGCATCCTCATATTAGTATGGCAGGGATGAAAAGTGGTTATCACGATAACGAAGTATATTAGTTAATTTAAGCACCCCTTTGAGTTTGTAAAAATGTTCTAATTAATTCAAACGAATTCATATTAATTTTTTGAGTTCTTCATCACCCAATTTATTACATTTCTAAAATATCATTTAATAAACTAGAGTTAGTTCAATTTAAAAACTAATTTACTTGATTGGGGAAGAACTGTTTTTGAAGTTACTCAAGAGATTGTAGCAAAATCTAGCATTGCAATTTTTTTTCAAATTTTTAAATTGAAAAGAAAAGGCCAAGTACGGCAAAAAGTAGCTTCACGCCAAGTACAGGTAAATACACGTCCTTTAAAATTAATAAATTAAAAGTACTTAATAAACCTTTTTTTACGTTTTAATTAAGAAATCTAAAAATATTCAATCATTTTAAGTTTAATGAATATTGTTTTATACTTTTTCTATAACACTAGGGGCGTCAAACTTGGGGCCCACAATGAGCATTTTTGCTGCCCAACTAGCATATTGACACACAATGAAATATATTAAAATATTAAAATTTCTCCTGAAATAGGAAAAATAGTAGCAGAGAAGAGATGTCAAGTGTCAGGGTGTAAATATTAAATTCTTCTTGTTATTTCGTATATGTTTATTATAATGCATTACTCCAAATAAATCTACAATTCCATGCATATTAATTTTCTTTGCGGTCCAGGTCATCCGGTCAGGAGTCCGATGCTCTAAACACTGGGCTACCCACGGCCCCTACCACTAGGCCTACCCACACCTCTAAAACTTAAGCAGCAATGTAAATTTTAAGCAGATGACCATGAACTTGCAGAGGAATTAGTGCGGACAGTACAATGAACAACAATTCAGTAGAAAGGCGATGCGTATGCAAATTTCAGTAACAGATCGTTACAGGCGACATGAGGGATAGCAAACCTCGTGCGTTCAGCGCACGCTGCTCAAGACTACAATAAAAGAAAGAAAATAGGTGCACAATTAAAGGTATTTTCTGCAAATGTAAGCAAGTTATTTCGTGAAATAGGCCTAGAAGAAATCATCTGGATTTCACACTTCGAAGAATGATTGGCAACCTGGATGAAGGGCGTAGTATAGTGCTTCTCAAACTTTCTATACTTGCGATCCAATTTTCAATCATAATTTTCATCGCCCCCCTTCTATATAATAACACTGTATTTGAATTCAACAATATAGTTTGACGTAAAGCTACATATCGACTTTAATTACAAATTATCATTAAACTTGTCTCGATAATTTGTAATTTAATCTAAAATTACAAATTATCAGGACAAGTATTAAATTTTATGTATAATTTTATGACGTACTCATAGGGTCACTAATAATTATTAAACTTATTCTTAACTTAGTACTGTTAAATTAATTATGAAATACATTGCGCAGTGCTGATATATTTATGTGTATTATATTAGTGTAAATGTGTATTTTACTTTTTATTTTATCGGAATGAATTTTGTGTTTTGCTTCCTTTCAGTAAATTGATAATTTTTTTTTTATTCTTTTGTTTTAGACTTTTCAAAATACTCGTGCCCCCCTTGAAGGGTTATCACGCCCCACAGTTTGAGAAACACTGGTGTAGTAGCTGAAGAGTTAGGAAGCAACAAAAGTTTCATTTCTCGCTCTTAAAAAGCCTTCTAAACCATAGATTGTTAGAAAGGTTGGTGGGGGCCACCCTAGGAAAACAACGGCAGTGGAGGACTGATGTATCGTCCTGAAGGCAAAAAGAGTCCGATACCAGTCAGCAAACGCCGTTACTCAGCAACTGTGTACTGTCACAGGATGAAACTTTCGCTGTTTACTGTAGCCAGACACATTTACAAAGGTGGCCTAATCACTTACCGTCCTAAACGCAGCATCCCTTTGAAAGCTGGCCATCAGCGGCGCTGTTTAAAGTGATATAAAGAGCACAAAAACCTGGACATCTCATCAATGGAATCATGTCCTCTTTGCAAGAGAGAATCTTATCAATGCCACAAGCGATTCTCAACGCCAGTTGATTTAGAGAGAGGTTGGGACATGGTTTCATCCCAGTAACATCAAAAAAAGAGACCATTATGGTGGTCCTGGAGTTGACTTTTGGGAAGGCATTATGCTGAATGGGCAGACTGAGCTTCACATTTTCAACAGAGATTCTGCAGCCGGAAGTCTCTATTGTAAAGAGGTTATCCTTCTCCATGTGCATCTGTTTCGAGGTACTTTTGGACCAAACTTCGTTTTTATGGATCACAATGCATGGCCATACCGGAATATGCCGATGTTCACCAGCTACTGGAAACTGAAGATATTACTCGAATGGATTGGCCAGCGTTCTCCTCTGACTTATATTTCACAGAATACGTGTAGGATGCTTTGAGATGACTTTCGGCATGATTACATCCTCTGGGGAATACCCAACAACTGAAACAGATGCTGATTGAGGAATGGGCACTCTTACGTCAAAAGCTGTTGGACAATCTGGTTCTGGGAATGGAGAGGCAGTGTGAAGCAGCCATTACAGTAAGGAAAGGACATATACTATATTAAGGAATATCTGCTTACTGTTCTTTCTTTTGGACAGGCAAGTGTAACTATACCATGAGCTCAATGAAGCCTTTGTTGCTTAATGCCATATTGTTAATTCCGCAAAGTACGGCTTAGTTCATGTGTAAAGTCATCAGATGGCGATCTTCTCTCTTAGCACAGAGCCAAGTCTTTTGTTAGAAATTAGTTATTCTATTTAGATGCTATGGCGTGAGCGCATGTGGTTGTACTCAAATGCTTCTAATTCCAATATAGTTTGGATAATAAATAGTTTAGTTACGGTCCGTCGACTAATTTTTAGTGGTAGTTTTAAGACATTTGTCACATATTATAAGCATTGTATTCATTTTTGTGTAACTATGCTTTCGCCATTGTTTGATTAAAAAATTATGTCTCTCATTTTTGAATTTCATGTCTCTCAGATGATTTTTCTGTTGATTAAATTTTGCATACTTGTATAATAGTCTCCATTTTTCAGCAAGGCGTGATTCGATAGATTCAAACATATAGCTTAAATGGCGTAACTTTATTAGAAAGGCGCTAACACTTCATATTAAGTACAATTCTCTGTTTACGAAAATATAAATCCCAAGTTCTTCAATACTATTATTGAAACTTATTCAGGAGGAATTATTTAGAAACTAATTCCGAAAGAGATAAGCTTGACCTAAGATCAAAATTACGAGTTCTATCGCCAACAGTCTTTGATAAATCAAGATTTAAGTAAAACAAATTATCAGTTATAAAAATAAGGAAAATGTGACTCTGTTTTGATCATAGCATGCTTTTAGTACTCGATTTCCAAGAATAGTACTATTTGAAACACAAAAGGACAAAATATTTATTGGCGAATACCTGGCAAATGAGCACCGATTACTTATTCAATGGGTTCTTGAAATTAATCAAGAAGAAAGTGCTGATGTGCAAAACAGCAAAATCTCATAATTAAATTAGAATCATTAAAGCAAAAAAATATCAGGAATCATGGCTATTATTATTTGCTAAAGCAATAAATAAAAATAAAAGTTTTGAAAAATTAACAGCATAGATCAAACAAGTTGCTTAATTTCGTTTCTTATCGTGGAAGTGCTGGTATAAATTCCGAAAAAGATAGGGTTAAAAAATAACAGAGAAGACTTCAGCCGCAAAATCCCAGAATAGATTCCCCCTTTGAATAATGCATTTTGGGAGATGTAAGAACCAAAATAAAACGAAATTTCCTATCAGACTTCGTTAAGTAACCTATCAATTCATCAAAAGCTATTAATTACGGATCACAACATCGAAACACCCTAGTGGAGTCTCTTGTTTTACATGAAGCCATTTTTAGTTTCCAACACATTTCGATCTTTTCGCCAGCTTCTTTTTGTTTTCTCACGGATGAAAGAATAAAATGGAGGTAGGTAATGTTCTCATGATGAATAGTGCATTAGAGAAATTAGAATTTAGCTTCAAATTCTTCTACAGAATAAATTTCCGTAATGCATTGGATATGGCGAGTATACAAAAGTTATAGTTCAAAGAAAGATGATAGTTACTTAGATGTCAAACAAGCATCATCACTTGAGGTATAATTTTCTTTGCACATTTGTGCACAATATTTCTTTTTTTCCCCTTCAACATAGTAAATTTCTTCATCCATTCTTTTCAAACTTGACAAGTTTGAAAGGGATTTTTAATGGTATTCTACAAAGTTACAGAATAGAAAATTAAGAACACAAAATTCTATTCTGTTTTTAAGCATTTAATTCGTATAGAAATGTTTAGTTTGACTTAAGTTTTGATCTGAACTTGCAGCCTGTGGAATAAATTCTACCATAAATGCCAGATACTTGTAAAACATTTTACATGATTTTTGGCATGTACAAAAGTAGCTCATGAAAAATTATTTCACATATTTTTGACCAAATACACCGGTAGCTCAAGCTTACATTTAATGCATTTATTTTGGAATATTTAAATTATTTTATATTTTTTTAATTGTAGCAAATTTAGGAGACTCAAAATTACCTCTTTCTGTAGTTTTTTTTTTTAATTTTTATAAAATATTAAATTCCGGGAATGCGTGGTTTGGTGACGTTTTGTCCAATATTGTGAACTTCAGCAATAAATATTTGAAAGTTTTATAAAAGTTACTTCAAAGTATTTAAATTCCTGTAGAATAAAAATTTAAATATAAATGTATTATTGTAGATTATATTTGAATTGATTTTTTTTCACTTATTGAGATAATTACTTCAGTACTAAAAAAATTTGAAAGCTTCAATCTCTTCGGTTGTTTTTTCATATATTTGAAATCATTCTGTCTTCCTAATGCTGGCCCTCATGAAATATAATAAAGACACGTACCAAATTAGATTTATATAATTATCGATTATGACTTAGTTTTGGGCTATTGCAACTGCTATAGTTTTTCCTTCATAGAATAGAAATAAATAAGTATGGACAGTTTTTTCTTAACGAATTGTTGATTATTAATGAATTTAAGTATTAAAAATATCCCACCAAAATTTCTTATTTAGTATAATGAGAATTGTTTTTTTCTTAAGTAAACTTAATCAACGACTTGAATGATTGCAGCCATATTTCTTTTATGTTTCCTTACTTTTGAAACAAAATATATGCCTTCATTAATTCAAAATATAAAAACGCACAAATTTTCTAGTATTCTTCTCGCTTCCAATTAAATTAAACAATCATTTCCTAAATAAAAAAAGATTAACTAATTTTTAAATGCAATATAAATTAAATCATTTTAATTATACTAAAAAATTTAGTAAGAAAAGTAATAAAGATAAATTTTAATAAATGAAGAATTTTCATTATCCAAAATTGCATTTTTTTAACAGTTAACTTCTTTAAAAAAAGATGAAGGAAAAAAAATAATATACTATACATACAAAGCATTTTTATAGGGTTTCAGTATAGATTCAAAAGATTTTAATCACTCCTGTACTATCAAAAAAAGATTAGAATGACTTTTCGCATCAGAAGAATGCCCTCAACTTAACTAATTCACTATCACAAAACATAATTCAATTATTTTTTTTATCAATTCAATTTTTAAATTTAGTATAACGCGCATACATTCCTCGACACTTATAAAAGATCATAAATGACATGGTAATGATCAATTCAAATTCTAATTAGCTCTGTGCTCAATATTCCATTAATAATTAATCTTTATTATTTGAAGTTATTTAATTACTCTTACTAATTATTAGATTAAACTTATTTTGTACTTAAAATGTAAGAAATTTTTTTTATAAAATTTATGTTAAAAAAGGTTTAGTGTTTCGCTTATATAGTTTTGTGTGTTCTGTCTTTAATGTATAAATTAAATACCATAAAATCCAGCGTATAGCACGCAGCGACGTATAACGTGCACCTTTACTTTCAATTTGCATTTTTTAATCTTAAGGTACATTCGCCGTATAGCGCACATCCACTTTTTTGCGAAGAAACCAGAAATGTAAATGCACAATGCTGTTATGTTTTGAAGGCCTTTATTCGAGGTATTATCCCAAGATTTTGAAGAAATAGAATACTTCTATAATTACTACCCTCTAAGTTCATAAAGAATGCCATTTATTTTAAACATACTGTATTTCGATATATGTGTGAGCCTGTTTTTTTTATGCTCATCTCTTTGAATTTTTAAATCTATCATTTTTATAACGCAAACCCATAAATTTCGATCTCATTTTATATTTTAAAAGTCCACCTTATGCGCCGGACTTTACGGTAACTTAAAAAGTCTTTAAGTTTGTATTAATTTACTCTAATTATGGCAGAAAAATACAAATATTATAAAACAAAATTCAACTAAATTTATCATATAATGAAAATTTGTACCTCTTTGTAAGCAAATTGTGCAATTTTACAAGAAAAGTTTATAAATAAAAGAAAATACGAGACATACTAATTACGAAAATGAATGCATATCGAGGATATTCGTACTAATTATTTGCAATTTTTTAGCATGCAGACACTTTTAAACAAAAGAAGTTATTATCTTTGTTCATTAATATATTATATTATACATACGATTTTCCATCCTTAACATTTAAAACTGGGTGGTACATATACTGTGCTGTAATTTTGTTTCTCATTTGCTACGTCAGAGGTACTGTGGTACAACTGCTGTATTCAGAAATTCAGGGACAGTTCTTCCTTGAACCAAAAGAAGCGTCTCTATTGTAGAGCAGATAAGGAAAAGCATATGCATTACCGAGTTTAAAGGTTAAATACAGAAACAAAATAATGCAAGCTCAGCAAATGCATAGCTAAAAGTTAAATATTTAAAAATCCCCCAAACTGAACCTATAATTCATAAATAACTTATGTCACGAACCTTCGTAAACTATCAAAAAATACTAATGGCATGTAGAAAATGTGATTACTTCTTACACCTACGCATAATCATCATTTCTTCAAGAGGACCTACAACGCCTAGATTTCTAAAATTTGCGTTTTAAAACATCAAAAATATCAATGCGTTTAAGTTTTCACTTTTTTAACTGCCTTATCTAAATTTGATTGAAAAATTATGAGTTTTATATAACTAATCGCTGCTGGTAAAAGCAAATAAAATATAAGTAGTTAAAATGACTTTGTTAAAAAATTTTCTTTAAACAAACGCCTTATGCGATAATAAAGAGTGTTTTTTTTCCAGGTATAGAAGTTTAAGTTGGCATTACTTTCCAAGATGGCGACCGATTTAACAGCTGCCAAGTGATTTCTTCTCAGTTTGGTTTGGCAATTCATCAAAACGATCATCAAGCAAGGCGTAGATTCGTCGAATGGGCCCAAAACGAGATTGCCGTTGTTCCCGATTCTCATAAGCGAATTTTGTTTAGCGATGAAGCGCACTTCTGGTTGAATGGCTACGTCAACAAACAAAACTGCCGCATTTGGAGTGAAGCTAATCCACAAGTGTATGTCGAAACACCGTTACATCCAGAAAAACTGACTGTTTGGTGCGCTTTATGGGCTGGGGGAATCCTTCTTCAAAAACGATGAAGGCCACAACGTTACAGTCAATGGTGATCGGTATAGAGCCATGATTACTAACTTTTTCATTCCTGAATTGAACAATCATGATGTCCAGGAGCTGTGGTTCCAAAAAGACGGTGCAACATATCACACAGCTCGTGCCACAATCGATTTATTGAAAGACACGTTTGGTGACCGCCTAATTTCACGTTTTGGACCTGTGAATTGGCCTCCAAGATCTTGTGATTTAACACCGCTAGACTATTTTCTGTGGGGCTATGTAAAGTCATTGGTCTATGCAGATAAGCCACAAACGCTTGACCATTTGGAAGGCAACATTCGCCGTGTTATTGCCGATATACGGCCACAAATGTTGGAAAAAGTCATCGAAAATTGGACGTCCAGATTGGACTACATCCGAGCATGCCGTGGCAGTCATATGCCAGAAATCATATTTAAAACGTAATGCCATAAGATTATCTTTCGAATAAAAAAAATTCATGTCAATCGAATAATACATCGTTGTTTTATTGCAATTTAAAGTTCTATACCTCTAAAAAAAACACCCTTTATTTTCAGGGTAATTACAAAGAATAAAATGTCCTTCCAAATGAGCATTTTTCTAGAATTATCTGCAATTGCAACATTTTTTCATTGAACTTTAATCGCTAAACAGTCCGAAACTGGATAGTTTCTCTGTTGAATGAAATTTAATAAATCTATCACAAACGTTAAAATGTGAATGTTTTATTAGTAAGTTTTATTTAAGATGTTGACAATGTACGAAATTATTTTTAAACTTGAACATAAGAAGATTTATTCGGTATTTCTTCTTTGTTCCATCACGACATGAGTTTTTAAATGTAGTTAGTGCATTTATCAGGTAATTTTGAGCTCTAAGAACTTTGTAAAATTACTATTTGTGTCTAATTATTTCTGCTGAAATGGAATGCATGATATAAGTTTATCGTAGTCTATGTGCTAAAATTACACATGTATCGACCTTGTTACTAGCCGTGATTCAAAATTACACAGTATGTCGCAATAGTCATTGTTGTGCTTCTGAATACTATGTTAATAAGCAATCAATCAATCTATAATAAATGTTGAAAATACGTTAAAGATAAATTACTTTTCTCTTTGCCTACGAAGAAAAATAATTGAAGAGTAAATTACTCTGATTTTATTAAATTATCGCATCAGTATGAGAGTTTCGTGCACATTTTACTCTCAGTATCCGTACAGATCATTCGAATATAAGACCCATATAGATTCCTTAGTTAATGTGTGACCACGATATCTTGTAATAAACTCCTGTCCAGCACTATTGCGTAGTAGGTTAGAGGTTTAGTGCCACTAAAAATTAGTTGTGCTCGTTTAATCTGTTGAGGCTCAATGTCCCCAAGGCGACCTGCTTTCGAAGTTCAAAAATAAAAGTTGCCAGCTCAGGTTTCATCTTCGTCATTTGACCGAGAGTCAAAATTACAAGTTACGTCAGCAGTAGCCCTTTTTTCAATTTCAAAAAGCGATGCTTATTAACCCTTTAACGGGCATAGAGTTAACACACACTTTTCTGTGATAAAGTACTTGATAAATGTAATGATCTCATCCTCTGTAAACATTATTTAGTCACAAAAAAAACGTCTAATCAGCGGTTTTATTCCTGGGTGGTGGCTAGACGTTATAACCACTGCGCATTTACGACAATTAACTTACTTTTCAGGACAGAAAAAATGAATCATTTTAAAATAAACTTTTTTATAAAAAATTAACATTTATGCTAATAACTATTTCAATAACAATTAAATACAAAATAGAAGTGCAATAAAATAAGAATAGAATAATTATACAATATAGAACACTTACTTAGAATATGCATTGAAATTGGTTGTTGTTTTGTTGTTGTTTTCTGATGCCACCTGTCTGACGTAGTCAGATCGAGGCCCACGAAATTCATCGTGGCACGGACAAGAGGTACGCCTGTCGTTGGCTTTGAGCACCATACAGGTGACAGTACGATTTAGCTCGGCGAAATTCCCCGAAGGGACGATAGATGGCGACACGACCTCTATCTCCACCTCCACAATTTCTGCATGTAAACTGAAGGGGAGGGAAATATTCTCCATTCTCTGCGCTCGTGATTAAGCCCACAAGACTACGGACCCACTGATTTAACGAGCAACGTACTCCGTGTGTACTCGGAGGGTGTTTGGTGGCATCGGGCATCAAACCCAGGCCTTCCGATCTGGAGTCCGATGCTCTAACCACTAGGCTACCCACGGCCCTTGAAATTTGTATACATCCACAGTTTATATATTATATAATGTTAGTATAAAAAATTAGAAATAGAGTAATATTTTTGAGGATTTAAATTAGTTATTTCACAAATTTGAAGAGCTATTTACTGTGGAACTTTATAATATGCAAACCTTTTCTCCGAGCAGAAAAGCTGTAATGAAATATTTTCGAACCCAAGAATCTTGTACCACATATTGTAAACAAAGTTTGTTTTTATTTCCGAACCACAACATTCTCACGTGATTCTAAGTGCTCTCTCTCTCTCGAGTACAGGAAATAGGTCATTTTTCTGTTCTATGTGGGCAGTGAATAGAGGCTCTATTCACATATAAAAGCTATCCAAAAACCTAAATAAAACCTTTTTTAATTACAAATTTGCTTAATTCATTCAGATGAGAGAAAAGTATACTTAAGACAATACGATTTGTAGATTTACATCAAGAAAAACTGTTTTTAACTACCCCTCAGAGGACATGAAATGCAAAATAAGGTATTGTGCTGCCATCCGTATTAATTTTTATGCGTTTTAGCTTCAATTAACGCATATGGATCGACTAAATATCCAACATCCGCTTGGAGCAAAATTTTTTAATATGTGGCTAGACCTATTAGCCAATTCCCGCTAAAGGGTTAAAGAAATAAAACTCACAAGTGATACAGGACAAAATATTTTAAAACATTAATGCCTATATAGTTAAAATCTCTAAAATCTTCACAGGGTACCTTGACAGGCGTAGTGGCTCATGCATAACCAAAGAGGATCCGTTTATCATTGGACTGTCATAATGTTATTAATTAAAACCGACTGTGACGAGTCATTGTAAGCGATGGCGCCATGGTGATGCTTCCACTTTGTTGCGTTCCACATCTTCAGTCGGAGGATTGAACCTATTACTACGTTGATTCCAAGCTCATGTGCGGTAATCATTTCTGAAACGGAAGAGAGACGTCCAAAACACGTTTTCGTGTCATTTCATCGTACACGTAGGTCTATTTCAACTCTATTGTAAGCAGAATTATTGGTTTTGTTGATTCAATGGTAGTCTTTTTAGCAAACAGTGCAAACTTCTGGCATCCAATCAGAAAATAATGTTTCTGGATGATAGGAATCTAGAATATCTTACACATGCTACAATTCCTCGATGAAAGTGAACTGAAAAATTTTAAGAGCTTGAATGTTGGATCGACACAGGTTGACAATCTGTTAGAATCTTTGGTATCTCTCGAACGTGGCGCTCCTCTGTGTGTTCTTCTGTGTTTGCCATAACTGCTTCAGTGTAGACCTAAGGTTCTCAACGTGGGTGATAATGTCCCACTTCTCTTGTGGTCGTTTGAGGCTTTCAGGGGGAATAAAAGACTCAGAGAAAATTAGGGGCATTGAGATGGCATGTGGAGGGACAAGGGTTGATTAACCAAATATAGTCTAAAAAGACTACAAAAACACGCTGATTATGTACTAACAAAAGTATAATACCGGTTACCTTATGTTAATTACATGTATTTAAATCATTTCTATCACGTGTGCGAAAATTCACTTATTTTGGTAGTTCGGGAAATGGATGAAAAACTTAGATTACTACATCACATTACATTCAGACCGACATTAAATTGAATGATATAGTAAATAATAGATATTAAATGAAATCTTTTCACATCTCGCCCAATGTCACATGAAATATCCCGCATATATAATACAGGTAAAGGAGGCGGCGGTATCGAAATATCCACTAGACAAAGGGGTGTCAATTCAAAAAAGGTTGGGAACCTATGGTGTAGACGTTTACAAGTAGATGAGATGTAACAGATGGACCAACCTACTGTTCTAATTCGATATATAATACTTCATAAATTCGTCTGTCAGCTGAACTGTCCCATTGGCATCGACTTTGTACCTCTTCTACGGCCCATTGCCTTTACTATGATAAATGCCAGTGGGTAGCCTAATGGTTAGAGCATTGGACTCCAGACCGGAAGGCCTGGATTCGATGCCCGACGCCACCAAATACCCCCCGAGTACACACGGAGTACGTGCTCGTTAAATCAGTGGGTCCGTAGTCTTGTGGGCTGAGTCCTGAGCGCAGGGACTGGAGAATATTTCCCAATCCTTCAGTTTCCATGCAGAAATTGTGGAGGTGGAGATAGAGGTAGTGTCGCTATCTATCGTCCCTTCGGGGAATTTCGTCGAGCTAAATCGTTCTGTCACCTGTATGATGCTCAAGGCCAACGATAGGCGTAACTCTTGCCCCCATGCCACGATGAATTTTGTGGGCCTCGATCTGACTACGTCAGACAGGTGGCATTAGAAACAACAACTATGATAAATATTCCTACTAAATGGTTTCTTTGTTCAACAAAGAGGCACGATTACTAGGGAACCTGCCAATTCCTACTTTTGTACTGAATAAGAATTGGACAATTTACTCAGTGTGAGTAAATTGTCCAATTCTTATGATGAATGGTGTTTACTTTGGGATTTGAATCTTTTTCTAGGTTTTCCTTGGTGTTATATTTTCACACTTCGTAAGACTTAGTGTAGACTTCGTTTCTACACTTCGTAAGTTTATCATAGTTTTGTATTGTTCTACATGTCAAAATTAGAAATAAAGCAAAACTGTTCCAAATAAAAAATTGTCATATTGATTAATTCTCAAATAAAATTAAATTCAAGAAAATATTTCCAATATCACACACACAATAATACAACACCTCAGATATCTAAATTTAAATTGGATTAGAAAACCTATTAATAAAAAACTCTTAGACTTCCAAAATTTTATTTTTAACACTGAAGTTGAACAAAGGAAATAAATTTATCTTATTCATGTTGTGCGTAAGAAACATTTTTTGTTTAAAGCAGGGGTGGGCAGACTTTTGCATGGCATGGTCTACTTTCAATTTTTTCAAGATGTTGTGGTCTACCTTGTGACGTAGATGTGATGAACGAAAAAAAAGCTCAATAATATTTATATTATAACAATAATAAATACAAAATATGTGTACTTACCTACATAACTGCAGTAGAAAAATTTACTTTTTTAAAACTACGCTTGAAGTAAAATGCAAAATACAAACATAATATAATTATACCCATAAATCTAATAATATCAACCGATGCATTTTCAAACAATTCATAATACATCAGAAAATAAATCATTTTCATTCAAAATTAGTTCTCGTAGCTGTAGTCTCAGTAGAAGTAATTACTAACTGCTAATCTTGTACTGGATTCTAAGTGGTCATCTGTGAAACTGGAAGACATGTTCTCTGAATTATATTCGTTCAAAATATAGATTTACACAGATAGGTAGATAGGTGCAGCGAAAGAATGATGTTAAAGGAATTGCAGCTTTTTTGAAATTGGGATATTTTACTTTGTCTACTAGATTCCAAAAGTTATTCTTTACAAATTACATCCTTTTGTAGGAGAAAAATCTTCATTTTCCTCGAGAGATAAAAAAAACATGTAACATATTTTTAGTTATATTTTTCACATCAATATTGCCAAATGGGTTAACCTATGAATGTAACTTTTGATTCTATAGTCCAGTAAATTCTTGAAAACTTCTCTCAAATTTGGGTAGCAGTTTTATTCACGGTGTCTCTTTTATTCACGGGTGTTTCCATTATCTTGATAGCCACCAGTGTTTTTTTAGTAAGCGCGTCTAACGTTTTATGTAAAGACAGTCACCCCCAAAATGTCTTGGTAATCCATCGGTCGATCGCGATCGACTTAATGCCCACTTCGGGTTTAAAGTATTTACGAAACGTTTCTTGTAGAAAGCATAAACATTAAACTTGTTAGAAAATATTACCATTTTTTTTATTTACTTTGTAATGTTTAAATTGGGAGATTCTCCTAAAGCTGATCGATGATGTTTTAAATTCGTATATCATGTATGTATTTGCTTATCAGATGATTTGGGAAACTACAAAAGCATGATGCACAAATGATAATTCCTTCGATAAAAACAAGGAGAATACCAATTTAATTTTTGAAACTGCATACTGAGCTTCAAGTATTTGTTCACATAATATTCCGAAAGTCATATATTTAGTACGTCATTTCATCAGGCACATAGGTCTAGCTCGATATAATTGCAAATGGAAGCACATCGCTGCTGTTTAGTCAATCACAGTCTTAACAGTCGCTAGGAGTAAATTCCACTGGTAGCCATTCGATAGATAATCATATTGGTCGATATGGAAGCATGCAGGTGGCTTTGAACACGCTACAACGTCTCGATGGAAGTAGAACTCTGAGCCCTGTAATGCCCATACGTGCTGATGTCCATCTGTCTGCATTGCATCCATCGAACGTGGTGTATTTTCTTTTTTCATCCTTTTCCTCTATAAGAGATGCATAAAAATAAAATACATATTTATATAAATATAGAAATAATATTTATATCAGACATTAATAATCGTTTACATTAGTAACTAATAAATATTCATAAGCATATGGAATAATAAATATATAAAGTACATATATATATATATATATATTTTAATTACCGACTTGAAAATCAGACATTGTCTTCATTAGGTTTTTTCAGTTTATCTTGATATTTATGGAAATACGTGATTGTGTGGGATTCCTTTATTTGTAAATGTTCTCGTCCTTTTTTTAAAATTAATATCATACCATTTTCCCAAATTATTTAAGTATTTACTTCTTAAAAGGGCATTTTTCAAATGTGCCACTGTTTGTTATTAAAGATACATTGTTATGACTTCATACCTGTCAGCATTTTTAGTTTCTACAAAGTTTTAAAAACATTATTACTGCAAATCTTTCGATCTTATTTCATAGGCAATAAAATTGTGCAATTAATATTTGTGTAACACAAATATATTTTACTGCGCTTCCAACATACGTCTGTTTACTGTTGAAGTATTTTCTCTCAATTGTTATTCTACTCATACATCATTCGCTTCATCAAATTTAGCCTTAGAATATATTAATTTTAAAAATTTTAATTAATACATTTGACAATGAAGATAAGGAAATATGGTGTTCATCTACAAAGAAGAATCATTTTACATTGCAATGTACATATGTTTACTCAACATTGTACGTTGTTTGTGAATAACTAATTAACATCATATTTCAAACAAACATGCAAGCTTTCATCAATTTGAAGTTTCTATTTTCTAGAATAGCATGTCAGTTAATTGAACGTAATTATCTTAATTGTTTTTTGTTAGTAAAGGTCTACAAAGTTATTCTAAACACCAAATAATAAGTTTGACTTTATTTCCTTCCTTAGTAATGCTTAATAAGCGAAAGGAATAAAATAAACTGCATTTTTCAGTAATAATAATTTGATGCAACTTAGATTTGCGAGTTAAAACTGTACTGTTTTCCTAAAAATAGCAAGATTATTATTTGCTACATACTAATTATAAAATGTGTTGTTATTTAAACAATTAATATAAAGTTCATTACACATTAAAGATAAACTTGATAAGCAAATCTTAAATATGAGAAAGATTGTGCACTTATAATTTTTAAAGAACATTCTGAAGTGCTCTTTTGGGAGTCTAAAAGTTTTAAAACGTCGAAGAGAAGGCTTTATAGTGTGCTTCATCAAAGTTTAATTATATTCTATTCATTATGCTTAAGAAGCATATTGTTTTTTTCTGTGTAATTAACTGGGAACTACAGAAACATCATACGTTTAAATGTTGTCATTTTGAAACATCCTTGGTCCAATCAAACACAAGTGGTACTTGTCCTTCCATTCCTCTTCTCAGGCTCCTAATCCGTGAAAAATTTCTTTATACATTTAACGTGAAACAATGTTCAGGAATTTTTAAAGAAAACAATATTTAGAACTTTTTCTCACCTATATGATTAATAACCCGTTACTCTTTTTTTAATCTGTACATTGAAACTCCATGAGTTGTAATACGTTATGTAAGCAACAATTCGAATATAAAGAGTGTTTTTTTTCCAGGTATAGAAGTTTAAGTTGGCATTACTTTCCAAGATGGCGACCGATTTAACAGCTGTCAAGTGATTTATTCTCAGTTTGGTTTGGCAATTCATCATGAATAGACTCACGCCTGAACAACGCTTTCAAATTGTGCAATTTTATTTCAAAAATAATGGTTCTGTGCGGAATTTTCATAAGCGAATTTTGTTTCGCGATGAAGCGCACTTCTGGTTGAATGGCTACGTCAACAAACAAAACGGCCGCATTTGGAGTGAAGCTAATCCACAAGTGTATGTCGAAACACCGTTACATCCAGAAAAACTGACTGTTTGGTGCGCTTTATGGGCTGGGGGAATCCTTCTTCAAAAACGATGAAGGCCACAACGTTACAGTCAATGGTGATCGGTATAGAGCCATGATCACTAACTTTTTCATTCCTGAATTGAACAATCATGATGTCCAAGAGCTGTGGTTCCAACAAGACGGCATAACATGTCACACAGCTCGTGCCACAATCGATTTATTGAAAGACACGTTTGGTGACCGCCTAATTTCACGTTTTGGACCTGTGAATTGGCCTCCAAGATCTTGTGATTTAACACCGCTAGACTATTTTCTGTGGGGCTATGTAAAGTCATTGGTCTATGCGGATAAGCCACAAACGTTTGACCATTTGGAAGACAACATTCGCCGTGTTATTGCCGATATACGGCCACAAATGTTGGAAAAAGTCATCGAAAATTGGACGTCCAGATTAGACTACATCCGAGCCAGCCATGGCAGTCATATGCCAGAAATCATATTTAAAATGTAATGCCACAAAATTATCTTTCGAATAAAAAAAATTCATGTCAGTCGAATAATACATCGTTGTTTTATTGCAATTTAAAGTTCTATACCTCTAAAAAAACACCCTTTATTTTGAGCAATTTAGATTCTGATCAAAAAGCAGAAAATATTACAAATTGACAAGCTACTTCAAATAAAATATTTAAATTTTCGAAACCCCAGGAGAAACGTAAAATATTAGATAAAATTTTGAAAACTCTAATATCGAAAATTACTTGGAAAGAGTTAAAATATAATTATAATTAGAGAAAAAGTACGATACATAACAAGGAAATAAAAAAGTAAGAAAATTTCTCACATAAGAAAAACCATTAACATATTTTGAGATACTGCTTTGTACTGTATATATAGCTTTCAAATAAGTCGTTTCTTAAGTATCTAAAGTATAGTGCAAGAAATGGGGTAATTATATAATGACTAAGACTATACTGACTTACTATACCTCTAACTTAACGCTAAGCAATAGGTAAGAAAATGGATACAGGTGGTACTGGATTAATATGCCTGTATCTTAATGCTAAACAATACGTAAGAAAATGGATATAGGAACAAAGATAGGAAAACTAGTGCGTGCGTCCTTTTTATTGTTAAAAAATTCTAAACAAGCTATACATTTGCAAAAGATGATGGACTATGCATTTAACTGTTCAGATATAAATAATTACTTACGCGTTTTTTTTTAGGATTTAAATAAAGTAAAGCGAGAAAAATTTGTTAGTTACAAATAATAATAAGCTAAGTTTTAAATTGGCAGTTATTTTAAATTTGATGCATTCCATCGTAAATTCGTGTCAAATGCAATGAATAATGGAAATATATTTCTCTGAAGAAGAAAAATCATTTTAAAACGTCAGTTTCTTCAGCCAGTTGTGTGTAAGAACATCACTATATATTAGAATCTCTATTGGACAGAATAAAAAAATCATTCTAAATTAATCAATCTAGAAAAAAGCAGAGTTGAATGGAATCCAACTCACGTAAAAACATGGTACAAGTAAATAAGCTATTTCACATCAAAAGTTTTATTCTGTAGTTTATTCACATGCTAATTTATGTAGGATTACCCCCATAAAATTTTAAACATTTGACAATGCTGCGTTTTTTTATTAAGTATGCCTTAAATAAATATATATTTTTAAATATATATTTTTAAATAAATAAAAATAAATATAATAAGCTAGAGTGCAGCATAGAATTGATACCAAATTTGGCAATTTTACGGTTCGATGACGATTTCATTCTAGGAAATCTGTGTATTTTGGTAACCTGATAAATTGAAATGCGAAATATTTCTGGATATGTCCCGTGTGTGTTTTCTGTTCTTGTTTGCTAATCGCTGTTTTAAAGCGGCCGATGCTTTTCAAAAGAAAAAGAGCAGGTATTTTTTTTCAAAATATATATTGCATTTTTCTTTGAGAATCCTATATGGTTTGTTAAATTTTTCGTTCTTTGCTTCTTAGTGTTTTCTCAATAATAAAAAGGAAACTTCCGTTGTTTTTCTTTCTTTTTACCCCTAAGAGTTCTGAAGAGACGGTAAAAAAGTATGATTTACATTTTCCTTTTTATGATTTAGAGCGAAAGGGAAAGATCCATCTTATGCTGTAGCGCATGGCTAAAGGTCTGATTTTTATTAAGATTGTATCGAGAGTATTCAATTCTCACAAGAAATGTACGCACATTTGATTAAGAGATTCCTTTTAAGCTTAATGCCCAGAGAAAAAGTGTCACGAAGTCCACTTTCCATGAATCTATCAATAAAAAATATATCATTGTATCAAACACATAAATGTGAGAATCAATTCGATTCTTACTTTATGGAATTTATAAAACCAAATATCTGAACGAGCCGTTTCGCATCTTTTTCATCTTTTCTCAAAGTTCTTTAAAAGAATTATACCCTTTCAGTAGAATTACACTATTAAAAAAGATTTTTATTTTTAGATAACGTATAATTCTTATTTAACAACCTTAACGTTTATTAGTCAATAAAACCATGCAATTTTTCTTTTAACAAAGTTCAATTTTATATTGATAATATATGTTTGGGCTGTGTGTGGTTATAGTAATAATTTGTAACGATTATATATATCGATACATATATAGTACAGATGTATATACAATTTCTGCTAAAAAATTAAGGAAATTTAAATACATTTTTTGTGTATTTACTTTTGGTTTTCTTTTTAATGCAATAGCAAATTTCAATGTATTAATATGAATGTTGCATAATACATGTATTCATTTTGCAGTGATTTGAAATTTTAATTCTGTTGTGGCATTTCTCCATAAAGGAATAATTTCATTTACTTATAAAAATGGCTCGTTTAATGTTCTAGCTTTTCAAAAAAAATTTCCTTTTTTATTCTGGTAAATTTTCTCTGGCACTCTTTAAATTGGAACAGCTTACTTTCTGTGCTTTGTTCCCATTTTAAATATAGTTTTTGACAAAGATGTGTTTATATTCCTTAATTTCCATATACATTTGAAATTCAGCTTTGGTGTATGTCTAGAGAATGGTTTTAGCAATAAAAAGGAGCTTTATGAATCGGTTTAAATTAATTCAAGTTTAAATAACATAGTACTTCGAGCAATGCCTTTTTTTAATACTAAAGTATAAATATGATTTTTTTTTTAATTTTTCGATAGATATCTGACTGTATGTGTAAGAGAAGCATTTTGAAGCAATTCTTTAAAAGGAAACATAATTTAAGTTTTAATTTTACTGATCACATATTTGCATTCAAAATGCATGAAAAATAAACAAATCAATGCAATAGAAAGAAAAATATCTCTTTTTTCGTCCTTAAAATATTTCTATGCATACAGTAGTTACTTTCTTAATCAACGATTCATCTGAGAAAAGAGCTCCTTATAACAATATTTGTTGTCATTCTCTCGAGGCTTAAGGATCCCCTATAATAACTAACAATTTTCTTATTTCCCATCAACACGGATTCCATGCCCAACTATCCCCATCGCATCAGTTGCTCAGGATAGTTGATTACGTCAAAACCGAACTCAAAGACAAGCGTTCGACAGGAGCCATTTTTCTGGATATCCAGAGAACTTTCATGGAGTATGGCATCCTCACTTAACCAAAATAATCCGTTCTTACCTCTCTCACAGAAATTTCGCTGTCAGAGTCAACAATACATACTCTAGCTACAAAAATGCTAACTCTGGTGTTCCACAAGGAAGTCTTTTGGGACAAACGTTATTTAACATCTAAGTCAATGACATACCGAAAAATAGATTCACAACTATTTGCATGTTTGCGGATGACACTGCGATCCTGAGCCAGCACACTAACTTAAAATATATCACCCATTTTCTGCACAGACACCTTGCGGAGCTGGAAGATTGGTTCTCACGTTGGAAAATAGCACCGAATGTTACAAAAGCCGAGGCCATCTTCTTCTCCCGCAACACTCACAGAAAACCACCAACTGTACATGTTAATAATCACCCAGTATCCTGGTCTTAATGCGCGAAATACCTTGGTGTAATTCTAAACAAAAATCTCACGTTCAGACAACACATAACTCAAAATTAAAGCCAAATTCCGAAGAGTAGCGTGTAGTCTTTACCCCCTAATTTCTCGGAACTCAAATTTAGCTATTAAAAACAATATGCTTATCTATACTCTCATTATCAGACCAGTGATCACGTATGTCTCACTAGTCTGGGGTCATGCTGCAAAATCTAATATTAACATCCTTGAAAGAACCTCAAATCAACTAATCAGACAAATTACTAATGTCCGATGGTTTATGAGAAACTAGGATCTTAGATTCGTGCTTAATCTTCAAACCATTCGGGAATTCATAAAGCAAATTTCTACTAAATTCTTTATTAACATTCCATTAATTGATAATAGAACTTTAAGAAAAATTGAAATCTATGATCCTGATCCTTCCTTTAATAGACTCCTCGCACACAATATCCTTCTCTAACGCTAAATTTTCTTATTTTCGTCCTCTTTTTTTCATCCCATTTTTCTTGCTAATTCTACCTCACTTATTACCGAGAAACTCAGCCCTCCAATCGGAGGCGAGCAGCTCGGCCAATAGGGAAAGGAACTCTCGTCCTCTCCCGTCCTGAAGAACACTTCAAACTCCGATCTCCTACTACCCTGCATGGCATGCCTCCCCCCCCTATGAAAAGCAGCTACCCGATTGGTCGAGGCCACTGTTCCCCTAATAAGCTTAAATCCAGGCCGTTCTCTGGAAGCCAACAGGCAGGGTGCCGGGTTCTCCCGGCTGCCTAGCAGACAGATCTGCCACCCAATGATTTATCGGCCGTTCGCTAGCCTCCGGCTAGGTGGCAGCGCCGGCCGACACAGGATCACTCTTAAAACAACGCAGACAACATGAGCTCCAGCAATTTTAATTTATTATCTTAATTTTTTCTATTGGTCACAGTCATTTAATTTAAATCAATTGATCTTTATTTTATTAATTTTTTTTGTTTAATTTAAGTTTTTCTTCTTATATTTTTAAACTACCCCTCAACCATGGCAAACCATCCTCTAAAGCTCAACAACCAACCGTTATGATAGGGGATTAAGACCTCTCTTGAGATCATGTGCCCCACTAACCATTAAACCCTTATTTGTTGTCCTTGAAAAGTGCAGTTATTTTTGTTTCTTAGCTACTATTATTCAGTGAGTAAAAATTTATCTGTGTTAGAAAAATGAAGATAGGAAACTGAAAATACTGTTATTGTAATACAGTTTAATACGGCAAACAGCATAGTTAATGAAGATGGGAAGTGCGGTCTAACGGAAGAAAGACAAAACACTCTAAATCCACTATACTCATTCTGCGGCCAGCAGGCTGCATGTGGCTCGCCGAACTTTTCTGAGTGACCCGGTCATGGCCGACTACACTAAAAAAAATAAAAGGATTTAAGAACAAAGCAATAAAAATTTAGCGAGAAACTCTATCAATCCCATATATTAATTTTGCTATCGATGTCGTGCTGATACGAATTGCGTTAATTGAAGCGGTTAGTGATAAAAATTAACAGTGAAGTAGCGACCTTGTTATGGCTGAATTTTTAATTAACCCTCATGTCTTCCAAGTGAAAAATGTCTGAAGAATATAAGTTGTTTCAAGACAATTGGTATCTTGATTATTTCGCAGAGAAAAACAAACATGGATCAACAGCTTGTTTGATTTGTCGTAAAAATTTTATATTTAACAAAATATAATTTTTCACATTACTATACCACAAAACACAAATGTTTCAATGGCTCTTTTTCTCTAGTACCTTTTTCAAGACGAGATAAATTGGCTTCCTTAAAAAAGTCTTTACAAAACAAAAAATAATAAAGGGGTGGGTATGAGTGAGGAAAAGAAGTTGAAGGTACCCTGTAACCGGGTAAAAAATTCATAACATCTATTTTTGTGAGTTGAGTTTGATAGAGTTTAGTGTAGTTTTAAAATAAAATACAGGATTATGATTTATAATATTTCGATCAATTTTCCGCATTTTAAATTTCCTTGATCTTACACCGTTCCCCCATTTGTGATGTACCTCCCCTTGGAAGTACATCCCTCGAAGTATCAGCGTGAGCTAGAGGTGTATCTAGAATCAAACATTATCTTAATATGACTTTATTAAGATATTCAACTTAAACTTTGAACAAATATAATATTATTAATGAATGAGAGAATCTACGATGACGCAATACGCAACACACAATATAATACAGACCAATCTCAATAATTGAACCGCCTAATCTTCAAATATAATAATAAATAAACAATCCTACCTTATATTATTCTGTAATAAACTTGTCTTTATCTACAATGGTATGTAGCTTTACGTTTAACTTCTAATCGATCACCAATATGTTTATCCACGACACGTAGAACTTGAATCTTTGAACGACAAACTTCAATAATCATCCACTACCACAACGCACGTCATTTGTCTAACATTCCTTTACACTACCATTACATTGCCATTACGCTTACTCTAAGATCCTATATTTATCCTATATTATTTACATCTCTTCACTTCTCGTTTCTTGGATTTGGTTGGAAAAGAGTTTCCATTAATTCTGGCCCAAAGAACCCAAAGGACTTGTTAAAGAAAAGACGCGAAAGACGTCACACATTAACCTTCCTGTTGCGACCCGCGTGCAATTTTCGTCATTTGTATGTGGCCCGGCGGCAAAAAAGGTTGAGTACTGTGCTCTAATTCATGGACAACTAGCCCCCAACACGCGTACCACGCTATGCCATGGCGGAGAATTAATTGTGGCACATGGAAACTTATTGAAATATTCAAAAATATATTAAAGTTGTCACGTAACTTTTTCAAAATTCGTAAAAGCGCAGCTCATGCAGTACTGCATACAACAGCTCAGAAAAGCAGCTCTGTGACACTAATACACTGCTGGACAATTGCTAAGGACGGATACCACTATCATCCATAGCAACCACAAAATGAAAATAAGCAAAGTGTGGAAAATTAGAATAAGTGCGGGATATTAGTAAGAAGTACGAGTATGTAAATTTTTTTCCACGTCTGTTCATCACGTAATAGCGTTCATAAGAGCTTTAAAGGTTTTGACGCGTGTGAACAGTTGTTGTTTCAAGTCAAAGTTTTACAGGAAAGATTTAATAGACGAACTTAAAATTTTTGGCATGTCTTCCCGACATCACATACATGATTTTATGCGTGGCCGAATTATTGGAAAGATCGAAGAAGGGCGAAAAATAACAGATGTTGCCAGGGTGTTCGACATCGCTCACAGCGTTGTTTCACGGCTGTGGAAGTCATTTAAAATTACTGGAATGTGTAGTAGACGGCACGGGGGAGGTCGTGTTAGAAGTACGACGCCTGCAGAAGACAGATATATCGTCCTATCAGCAAAAAGGAACAGGCGAACCACAGCTCAGCAGGTGGCAAATCAGTTTCTTGCTGCCTCAGGAAAGCAGATCTCCCGAAAAACTGTTGCCAGACGTTTGAGGGGAGGAGGACTATACGCACGCAGACCTGTTGTGTGTGTTCCATTGACCAGACAGCACCGTACTGCCCGTTTGCAATGGTGTCGTGAGCATCACAATTGGACTGAACAGGACTGGGCATGCGTACTATTCTCAGATGAGAGTAGGTTCAGTCTGTCATCGGATTGTAGACGCCAACTGATCTGGCGCGAGAGTGGTACCGTTTATCGTCCAGAAAATATCCAGGAAAAGGACCGATATCCGACATGCAGTTTCATGGTGTGGGCCGGCATCATTATCAATGGCTGCACGCACCTACATGTGGTTGCGAATGGGACTATGACGGGCCAACGATACATTGATGAAGTTCTACTTCCTCATGTTCGTCTTTTCCGTGGTGCTGTTGGTGATAAATTTGTTTTTATGGACGACAACGCAACATGTCATCGAACACTCGCTGTTCAGGATTGTCTAGACAGCGCGGGTATTCAACGTCTCGTATGGCCAGCGCGTTCTCCAGATCTAAACCCCGCTGAAAATGTGTGGGATGCTTTGGGGAGGCAAGTTGCTGGTCGAAACTATCCTCCGACAAACAAGAACACCCTCATCCGTGCACTCACAGAGGAATGGGATAAATTGTCTCAACAGCTGCTGGATAATGTTGTGCAAAGTATGGTACGACGTGTGGAATGTTGCATCACACTCCACGGTGGACATATCCTGTACTGATACCTTTCTTTAAGGTTCCTGCTGACTTTTAGATGCATTGTTCCATTTCTACGTACGCAGATCAAATGAACATTTTTTTTTTTTTCAGATGTTTTACAGCTTTTGTACTTTCCAGAACAATAAATATTCTTTATTCTAATGTCTGAACAGTGTGGCAACTATATTTTATCCTACTAGGCCTCATGTCTCGCTTAATGTTATGCTACATAGCAATTTGTGATCCGTCCTTAGCAATTGTCCAGCAGTGTATAACGATACGGTAAGACAATGAAATCATGGGACGGGTTTAAAGATTTGATTAATCTTGCTTTGGTACCGTTGTGTCTTGCTGTAGTTGTCCGCTCTCGAATGAGTGCGATACTAATTGTCTAGCTCAGCTAATTTGAAACTGCAGAGGAAAATGTTAAGCGTTTTAAAGCTGTTAAAAGGCTCCGGCGTCAAATGATGCTGTTTTAAAAATTTTACCTCACTATGTCCATGAGTAAATCTCAGATATCAAAAAAAAAAGTATGAAAAAAATTCTTAATTTTTTTTATTTATGCATCAGAATATTCCCAAGCGTGTTTCAAGTGTGAAATTTTGGTAGTAATGACGACAAAAAAGTGCTGGACTGACATTTCAAATAACTTCATAGTAATATCAACTGCAAATATTCCGTAGAATCATTTTTTCAAGTGGAATTTATGAATAAAAAAAATACTTACCTGGCCAAAAAACCTTGACCGAGAAGAAAAAGAACGAAATAGACAGTACGATGGCGTGGCTTCTTAGAAACTTACTGTATTGTTAACCCTCAAACCCTATTCTGACAAGAAATGATATAATAAAAAATACCATTTAAATATTTTCCTAAAATATCGATGATATAACCGTTAAAAATATGGTTAATAAAATAGCTTACTCTTGAAATATGGCCATGCGTTGCGGTGGGCACATAAATTGTCTTTATTAAATGGCATCTGTGGACTACAATATTGCAAATACTTTTCATTAATTTCGGATGAAAGCTGTGCAGAAACATCACAGAAAAGGCCCAATTAAACATATCTGTGCCTTAAATGAACGAGAATTTTGATATATATAGTGGAAGACCTTCATTTTCGCCAATTACCTTTCACTACAGGTGAGGACCTTTTTAAACAGCTTAAAAATGCAAATTAAATATGCATGTGTATAAAAAGCAGAGTAATAGATTCTGTTCCATTGCTTGAAAATTATTTTAGGAATAAACATTTCTACGTATCATTGTATTATGCATAAAGAAGCTCTTTATGACAAGGTTGTAAACCTGATTTCTGTGTTGACTCTGTAGCGTGCGGTATCAATAAAATATGACCTCCATTTTTTAATCAATGACGATTTCGAGAGTTTTTCCAGGCCGCGGTAGCCGAGTGGTATAGGTATCGGACTGTGGCTTGCTTTGTCACAGGCTCGAGCCCAGTACCACTAAAGACCCGCCGTGTAGGGCAGCGATGCACGTTAAATCTGTCGAGAGCTGAAACGTCCTCCCGTTGGTGTGGTGTGGTAGTTAGGAGAAGGGGTGCCAGGTCAGGTGTCGTCCACGTCACTTGACCATGGTTCAAAATTACGTGGTCCGTCGCCAAAAGCCCTCGTGTAGCTGAACAGTGCGACGTTAATATTCAATCAATCAATCGAGAGTTTTTCCAGGAAGACATGGTAGAGGATGAGGAGATATTTTTTTCTTGTAAAGTGAGCTAGCTTTTCAAAGGAAGTGCACTCACACCAGATTTTAAAAAAGGGAATTTATCTTCAAATATCTTAAAGAAAACAATGAACTGCCCAGTGAGTGCTAACTTCTCAAAAAAAAAGGTTGGTGATAGAATTTAGCTTTTCTCACAAATAGTATGGAACAATTAAACAATTGAAACTTAAAATTATAGGGAAAAGACTGAATTTATGCAAACTTAGTTGGTCCTGTATCTTCTGTTGTCAACAAATTTGCTTTTTTTTAACAATTTTGAAAAAAAAATTACATATTTTTCACGTTAATGTAATGCTCCCCAAAACAATAATGTTCCTATTGATTGATTGATTGATTGATTGATTGAATATTAACGTCTCACTGTTTAGCTACACGAGGGCTTTCAATAATGTTCCGAACTAGGATAGATTTAAAAATTTAACATTCGTTTTGCAGGATTCCTTCTATACAAGGCTTGATGATTTAAAAAATGATTAAAACAATGCTGATCTTTTGGAAATCATTTTTCAATTTCTCTGGAAGACATTAATTGTTATTCACTTGAAATCAAAAATGGTGTTAATGACATACAGACTCCCACGGCTCTAAAATGAGGCAAAGAAACTTACTTCAACTGCAATGAATCAGAGTTACACTGAGTTTCAGAAATCTACATCAACAAGCATTTTTCCAAATTTATGTGATTTGCCTGTCAGATATTGTTACAGGTTTGTACCAACATATGTTTTTGGACAGATGCCTTATATTATAAAGATGTTAAAAATTAAGGTTTCGTTCAAGAATAACTGATATGCATCTAAAGTACGTAATTTTGTTGGCATATTCATGAGAGAACTAATCCTATTTTAGATGATAAGGTTATTTTGCTGTAAATAACGTTATATAGGGACCAATAGTGACAAACAGTCGTAGGCGATAGTAGTTCAAACCTCCTGTTGTCACGTTGTGGTCATACCATAGTTACAGTTACATTAGACCTGCCAGTAGTGGACCTACATTAGCGATCCAGACTAGTCAACTGTAAATTTTGAAAATGAGGCATTTGAGTAGTCGTTAAATATTATTCTGTACCATTCAGTTTTGTATGTAGGTCTAAGCGGATACCAGAGCAAATGAGAGAGTACATGGCATAGGGTCAATGTCATTCTTCTTAACGGGAGCCGCGAATACAGGCCCCTAGCTGACAATCAGCGGATAATGGTACTGATTGATATAAACCCTCTAGGACAATGTCTTTCACATGCGGCATCTACTTATCAAAAGTAGACTGAGATACCTTAAACACTGATAGGTTGATGCAACAGTCTACGTGTGCTAACGTTCTTCTAACGGCACTTGTACCTATTGAACATGAATTATTTCTTCTTCCTTACAATTTTCACCACAGATGGTGTACCACGGACTCATGTAAATGGCTGTCAACTACAATAGAACGGTTGGACTAATCAGCATCTTGGAATCCCTGCTACTCACATTTCTAATCAATGTGATACACTCCAGTGACAGATTTTTCTTTCCAACAGAGAAGAGTTCTGTTCTTGCTAGTTCTTTGCTACTGGAGTCCTCTAGTTCCTTACATATCGTGCTTATAGTTTGAAGGACAACTGCGCATTTTGGTTCATTTACAAAATTCTCTTAATTGTATATTTCAGTGATTTGCACCTTTTTCTGTCCATTTTTTCTTAATGTTGAGATTTCACTACCATTGAGTGTTTATTATTTTTAATACATACATATAAAGTAGAGATTTTTTTAATATTTGAAGCATATTTTTCTACAACATAACATTCTTTCGTATGTCTTTTTTAGATCTAAATTAACAAATGTCTCTGTGGAAAATTTAATATACAGGGTTATCAAGAAATAAGTTGTCCACTTCGGAGGGATATAGATTAGAGATGGCGATTCTTTCCGAAAAAGATCGATTTTTAAATTGATTCAAATCGTACCCTGATGAATGGATTCGTAAAAAAAACCGAGATCTAAAAGATCGATTTCAAAAATATTGATTTTTTTCAAGTCTGCATTTACAATGTAAATATAAATCCATTTTGTAAAAAAAAAGCAAGATACCATAATAAACGATTTTTTATCAATAAAATCAGGGAATATTTTAGTTCAGGGAATTCGAGAATTACAATTATTTTTATTACGATACAAAGTATCAGGTATAAAAGAAGACATTTATTTTCTAAATATATTTGTTACATTAAAAAGTTTAGAAAACAGATACTTATAGTTCCCAATGCTTTACATCTAAGCTTTTTAAAAGCAAAAGTCTATCAAATCTATTGGGATTCAAGTGGTTCCACTCATCACTTGCGATGTTGCCGGCAATCGAAAAAAGGTGCTGACAAGAAACAGATGATCCCACGATACCCACAGCAATTTACTTACCCTCAATTACTTATTATTCCGTAACAAACACTACATAAAAATAAATATTTATTTCGCAAATCACAGTACACTACAACAGTCAGTCAATCAAGGCATAAAAAATTATGCCATACAAAAGTCAAAGATTACAAATGAAGCTTTTTTTTTTATTTCTTAAAGAGAGGCGAAGGAAACTAAGCACACAGACATCTCACGAGTTTTTGAGTAATAAACCCTTTAACCACCAACACCGTAATATTACTGGTTTTAAAGATAGTACATCCAACTAATTGTAAATAATTGTATGGTTTTTACCAAAACAGAAAAATCGAATGTCGATTTTCTTAGATGAAATATCGATTCACTCTCTGAATTGATTCATTGCTACACATCGATTTAAAAATCGATTTTGTTTTGGCCCGAGAAATTGATTTTTCGTTTAATCGATCTGAGATTGCCATCCCTACTATAGAATCCATTCTTTTTGTCCAAATGAAGTAAAATTTTTACTACAGATAATTCAAGTAATGCACTTGACATATGTTAAGTAGAATATTTTTATACAAAATTCCGCCGATTGGCAGCTCTGCAATACACATAACTGTATTTAATATGCTTTTAAGATGTTCAAAATTATAAAGTAACAGTACTAAAACAGCTCAAAGGGATAATCTTTATGTCAACAATGTGCTCTAATTGCAGAAACATATTTTCAACAGCTGATTGGAGTAAGTCTACCGGAATATCTAGAACATGGATCCGAATGCTGCCCCCTTCAGCTCAGTCAGAATTGCTGAATTTTAAGGGTAGATACTTTCCTTCAGGAAACCCCACAACCAAAAGTCGCATGATGAGATATCTCGCGAACAAGAAAACCAGGTAGTTGGAAAATGACGACAGATCACCTGTGAAATGCAATTTTAGCAAATGGTTTTTTTCACAGAGATTAACGTTAGGAAGGGTGCTATCCTGCATTAAAGTTATATTATATCTTATCATAATTGAAGTTGTGGAATTGCAAAATTCCTTTAGAATCTCATGGCACTATTTTATTGTGACGGAAAAGATTTAGATTCCATTTGGTTTTTTCTCTATTAAAAAATGTAGTAACGATAGCCGCGAAACCACATCATACAGTCATTTTATAGGATTTCTGGGTTTTTCCTAGATAGAGTGAGGAATTTCTACAGCCCAAATTCGACAGTTACGAGTGTTAACTTGCCCATGACGCAAAACTGGACCTCGTTCCACCGCAGAATGGACCGTCTCTAAGTGACGGGAACTATCATTCGAGCAAGGATTTGAAGTGCAAAAGTTTTTCAAACCTCTGGCTGTGCGTGTGCGTGTGTGTGTGTGTGTGTGTGTGTGTGTGTGTGTGTGTGTGTGTGTGTGTGTGTGTGTGTGTGTGTGTGTGTGTGTGTGTGTGTGTGTGTGTGTGTGTGTGTGTGTGTGTGTGTGTGTGTGTGTGTGTGTGTGTGTGTGTGTGTGTGTGTGTGTGTGTGTGTGTGTGTGTGTGTGTGTGTGTGTGTGTGTGTGTGTGTGTGTGTGTGTGTGTGTGTGTGTGTGTGTGTGTGTGCATACAGATAAAAATGCTAAATCTTCGGTAATATTTGTTGTAAAGCGGAATACGACATATTCAATACACAGGAAGCAACTGACACTCTCACACCACCATCCAGTGACTGACTGCTGGCTTCGACGACAGCAGTAGCCACATTTTTGACGCTGGAAGATGGAATTTCCTTTCCTCCTCTTCCTAGAAGAATGTCAAATTGTTCAGTTGTTTCAAATTTCTGTATCATCCTGGAGCGACATTGGAGCTCTTCGTATTCGCTTCATACGTCAGAATTCTTTCACATTTGCACCAGCACTTGCTGGTTTTGACAGAACAATTTTACCCATAACGCTTTTTCATGCATAGTTAGTAAGTCAAGTAGAGGAGCAACAATTGTTTGTGCAAAATCCATCTTTCTTTTACCCAAAGTATTTTGCTAAAAAGCATGCAATGCAACACAAACGTTGTTTCTAATTTTGAATAAGTAGCATACTAATCCACATATTCAGTTAAATGAAACAACCGAGCTAGACAAGATGAGCAATTTTGCTTGGAATTTATCAAACTATTTACAAATCTATTTTAATTACAATAGTGGTAACTATTTACAGAATGAGAAACTACTTACAGTATGGTAAGCAAATAAATGGCTGCGCCGCCTATATGTAGTAAATGAGTGGTGGCATCCCAAACATATGCTAATAAGTACATTTTATGTTGTAGCATCCCCTAACGGCAGAATTTTTCATTATTTTTTATTTAATAAATGTCAAGGGCAATATATATGAATTATCTGTAATTCAAATTTTATCTAGGATCAATAGAACGAATTCTAGCTAGCAACTTATTTCTTGTTAACCCTGTATTTTTATTCTGCCACTAAAATGTAATTAACTCAGTGTTTCTTAAACTGTGGGGCGTGCCCCCTAGGGGGGCGAGATAACCCTACGAGGGGGGGTGCGAGCATATTGAAAAATCAAAAACAAATTATTATTAGAAAAATTATTAATTTACTGAACACTGATAAACACAATAAAAAATTAAGTACAAATTTACACTTATAAATATATCAGTACTACGCAATTTTGTAATTAATTTAACAAAACTAAAAACAAATTTAATAATTACCAGTGGCCCCATGGGCGTGTCATATATAGCGCTATATGCAAAAATTAACACTTATCTTGATAATTTGTACGTTTTGTAATTGATCCCTTAAATGCAGATTAAAAAAATTAGGCGATTCCCTCCCCAATGCCACCCTTTAACAAGTAGGCGAGCGTATGTAGCGTATGGGGGGGGTAGAAAAGGAATATAAATAAGAAAATTCTCTGAAATTAGTAAATCCTTCGCAAAAGATTGTATTTTGGAAAGACATTTACATACGTCCAGGGCAATTAGTTCACTGGCTGAGTGAGACGTTTATATACGCCTATGGCACTTGAGAATTTTAAGTCGTGTTCTAGGCTTAGCGTCAAAATACAGTATTATTGAATTCAATACATCAGTCGTTCTTAAACTTCAACTACTGGCGACCCAATTTTCAATCATAATTTTTATCGCCCCCAAAATACTAATGTATCGAATGCAATAATAATGCACTTAGGGGGGGGCTAAAGCTACAATATGATCATAATTATAAACGGTACAAATTAACAAGATAAGTATTAAATTTTGTATATGTTACTTTTAAGGTATCCGACTACGTTCGGAACCGTGATTTTCAAAAGTGCATAAATGGATAATTTTCATGATATTTAGTGTCACTTAAAATAGAATATATGCATAACATATTTTTAAGGACATTTTGACAAAAAAAATTTATTTAAACACAATATTTTGGCAAAAAATTAACTTAGAATGATCTTTTTTCCAAATGTTCTCCTTTGTGAAAAATGCTTCTAATAGAATAATATTTTGCCTGTATATAGCTCAGACCTCTGTTCAGAGGCTCAACTAGAATTTTTGAAATACATAGCTTAGAAGTGGGTTTATTCATATTTTACGACAACAGAGGGGAGCAATTTTAAGAAAAAAAAGCGAATAATTATTTCAATTGGTGTTAACTCTGAAAATAAAGTGAATTTTTCAAAAAAATCTAGTTGAGCCTCTGAACAGAGGTCTGAGCTATATACAGGCAAAATTTTATTCTAATAAAGAGTGTTTTTTTTTCAGGTATAGAAGTTTAAGTTGGCATTACTTTCCAAGATGGCGAGCGATTTAACAGCTGTCAAGTGATTTATTCTCAGTTTGGTTTGGCAATTCATCATGAATAGACTCACGCCTGAACAACGCTTTCAAATTGTGCAATTTTATTTCGAAAATAATGGTTCTGTGCGGAATTTTGATAAGCGAATTTTGTTTAGCGATGAAGCGCACTTCTGGTTGAATGGCTACGTCAACAAACAAAACTGCCGCATTTGGAGTGAAGCTAATCCACAAGTGTATGTCGAAACACCGTTACATCCAGAAAAACTGACTGTTTGGTGCGCTTTATGGGCTGGTGGAATCCTTCTTCAAAAACGATGAAGGACACAACGTTACAGTCAATGGTGATCGGTATAGAGCCATGATCAATAACTTTTTCATTCCTGAATTGAACAATCATGATGTCCAAGAGCTGTGGTTCCAACAAGACGGTGCAACATGTCACACAGCTCGTGCCACAATCGATTTATTGAAAGACACGTTTAGTGACCGCCTAATTTCACGTTTGGGACCTGTGAATTGGCCTCCAAGATCTTGTGATTTAACACCGCTAGACTATATTCTGTGGGGCTATGTAAAGTCATTGGTCTATGCGGATAAGCCACAAACGCTTGACCATTTGGAAGACAACATTCGCCGTGTTATTGCCGATATACGGCCACAAATGTTGGAAAAAGTCATCGAAAATTGGACGTCCAGATTGGACTACATCCGAGCCAGCTGTGGAAGTCATATGCCAGAAATCATATTTAAAATGTAATGCCACAAGGTTATCTTTCGAATAAAAAAAATTCATGTCAATCGAATAATACATCGTTGTTTTATTGCAATTTAAAGTTCTATACCTCTAAAAAAACACCTTTTAGAAGCATTTTTTCACAAAAGGAGAACATTTGGGAAAAAAATCATTCTAAGTTAATTTTTTGCCAAAATATATTTAAATAAATGTTTTTGTCAAAATGTCCTTAAAACAATTTTATGCATGTATTCTAATCTGAGTGACACTAAATATCATGAAAAGTATCCATTAATGCGTTTTTTTTAAAATCACGGTTACGAACAAAGTCGGATATCTTAAGTAATAAATATTTTTATTTTTTTACTTTTTAGTTCGATTCACTATAAAAGCGTGTTGTTTTAGTTTGTTTTTAAACTATAATTTATTTTATAATTATTTTTACTCTATACATGATAAAAATCTCAAAATTCCAGCGAATAATTTAATTAAGAGAAAATATACTTATCTACTTTCAAGGACTTTTCAATTTTTCTTTGATTTTTTGAGAAAAAATCCAATATAACTAATGAAAATACTCCAAATCTGCGTGTCCTTAATAAAGGACATAAAGCATGTTCATAGAAAATATTTTTGAAAAAAAGTGGTCGCACAGGGAACTCGATCAAAACTAGTAACTTGATTGCAAAAAAAACGTTTGCAACTTCCCAAAAAAAGAAGGTGAAATGTGATAAACTCATTTTAGTTCCCATTAAGACTGTCTTATTGGAGAATACTCTGTCGAGGTCATTGGTAACAAATAAACAGTTTTCCCAGAATTAACGACTTCGTGAACATCAGATGACTCCGCGCATAGCGCGACCGATCCCGTGTTAAAAGTGTATTCAATAAAACATATGGATTTTAGTTCTAAAAAAGAATTGCGTAAAAAGTTTTCCGTTATGCATTATATATTGGCCAAATAATCCTTCAAAGTACTCAATAAGCTTATCCATGTATCATATAACTCATTCACATGGGAAAAAAAACAGAAAAATATTATTTTTTAACTTTCCTGAAAGAAGAACAGATGGAGTGTAACATACCATTAAGTTTGAAGGTCAAATATATGATAATCAAAAGTAGTATTTTAGGGGGGTTAAAAGAAACGTAATAAAAAAATCTCTCATCGTGTGATTGCAGTAAAGCAAACAAAATGTCTTTTTTATTTGATTATAGGATCAAAGATAGCTAATAAACGTTTGAAGTGGAATGCTTTATTTTTGATGATCACCAGATGATATATAAAAATTATATCAGTGTAAATGTGCATTTTTTATTAAGTCTGAAAGCATTTTGTTTTTCTTCATTACAAAAAATTATTTTTTAAACCTTTTATTTCCAATATGCTCGCGCCCCCCTCGCAGGAATACCGTGCCCCCAGGGGGCGCGCCCCACAGTTTGAGAAACACTGCAATACATTGTTTTTGTATGTACAACGGTGCGATGAAAATTATGATTGAATATTGGGCCGCTAATATTGAAAGTTTGAGAAGCACTGAATTAACTATCAAAAACATAATATTTGGGGTGCGAAATTATTTATAAGCGGTAAAATTCATATTTATTATGGATATTGTTTATTTATATTTAATAAAAATTATTTTTGGCTTCTAACGGAGAATGTAAGAGGATATATATATATAAACAAATAAGAGGATTGTTCATAAATGTAAGAAAAAAGGGCAACAGTGTTTCAATACTTAGTTTTATAAATATTGAGCAAATGAGACGAGACCCCTTCATGGTATATATTCATATATAAATATTTCCTTAGATTTTAAGAATTTTTATACTCATATTTGCATAAATATATTCATATGAAAAGCTTTGCACCAGAATTAATATTTTTAAAAATTTCAAAAGCCTTTTTTTTTTTTCTTGATATCACTTCTCTCACAAAGCTTGTTCCCAATATCCTCTGACGTTGACTTATCGATGGATTCAGAAATCTCCATATAAAAAGTAGATCGGATCCCCTACACCGATAATCCCTGAATAAGGTATATCTTTGACTCGAAATTAATATTTAATAGGATATTCATAAATATGTAACATGTGAAGTGCAGAGAAGGACGGCAAGGACAGATTTTTTTCTATAAATAAATATATGCTGATGACGACTTGAAAGGGAAGAAGAATTTTTGAATAGCCGAATTTTTCATTTCGTGCCTTTTTACGGACCGAGGAATGAGACGAGACCACGTCACATTTTCCCTCTACGCTATAGTTCCATTTAGGGTTCCATAAATTGCGGTTATGTCTTTTGCGGGAAAGAATTCTTGCTCCCATCCCACCGAAAAATGAAAGGTATTGTGGGGAATTTTCTTATTTATTTACCTTTTTATTTCCTTCTCTTTCTTTTAAAATCATCTTTTTTGAATTTTATTAGAGCTGAAAAGTCGTGATTTTAAGAAGGTTCAAAATGACATCAAAACGCGAATGATTTTGGTGGTATTTTTTCAGGGTCTTGAATCGTAAAAACTTGAATGTAGAGAAAAAAAGACTTAAAATTGAACTTTTAAAAATGATTCTTTTTGTGCTATTTTGGGAAAGACTTAAAAAGGTTAATTGTTGAACTTTGTTTTTTAGGGAGTGTGTTTCAGGCATTTATTAATTAATCAAGTAACTTAATTAAATAAGCAATTCATTAAAAGTGTATTTTTCCAAAATTGTGAAAAAAAAGACTGAAAAGTTATTAGTAAAATGCCTAAAATTCAAAGGTTAGTTAGACCAGGGATCGACAACCTATGGCTAATGGCTATATCTTAACCAACAGTGGCACTCTGTACTACTCTTTATATTTGTCAATTTTTAAGTGGATGGAGGTTGATAAATTTGTAATAGACTTTATTTGACAGATATCTTCCGAATTCTGGACATTTGCGGAATTACGAAAAATTCGGAAATTAACTCTGAAGATAAATTTACAACTATTTTCTTGTTGTTGTGTGCTAATGCCACCTGTCTGACGAGGTCAGATTGAGGCCCCCGAAATTCATCGCGGTGAAGGGCTAGATGTACGCCTGTCGCGCTTTTAGCACCATACACAGGGGACAATACGTTTAGGCTTGGTTCCACTCCAATTTTGAGGAAGAACACCCCGGAGGTGGTCAGAGGCCCCGCCCGCTCTTCCTCTTCCACCAAGCTCACGAGAGGACTTACCGCTCGACCGCTATTTAGAGTACCCCAATGCCACTAAAGTACTTTACCTTTACAGACATCCATACCCCTCCGGGATTCGAACCCATGTCCAATGGCACAGCAGTCAAAGTCACTAACGATTTCAGAGGATGGGTGGCACAACCATCTTGTAAATTATCGAATGATATTTCTGGAGGGATTTAGTTATTTGAAGAAAGAAAATTGCACATGTTCTGCTTTCCGCTTTTGCTTCTACATATATCAGAAAAAAATCTTTCCTCATATGAAAGATATTTCGAATCCACAAATAAATCGTTTAACAATTGAATACTCAGAATCTTGTCAAATTTAAAGTCACGAATCATACCCCTGATTTTGCGATACGTAAGTAGAGTAGTTCAAGCACTAGGTTCCCATCAAAATTTTTGTGTTTATCTTTTTATTTAACTATGATGAAAGTAAATACTTACGTATTATGTCATCTATTTCCTCTTTTAAAAAATATGTTTAAAAACACATTATGTATGTATAACTTTAATATTTTTACATTTATGTTGAAAAATTAGTTTATACTTCATGCTGTTAATTTTTATGTTAAGAAATATCTTTAAATGATGCAAAATTAATTCATAATAAAACTGCAAATATATATATTATTGACCTCTATTCTGTAGCTCTGCACACTTTATTGCGAGAATCGAATTGTTTCAAATGTGGCAAGCTGAATCATATAGTATATTGGTTTGGCACGCTACAACTAAAAGGTTGCTGGGGCGTCTGAGTTAGACCTTTATATTAAATGAAATATTTTATTTAATTTTAATGCTTATTCATACATATATTCAAATTACTTAGATTTATATTTTTATTGTGTGTGATTATGTGAATTAAATTTTATTATACAATTTCAAAGATAAGAGGAAGAAATATAAAACATTTAATTAGGAGCATATAAAGAGTGTTTTTTTCCAGGTGTAGAAGTTTAAGTTGGCATTACTTTCCAAGATGGCGACCGATTTAACAGCTGTCAAGTGATTTATTCTCGGTTTGGTTTGGCAATTCATCAAAACGATCATCAAGCAAGGCGTAGATTCGCCGAATGGGCCCAAAACGAGATTGCCGTTGTTCCCGATTTTCATAAGCGAATTTTGTTTAGCGATGAAGCGCACTTCTGGTTGAATGGCTACGTCAACAATTTAAACTGCCGCATTTGGAGTGAAGCTAATCCACAAGTGTATGTCGAAACACCGTAACATCCAGAAAAACTGACTGTTTGGTGCGCTTTATGGGCTGGTGGAATCCTTCTTCAAAAACGATGAAGGCCACAACATTACAGTCAATGGTGATCGGTATAGAGCTATGATTACTAACTTTTTCATTCTTGAATTGCACAATCATGATGTCTAAGAGCTGTGGCTCCAACAAGACGGCGCAACATGTCACACAGCTCGTGCCACAATCGATTTATTGAAAGACACGTTTGGTGACCGCCTAATTTCACGTTTTAGACCTGTGAATTGGCCTCCAAGATCTTGTGATTTAACACCGCTAGACTATTTTCTGTGGGGCTATGAAAAGTCATTGGTCTATGCGGATAAGCCACAAACGCTTGACCATTTTGAAGACAACATTCGCCGTGTTATTGCCGATATACGGCCACAAATGTTGGAAAAAGTCATCGAAAATTGGACGTCCTGATTGGACTACATCCGAGCCAGCCGTGGCAGTCATATGCCAGAAATCATATTTAAAATGTAATGCCACAAGATTATCTTTCGAATTAAAAAAATTCATGTCAATCGAATATTCAACGTCGTTGTTTTATTGCAATTTAAAATTCTATACCTCTAAAAAAACACCCTTTATTATACTCAAGAGCCATTAGACTAGTGCTTGTCAAAGTTCCAATATTCGCGACCCAATATTCAATAATAGTTTTCTTTGCATCCCCCTCATACAATAACAATGTTTTTAATTCAATAATACTATACTTTGATGCTAAAACTACGATACAACTTTAACCTCTTAAGTGCCATCGGCGTATATAAACGTTTTATTCAGCCAAAGCATTAATTTCCCTGGACGTACATATACGTCTTTCCGAAGTACGATCATTTCTGTGAACTGCTATCCATAAAATTACTCCGAGGATTTAGAATGTAATAAAAGGACCTTGACAATGTTTGCAAAGGGTTTACTTATTTCAGATTATTTGCTTCTGTATTCCTTTCTCCCCCCCCCCTCCAATACATATCACATGCGCACCTACGTGGAAAACGGTTGGCGTTGGGAAGCGAATCGCGTAACTTTTAATCGGCAGTTGATAGATTTATTATAAACCGTACAAATTATCCAGATAAATGTTAATTTTTGTATATAATTATATATATATATATAACAATCCAATGGGGTCACTGGTAATTATTGAACTTTTTCTTAGCTTAGTATTGATGGGAGGCGAGAACTCCCTAATTTTTAGAATTAGCCCCTGAGAGGGCTTGGAATGTGTTTACGAGTCCCCGGACCGGATGTGGTTAAATTCCTTTTAGGTGGGGTGCGTCAAGAAAGTACCCGAAACCCATAAATTGTGAGGTGGTGTAACACTGCGCTGGCCTCTGGACCAATCAGAGACAATTAAAGAGGTCAAGACAAAGAGTCCGCTCTAGGATTTTTGTGTGAAATGTCGTAAAATAAAACGGGACGCACCCCGATTTTACAGAGACAGAGAGAGAGAGCCGATTCCAGAGCTGCAGACAATCACGAAAATACTCCGGAGACTCCGGGCATCAACCACGTCCATCCCTTGTACTTTCCCTCTCTCAAGCTGAGTTAAATTTTGATCTTCTTGTAGTGAAGTAAATTTCCATATACTTGTGCTTAAAATAAATTTAATAATGTTTAAAAACTATACGATCAGTGTATGATTTAGTGTGAGATGAGTGTTTTAATTTTAGAATTAGTTAACTTAATTAATTGTCATGATGCGATGTGAAATTAGGAATCTGGGTTCAAAGATTTAATAAATTAAATAAGTTTAAAATAGCATCGCATCATCTGGTGCCGTGACCAGGATTCGAACCTGGGTTATTGCGGCCACAACGCAATGTACTAACCACTATACGATCACGGCAGTATTAATAAAATACATTGTGCAGCACTGGTACATTTATAAGAGTAATATATCAGTGTAAATGTGAATTTTATTTTTGATTATGTCAGAATGTATTTTATTTACTTTCAGTAAATTAATAATTATTTTAAATAATCTTTTGTTTTCGAATTTTCACTACACTCACGCCCCCCTCCTACAATTGGCTCGCCCCCAAGGGGTGTGTACCCCACAATTTGAGAAACGCTGCATTAGACAAATATCATTGACTTAGAAGAATAAGATACGAACTAAAATACACTAACCATTTAAAAGATATTAAACGGTGCAATATTTCCTTTGGCTGAAGTAAGAAATATTTGTCCATAATTTATGATATATTATTTATTATTATTTACCTGAAGATGAATTAATCAATATTGTATCGCAGTATCACTCACAATGTTGTTGAGTATTTCTACGAACATATTTATCATAAAATGGAACGATTTTTAGAATCTAAGAATAGAACATCCGTTATAATAATTGTTGAATTAAAGCATCTTTAAAAATGTAATTTTAGCGGTAAGTTTCAGTGCTTTTGAAAATATTTACAGGACATTTGAGTATTTTTAATGTTCTCCCTGAATTTATTCTTAACTATCTCCCCCAAATAACTAAAATAATTAATGATATAATTGTTTTAATGTTTATCATTTTTACTAAATAATATTTTTTTAAAAAATTATATTCTTAAAAAGAGTCAGTTTCGAAAGACATTATTTTGAAATTAAGAATAATTAACTTGTGCAGTACTTAAACTCTTATACAGTACTCAATTCTTAAAACTTTTTAGATATTTTAAATGATTTATATTTTTTGGATCAGGGAACAAAAGTGAGAATGAAAATGTGCTCAATTGAATTTTAATAGTTATTTTCATAAAAAGCTGTAATATTAAAAAAAAATCCAAAAATGTGTTATCTTTGATATTTTTTAAAAATAGCAAGAACTCTCAGACCTGAATCCATATTAATTTATAGTACTTATATATGAAAAAAAGTATCTACAAAAAGTTTGAGAGTTTATACAGAACAGAAAAAAATCCTCAAGAAAGAATGAATTTCTTTGCCAGTGCATAGGTTTTGAGACTGACAATCCTCAGAAGTTTTCAAATATCTTTAAAACTAATCAGTTATATCAAATCTAGAGTTTGGGGCTAAGCATCCTAAAAAGGTAGATCCCCAAAATGAAAAAGAAATGGTATTTTGTCTTATTTTAATGTTATTATGTAGCTAAGTCAAATCGTAAATTTTGAGGCTTACTCTCATCGCTCGAGAAATGCAGACTACTACTTTTTTGAAAATGGATCCGTTAGTAATTGCTAATTAAAATCAAATCAATTTGAACTAATGGATGTAAAATGTCCATATGTAAGTTGAAACTTGTACAAATTTATATGTAAAGTTTTGGTTATGGATGTAAAGTTATGATTTCTTAATTCGGCATTTAAATTTTTTGTGTTAAACAATAAATTATAAATTCAAATCAGAAAACACAAAAAATTTTCTTCTTCCTGTTTTTTTTAAAACTGTATTTTGTAGTATTTTTACCATTCATCTATCTGTTTAATAATTGTTTTTGTTGTAATCATTGCTTTCTTAGTATTCAGCATAAAACATACATTTGAATTGCTTATAGAAAGAACAACGGATGAGGAATAAAAATAAGTTTGCCATAATGCATAAGTATGTTACTTAGAAGCGGTTATTTTAAATTATTTTTTGCTCGTCAGTAATCCACTACCCATGCTTTTGCAACCAAAATAAGATGGAAGTATTTAAATTATTTTTATTTGGCTAATGAGTAATATTTCAATAATTTCCTCTAGAAGAGAAATAATTTTTAGATTTAGGACCTGTAAATATAGATGAAGAGCTCTAAATTACATTGGAGCTGAGCCCAGTATATTCTTTGTAATTTCTTTTTCGGTAAATTTGGGATCAATTCCTAAAACATTTATTTTGCTACTTATAAATAAATCGCTGAGGCAGACCTTTAAAAAATGTTAAATTTTAGGTTTTATTTGTTCTACTTTAAACGATTAATGAATCGATACTTTTATTTTCAAAACTCAATAAAATTTGTGTGGTTGTTCTGCTTTTTTGATTTTCTCTCTGTCAACACTTTATACTTTTTTAAGAAAACATTATTAACTTTATGAGATTATAATCTTCTCTTAAAAGAAATTTTAAAAGTAAATAACTCGAAAGTCGACTAACAAATATACGTTTCGGTATTTTTTTTCTTTTGAATGTCGAGAAAGAGGATACCAGTTCGTTTTTATACTAAATATCCCTTCATGATAATGATAACTTATACATGTTTTTCCCGTTTAAAAGCACAATTAATTGGACATAGTTATTAGAGAATTAAAAATAATCAGAGCTTCTCTATAATTCTAAATAGTTATGTTTTCTTCTTGTGTGTGGGTATGCATGTGTGTGTGTGTGTGCAGACACGTTTGTGTACGTGTTGAGTACGTGAGTGTACGTGCGAGTGTGTCGACTCCGAGAAATCCTTAGTAAATTTATTTTAACACTAAACTCTTCAGTGATCCCTTAGCACATACTAGGCGTGACACAAAAAAAAACGAGACTAAGTTGTGAGAATCTCCCTGGATTCCACCCAGGACACCAAGATTGATTTGAGGCAAAGAACGCCCAGACGACATTTTTACAATAACAAATTATATTAATTCACTTGAATCAATTACCAACCTTCATAAAACAAAGATTAATCAATATGTCTACGTCAATGTGATTGACCCTTACTATTAAATTAAATCACGAAATATGATGCTAATCAATTATTAAACTCAATATCGAACGGTATTACCGGAATAAGAGGATCGAGAGATACACGCAATTTGAATTACTAGCATTCATTAAATTCCCACTAACTTTATTATATATTTACTCTTAAAAGCCGATAATCTAGATTTAAACCTCACCTTCCTTTTACTACCTCATTTTCCAGGCGTATCAAACTTTCCAATTGTAGATAACTGCCTAATGATCAGCAAGACACTAATCCCACAATCAACTTGAATCTTCTTAGAACTCCGTCAACCTATTTCTAGGCGTAATAGCCTACTCTTAACTTACAACACTCTCTTTAAATACTTTGATTAATTTGCGTATCCCGGTTTCTTCTTTTAGAGCTAGTTGGAAATATACGCGAATTTACAATCCCCAAAGACGCCTAAGAGTATTAGTGATAAAGTGCCGTACAGATCCGTCACAAAGTGCCTATCTTAGCTTGTAAAAGAGAGAATCTGGCAAAAACTGTTTTGGTTACATCATCCCACGCACCTCCTCTATCCCTGTAGTCAGTTTTGAGATTAAGCCAGTTGGGAGTAATGCGTCACTTCGTGAACACATGCAAATCAACAACAAGTTTTTTGTGAAACTTGATAAAGCAGCCACGAAAACATTTCATACATTAACCAAGGCTTAGGAGATGAAACTTTGTCTTGTAAACATGTGTTTGAGTGGTATAAAAGGCTTTCAGGGGGAGGGTTAGTGTGGAAGATGATGAATCTTCTGGACACACAAGGTCAGCGATTACAGACCAAAACATTATCAAAATCCATGTTATGAGTAGGTTCCCACTCACATCAGTGATCAGACTGTTAAACAACACTACTACATTCAAAAACTAAAAATGCCAGAATTGGAGAGTAATGAATAGTTGTTGCACCAAGACAATGCACCCGCTCACACTGCCCTATCTGTTCAGCAGTTTCTGACCAATAAAAACATCATTGTGATAGGGCTTCCTCGCTATTCACATTATTTGGCCCTATGCGACATTTTTTTATTCCACACAGTTAAATCTTGCTGAAAGAAAACCCATTTTACCTCAGTGGAAGAGTTGAAGCGGTTCGGATAAAAACGGAAAATCTCCTAAACTGACTTCCAAACACCTCGTTCCGGAACTGTTACCAGCAAAGACAATACCGAATGCAGAAGTGCGGGAATGCTGAAGTTAACTACACTACTGGCCACTGTAAATGCAACACCAAGAAAGACAAGAGATAGCATAATAAAATTTATTTTGTAGATAACATGTTGACCAAGTATCATAGGATTAAATTTATAGACTTCTGTAAAGTGTGGTTCCTGCCAGAATCAGTAGCCACCATTGTTGGAGATCACCGCTGCCTCACGCCTCGGCATTGATTCAAAGAGACTTTGGATGTGTTCTTGGGGTACATCAGACAAAGAAGCTTCCCCACGTTGCCGAAGTTGATCTGGTGTGGCAGCTGCGGATGTAATCTGGGTCAATCGTTGAGCAACCATGGACCACATGTTTTCTATCGGTGAAAGATCTGAAGAGCGAGCCAGCCAGGAAAGCAATTCAATCAGGTAATTGACGAAGAACTTTTGGACAATGCGTGCCACGTGTAGTCATACATTATCCTGTTGAAATATGAATGTGGTGAAGCCCTGAAGGTCATAAAGGACAACTGGCTCCAACACCTCGGAAATGTAGCGTTGGCTGATTAAAGTACCGGCAATGCGTACTAGAGGAGTGCAAGAGTGATATCTAATACCGCCCCAAACCATAATACCCGGTGTAGGACCAGTGTGGCGGTGCAGGACCAGTATGGTGATGCATAACTCAGCTGTTTAGCATGCTCTCTCCACGGTGTCTCCAGACTCGAATCCGACCATCGTGGTGTTGCAGACAGATGCGTGACTCGTCAGTAAAGACAACTTCATTCCATTCTGCCACTCACATCCTTCTTTCATCGCACCATTGACGGCGGAGACGTCTGTGGTTCTGCATCAAGGGTAGAGCAAGCAATGGATGTCTGGCGGACAGACCACTCTGCTGTAAACGGGGTCGAATGGTACGCGCAGACACTGAATGATGCATTACAAACTCAATGTGCCGCGCTACGGCTCGTGATGTGACTGAGTGATCCGTCACTGCCATACGCACAATTTTTTCTTTTCTCACGTTAAGTGGTGCACTGAGGTGGATGCGATTGACCACTTCGGTCCGTCGTAACCTCCTGCATCCAAAGATCACATATCCGCATTACAGTTGTTTGTTTTCGTCCAACACGACTACCGATTTCCCTGAAAGATAATCCCCAATCTCGGTAGGCCTCTATCCTTCCTCTGTCGAACTCGGATACTTGATCAAAAGCTGATCGTTGTTTTCTACGAGACAAAACTGATCATTTTTTGAAAAAACCACAACAAAAACCCAAATGTCGAACTTGAAATCATCGAAATCTCCATGCCTTATATAGCGCTTTGAGGTGGCGCCACAGGCGCGTGTGATGTGTGTCTGCGCTGAAATTCAAATCATTTGCATATTTCACCTCCGCTAATGCATTTTGTAAATTTCATGTTATTTGCATGCTTCCTTCAGGTTGTTGCATTTACGGTGGCCAGCAGTGTATTTTGAAGGTGACAATGTCACAAAGAACTGATTCTGTAAGCATAATGATTTACTCGACCAGTCTCTTTTTGTGTGTGTGTCACACCTCGTATTTCTCTCTGAAAGAGAGGCTAACAAAAAAGACACATAAATACGGAAACAAGTTACGAAACACGAGAAAATGAAGAAAAAATACGAAAAATGACGGATGGTTTAAATTACAAAAAAAAGTATCAATTATTGTTAATTTCTGCAATATTAGCCAAAGCACTGTACAAGTCATGAAACATTTACTTTAGTAGCATTATTTCCTTGTTTGGCAATAGAACTTACATTTTTATAGTTTCACATATTTAACTAAATCTAGATGTACATTGATAAATTTAAAAATCCAAATCAATGTTTAGTGTTAAATTTTAAAAATTTCTTAACTGCAATGAGTTAGCGATTTTTATTTTTTGTGGAATTCCTCTGTGTCTTTCCTACATCAGAAAATACGAAAGAAATCTCCAAATTCACAATGCTTTTCAAATTAACGAGGAAATTTCTGTCCTGAAACTTAATGATGTCTTTGTTCCACTCAAGAATAACACCGATAGTCCGAAGAGAATTCAAATCAATTTACACGAAAACAAGCATAGAGCTCAATTAAGAAATTCATCTCAAAAAGGTCGCAAATAAAAAAGAGTAATAACGCAAATTAATTTTTTTCTGAAGTACCCAAGAAATATTCTATGAGTCTAGAATTTATTATTTGTCTGTGAAGCTGCTTGTAATAGAAAATTTGAAGAAAAACATCATTCAACCGGTTTAAAATTTAAAGGATGAATAATGCTAACTACTGACTTCACGATATATATTGCTATAGAATATTGTTTTCTTCATACGGTTTTAATGTTTTTATATTAATTTAATATTTCAGAAATATACATTTTGAGTTTTTAAATTCACATGAAAATATAATACATATGCAATTGTACACAATTTTTTTTATTTTTAAATTCGTTTTAAATAATATTTCCTTTTTAAGAGTTTGTTTAATCATGTTATTTTAGCGTGAATGTTTTCGTGATATTTTTCTCCATCTAGTATAAAGCAATTTAATTTGAATTCTCACTTTTCATTCATTAAAATACTATAAAATATATAAATGAGAAGACATTTCTAAGAAGTATATGTAAATAAAATAAGTGGAAATTAATTGGAAGAATATCAACAATTCCGAAAAATACATTACTCTATGTATTACTTTTAAGTAATATATATTTTATTTTTTTTTCCCGGATTTTTAAATAGGAACAACTGCAAAATGCGAAGGCTGCTTTGAAGACAAAATATAGGTCTCAGCCAAATATAGAAAAAGTGCTCAGAGTGACAATTTCGAATCGTAGACCTTTCTTTGAAAAACTTTCCTCTGTAAGACAAGCCCATGGAAGTCGCTAATACTTATTAAACGCTCTTAGTTCAGTATTAATAAATTAGTTATAAAATAACTTGTGTAGCATTAATACGTTAAAAGTGTACTGTCTGAAGTTACCGATCTTCGCGCACGAGTTCATTTTTTTAGAAAACTAAAACATTCTTGATATAATAGTGGAACTGTCAGGAAAATAAACCCAAACGTTCGACAATGCTTACGAAAAATGTAAAATGATATTTTAAAATGAATGCTCATATTATAATTAGTTTTAAGCGAACTGTAATTTTAAGTCTCGCAGAATGAGCATTTAGAATTAATGTTAAATAACGAAAAATGATATAAAATTCCACTGAAGAATAATTGTGTTATCTTTAATATTTAAAGCGAGAAGACTTCAAAATGTTTTGTCCTGGGAGCAGTTACAAACTCGATACTAACGTTAATGGTCTCGCGGGGTGGTTGAGTCACCCCAATCTTTTTTTATATATAATTATTTTTATTGTACACGATACAAATAGTGATTTCAGTCAATAATTTAACTAAGAGAAAGTAAGCTTACCTACTTTCAAGGACTTTTCAGTTTTTCTTTGGTAACAAATAAACAGTTTTGCCAGAATTAACGATTTCATGATCTGTGTGCCCCGCGCAACCAGTTCCGGATTAAAAGTTTATTCAATATAGTTTGTGGATGTTACTGCTAAGAAAATTGTGTAAATTGTTTTTCATTACGCTTTATATGTTTGAGAGTACTCATAAAGATAAATCTTGGCCATGTAATCCTTCAAAGTGCTCTCTCTCTGTGGTTTTCCAAATATCATAAAACTCTTTTACAAGGATCCCCCAAAGAAATGCATTATTTACAACTTCCCTAAATGAGAAACAAACACATAAAAGAGGGGATATAACTAACTGTACCAATAACTTAGAAGGTTAAACAGATTTTGAGCAAATATATTCTGCTGCCTACAGCTAGTATTTCAAAAAGAATACCAGTGATGAATTTTTTATCTTCTTAATTTTTTTCGATTCTGGGTCTGGGTTTTGTTTTTTCTCTGAAAGAGTAGCATTTTAGGTTTAAAAAGAAAACGTAATAAAAATCTCTCATCATAGGATTAGAGCAAATCATATGAAAATTTTTTTATGTGGTTATAGGATTAAAGATGGCTAATTAGGTACTGAAGAAGTTTTTATTTTTAATGACGCCAGATGAGAGAGAGAGAGAGAGATTGTAAATTATATCAGAGTAAAAATTCATTTTTTATTGTGTCTGAAAGTATTTTGTTTTAATTCATTCCAGTAAATTAATTATTTTTTTTAATCTTTTGTTTTCGATATGCTTGTGTCCCCCTCGTAGAGTAGTCGCCCCCCAGGGGGGCACCCCACAGTTTGAGAAACGCTGTGTTAAGTGCATAAGAAATTTTGAAATTTTTCAGGCTTTTGTGTGTGTGCGTGTGTGTATGCGTGAAAAATTGTCTTATGCTGCCTTAAGAAAAATTTAAGCATTTTATTAAATTATCAGACATAAAGCGCAGAATTAAAAAGTATGTTAAATAAATTACATAAAAAAATTACTTCAAATTAGATATTGTTATGAACTTTTTCCTTGTTACATCAAATCTAATTACACTATTGCCCATTAAATTTTCTGCACCAGAAAGGAATACAAATGACAAAACTATATTTATTGAACTAATGTATTATACAAAAAATAACATGTGATTAAATATTCACGAAATTGGGAAGCGTGGATCTCGAGAATAAAACTGCACTTACAGCAAAATTAGCCCTTGTACACTTGGGCATTTGAGTCAAAAATTCATTGGCATGTGCAGATACAGCTGCCCATGCAGCTTCAAAGCGTTGCCACAGTTTATCAATTTCAGTTATTGGTGTATGTTGAGGAGCTAGTCACTCAGCAACTAATGACCAGACGTTTTCGGTTTGCTGAGAGATCTGGAGAATGCGCTAGCCAGGGCAAAAGCCGAACATTTTTTGTTTTCAGTAAGGTCCGTATGATATCCGTAACATAAGGTCGTGCATTGTCCTGCTGAAATGCAGTGCTTTGTAGGGCTAGAAGAAATGGTAGAGCCACGGGCCTTAATACACTAGATATGAAATGGTCACTATTTCAAGTGCCGTCAGTGCGAACATTAGGTGAGCAAGCCATGCATCGAATAGTAACCCATATCGCTACTCCAGGTGATGGACCAGCATGACGATGTCAAATTCTCACTGACATCATGCATTCTCCGTGATGCCACCAATCACTAATGCAACCATGATGATATTGTAAGCAGAACCTGAACTAGTCTGGATAGACAAAGACACACGCCATTGCAGCGTCCAAGATCGTTGTTGAAAATACCATTGAATACGGTCTTGTCTGTGATGGAGAGTCAAGTTTAGCCAAAACCACGATTTCTGAGCTGACAGTCCATACTGCTACAAATGTCATCCAGCTGTTTGTGCAGTTACTTGTCGCAAACGATCATATTTCTTGATCCAGGTCTTGTGATGTGGATATACTATCCATTAGAGCCATGCGTGCAACATGTCTGCCTTTTTGGCTGTTAGAGATAGTGGGTTTTTATGATACATCAAGCCGTACCGTATGACCATCCAGAATCCCTCGATTCTGTATTCTACAGATAGTCGTGGGATTTCGACTGACGTGAGCAGCAATATGCAGGCATCTCTTTTTCTTACACAGGGCATCACAGAAACTTTTCACCAGGCAGTTACGTTCAAATACAATTTGTGTATGAGAAACCTGCTGTGCAATTCCTCAATTTAAACGCATTGTCCGTGTTGCTACCTGCGCCTTTTTTTCTCTTAAAGCTTGGGAAAACTTATCATTTGCATATCATAGCATCTTCATCCTCCCATGTACTTTTGTAATTTATTTCCATTAGGCATAACAACTTTAATAAACAGTACTGAATTTAAAACTTTATAAATAATTCTTTTAACTTAATTTTCTTAATTTTTTGAAGAAGTTCCAATGCTCAGATGTTTGCTTTAGAGCTACAATTTCATTTAATACCTTACTTTTACATTTGTCAGATAAAACATAATTTATTCAAATATATAAGCAAGATAATTTCCTATTACATTTCCTTATTCATATAATCAATTACATTATTAAAATTACATTTAACCAGTATTCAATTAGCCTCATGCCATCAAATTTTATTACAAATAATCTTGCAATTGATAATTAGTCTGTTTCAAAGCGTATTTATCGAGCCAATCGAGAAAAAATCGAAATCACACCTTTTAAAAGTTAGACTTAGGTAATGAGTGTTTAATTAAAGAATTACTACAAGCTCGTAATTGCCATTAGACTAGGCCCCTAAATAGAAAGATTCATTTTTAAATGCAAGGAAAAAAAGTTTTTAAACGCAAAAGAAAAGATTTTCAAGGGATTATTCGCCCCGTCATTTAATCCTACCAAACAATAAAGGGGCAGACTTAATGAAATTTTCAAATTCTTCTCATACTAATTCTTAGTCTAGACTTCCCCAGAAAAACCTTTTTACAAAATAAGAAAATGTTTTAGTCTCTCCACTATGAGATGATTCAAACTCTAATTGGAATCATTAAAATTGAGCTTTTCGGGAGAGTGAACCACTGGCAATTACGGCGGACCAGCGATAATACCTGATAATTAACAAAGTGAAAATTTTGTTCTTTGTACAGAAACTTTGATGCTCTGATATTTTTTCTTATTCTCTTGGGGCAGTGTGACGATTAATAGTAAACTAACAAACACTTCCGACGTGAAAGGTGATGAGATAGGAAAAGTATCGATCTCTGTTGAGGGAATTGTCTACAATTCTCAAAGGGCTTGCTCGCAATTCAGTTTTTGCCAATGACAGGTGAAACAGTGAAAAATATTCTCTTAAGACCAAGCAGATAAAGCTTCAATTGCTTAGTAATACTGTCTATACTCTCTAAATATATTTCAGACTTAACTACAGAATAATCATTTTTTACAGCCGTAAGAAATCTAACTTTTTGTATTGGAGGCTTGTAAATTATTTTCTGCATCCATCTGTCAATTTAAAAAGAAAAAAATTAAAATTACTTCAGATTCTTTTTCAATAAAATTTTCTTTTTTTCTTCAAATAAAAATCAAAAACTTTTTACAAGTACTCTACAGTAAATCACGTAGTATGACACCACGACGGAACAGCAGACACGTCATCCGTATGACGGTAACGGACGATACAGCATCTTATCGTGCGTTGGTCGAACATTGAAGCGAGTCGAAAAATGAGTTATTTTCTGCCTCCAAGATTTGTTGACGTCTCGTGCTTCTTAGAGTTTCGCGCAAGGATTCATCTGTGTAATTTTCTCTTGGCAACGACTCCGAGTACAATGAGTCTATCAACATTACCAATCGTTTGTCAATTGGAAACAAGTCGACTTGTAAGATGAATCTCACTACAGTCTGAGTAATAACAAAAGACGCTCACTCATTATACATTACAGAGATTACATTACAGAGATACATTACAGAAATTATATTCATTGTACACATCTTATACCGCGTCTATTTTTGTAGTTCACTTTTCAGGACCAAATTTGGCGTCATACTAAACAAACGCCTGCTGTTGTGATTCGAGTAGCTATTTCTATTATGGTTTTATAGTAGTATTATGGATGATACCACTTATTATAAACTGTGGGAAACTTGAAGAAAGCCAGTGAGTTGAGAAAGGAACAGTCCGAGATGAGGCTCTGTCTGTTTCTCAGCACATTCTCACAGTTGTACTTCAGCAAAGAAATTCTCGTCCGCATTCGGAATGTACAAGCCTTATTCAGTACACGATAGGTTTCTCTTTTGCTAAGGCATAGACATTTTCCGGTTACATCAACGACTACCCCTTTTGTGTATTATACCGACCGTCGAATTGGTTGTATTGCTGGTTGAGTAGAAAATATGACTGAAATTTAGCAACAGATAGCGGTAACCTGAAACACCATTTCTCAGTATGACATTCAGAATCTGTATAATTCGAGATGTGTGGGGAGAATGTACAAAATATTAATTTCCAGGGTAATTTCTTAACACTTTGTAAATTTGAATGTTTATTTAAACCACTATATACACGCGAGGAATAAATTTTATTTATTTCTTATTATTCTTCCATAGTGTTGTTATTTTCGCAAACCGTATTATATTATTTAAAAAAACAGATTAATACCCCTGAAACCCTGTTCTAAGTTCAACAAAATGCAAAATGAAATTTTTGTGATAATTTCTGTTTTTTAAATTTCTTCCCGCCATTACAGTTCGAACATTCCCAAATATGCTCAGGAGTGTAAAGTCGAGAAACAAATTCATTTATCATTAAATATTACTGAAATTTTCAATGTTTGAGGTAAAAGTAAATTGAACCTCAGGAAAATTCATTGACATTCATGAAGATTCCTTTCAGGTTCTAAGCACATTAAGATATTTATTTAATCCAAGCGATGATTTAACATAAAATAAACTTCATAAAAATACACTGAACTTTAATATTCTGGATCTACTGATTTGACATAGAATTTAAATGCTCTTGAAAGCTAAATTAATTCATGATGTTCTCTAACAACAAGGCCAGTGTGCAGTACCTTTAAAATTTAAATTGATTTTATTTCAATTTTTGCCTCACTCTGAAGCAACACAGGGGATTTTGGCGAAGGGCCTTGTAACTTTGAGCTATGGTCAAGTGACGAGGAAGACGCCTGAGCTGGCACCCCCTCTTCTAACATCCACACGAATTGGAGTACTTTCAGCTATGACACATTTAAGAGGAATTGGAAAAATCTCTCTCTCTCTCTCTCTCTCTCTCTATATATATATATATATATATATATATATATATATATATATATACTGACAATGTTAAATTGTCTGTTTTTGATGTATCATTTCTCAAAATCTATTATATGTACATGCTTGAAATTTTTCATACAATTAAAGGACCCCCTTACTCAATATACTGAAATGAGTTTTTAGCTAATTTTGAAATTTTTCGTAACTAATCAAATATTTTATCCAACATAGTGAAATTTGACCCTTTTTCTCATAAAAAATTTTGTAAAAAATGAATTTTTGAGTTTTTTTACAAAAAGCTCATTTCAGTATATATTAACCATCATTATAAGTATATCATAAAAATATTACATACCTATGAATAGCAGTTTCTCAGAAAAGGAACATCGAAGATCAAAATTTACATTTTGAGATAAATTGACTTTAATATAGGGTGTTTTTTAGAGGTATAGAACTTTAAATTGCAATAAAACAACGATGTATTATTCGATTGGCATGAATTTTTTTTATTCGAAAGCTAATCTTGTGGCATTACATTTTAAATATGATTTCTGGCATAGGACTGCCACGGCTGGCTCGGATGTAGTCCAATCTGGACGTCCAACTTTCGATGACTTTTTCCAACATTTGTGGCCGTATATCGGCAATAACACGGCGAATGTTGTCTTCCAAATGGTCAAGCGTTTGTGGCTTATCCGCATAGACCAATGACTTTACATAGCCCCACAGAATATAGTCTAGTGGTGTTAAATCACAAGATCTTGGAGGACAATTCACAGGTCCAAAACGTGAAATTAGGCGGTCACCAAACGTGTCTTTCAATAAATCGATTGTGGCACGAGCTGTGTGACATGTTGCACCGTTTTGTTGGAACCACAGCTCTTGGACATCATGATTGTTCAATTCAGGAATGAAAAAGTTATTGATCATGGCTCTATACCGATCACCATTGACTGTAACGTTGTGGCCTTCATCGTTTTTGAAGAAGTACGGACCAATGATTCCACCAGCCCATAAAGCGCACCAAACAGTCAGTTTTTCTGAATGTAACGGTGTTTCGACATACACTTTTGGATTAGCTTCACTCCAAATGCGGCAGTTTTGTTTGTTGGCGTAGCCATTCAACCAGAAGTGCGCTTCATCGCTGAACAAAATTCGCTTATGAGAATCGGGAACAACGGCAATCTCGTTTTGGACCCATTCGACGAATCTACGCCTTGCTTGATCATATTTAAAATGTAATGCCACAAGATTATCTTTCGAATAAAAAAATTCATGTCAATCGAATAATACATCGTTGTTTTATTGCAATTTAAAGTTCTATACCTCTAAAAAACACCCTTTTATATACAGTGAGGCTTCTAATCGGCTAGTAAATGAAAAAATAAGAGGCTCAATTTACAATAAAAGATAAATATTTTGGTTTATAGAAGACGTTCAGTTTTTAAGCAAAAACGAAATACTTTATTTACATTTTTCGCCATTCAAATGGACGTAGCCCAGTTTCAACGATAAGTTAAAAATTGGTTTTAAGGGCTTCTAATTATCCTGGAGGTTAACCTAAGGTATTTTTAGAAAGGTTAGAGTCTGTACAATTTGAAAGTGTAAAAATCTCAAATTGTCAAAAAAATCAGATTTTAGCTTTCCAACATCCTTAACATGCATCAGCATCTCAACACGGTGGTCTTCAGTTGCATTAAGTTTCAAACATGTGACTCGACAGTCCAATAACGAGTACGTGCCCATGACCACTCTTCTACAATTGCCTCTTTAAAGCTTAAAAGCTGCATCTGTTTTAAATTCTGTTTAGGTATCAAATCAAGCTCAAGTTCATTGATTGAACATCATTAAATACAGAAAGAGAAACAGGATTAATTTTCTCTTCTCATCCAAAAAAAATATCCGCAATAGTATTAAAAGTTGATTTCCCATTTAGAAAACAATTTCATTACGTAATTATTTTAATACTTCCCAACCAACTGGTATTAATCCTTTTGGAATACCCTTTCGTTGAATGTTCTTTTTAATTTTACTGCCTTTTAATTAATCAAAAAGTAAACATTTAATTAGAATCAAAGTAAGCTAGATAGTACGAAGAAGCGTTTTGAAACAACTAAACTCTGAAATTCAATTAATTTTATTAAAGAAGTACATTTTTTTTCCAATCAAATCCGAAAGAAAGGTGTAATTCTAAGACATTCTAGAATCAATAAACTTGTTCGATTCTTTATTGCTTTCTTAAGATTTAATAACGCAATAAACTTACTTTTCAAAAGCCAGTAAAAAAGGGTTTAATTTTCTTTTATGATAATAACATTTGATTGGGGTAAATATTCAAATGCAAAATCAGTAATTAGCTTTATTTTTTTTCTTAATAGTTTCGATTGACACTGTTCTTCAAAGCTTATATTCCAAAATACAGGGTGTCAGAAAAGTTTGATTACACCTTCAAAGATGAATTAAAAGTAAACAAAGATTTCCCCTTACTTTTTTTTACCTTCCATTAAGAAAAGATTAAAGTTTCTGCTTAGTGAAAGGAAAACTAGATGGCACAATGCACAAGTTTTGCAACATTTCCGCTTAAAAATGGCTTCGGCACAAGAACGAGTGGCAAGTTGTAGCATGGTTTATCGAATATAAATCTGCAACACAAATACTGCGTAAATAGGGCATCACCACACTAGATTTAGGAAATGAGAAAAAGTTCACCGGGGGATGGATGGAAAGAGTAAGTGTGTAAGGGTCACCCCGTGACGTCCATTAGTCTGGAAGAGTCGGAAGGAAGATTAGTCATACTCAAAATAACTTCAATTTATCCTCAGTTATTAGCAGCAACACAAATTCTATTAGCTAAGTTAAGAGATACACTCAAATACCCAATATGGAGAGCAATAGCGAGGTAGACGAGATACGAGAAGACTTTAAATAATCAGATCATTTACGCCTAGGCCAGCGATACTCAACCTGCGGCCCACGGGCCGCATGCGGCCCACTAAGCCTTTTTAAGTGGCCCAGCCATGGCCCATTACTCTGAGAAATTTACTTATTTAAGAACATTGCATTAAAAATTTGGTGGGAAATTCTTTGTCAAGAAATCAAATATATCAATTTTGCTTTTTGCTGTCGGTATCGTATGGGTACAAATTGTTATTCTTTTTCTATTTGGAACGGTTAAGGTTAGTGATAACAGACAACAGTGTAGTAGCGACAATTTTATTGGGGGAACTAATTTTTAACTATCTTTCATTTCTTGCAAGCGAAAAATATTCGACAAAAAATTTATTGTTTGAAAACGATTGGGAGGTTGACTGTTTTGCAGTGAAAAACAAAGATGGATCAGTAAGTGTTTGATTCGTCACGAAAATGCTTTATTTAAAAAATACCAATAAACAGGAATCACATTAAATGACACTTTTCTTCGAAGATCTCTTTCAAGGGGTGATTAATAAGCCTCCTTGAATAGTCTTTGCAACAGCAATAAAGTGTTTTGTCAGTGGTACAATCACAGCGGTAACAAAGACATCCTATGAAGTTTGTTATATTATTGGTAATCACATGAAACCGTTTACTGGTGCAGAAATTGTGAAGGAGTGTTTCTTACATGCTTTTAATTTAGTGTTAGAGTGACAAAAACAAAAAGTACAAAAAATAATAATTAAAAAAATATATTGATCAATTTTCCCCATTTTAAATTACCAATGATATCTTGGTCTTAAAGCATTTCTACCCCCTCCACTAATTATCCTTAAGCTGCGGCCTACGTAAAATAACTAACATACGTATGCGGTCCGCGTAAAATAGCTGACATATGTATCCGACCCAGCCGAAAAAAGTTTAAATACCCTTGGTCTAGTCAATATCTTCTATTTCTTAGCTACCTAATCTAATTTGATTGACAAATCATCAACTTTAATATTACAATAATCAGCTACGAAGTATCCACGCCTCATTTCACGTTTAATCAATGCTGGTCGTTAGCTGTCTAACCTTTCCCTACCCTTAACCTGAAACTTTAATATTTATATACAAGTCTTAATTTGCATACTTACACTTTCTTCTTCGGAAGGGGGGGGGGAGGAATTAAATTTAATAAATTTTAAAGACCCAATATTTCCCAAGAGGATTAGTATTAAAAAAAGGAGGATAGACCCGTCACAATCGTAATACCATGGCCACCTAAATCTCCAGGTATAACACTTTTAGACTTCTTGCTGTAGAGATACGCCATTGACTACCAATCTCCAATTCGTAACACTGACCAATAAAAATATCGAAATCCCACGCCATTTAGAGCGCTGATCCTGAAATACTTCATAGAACGTAGCTAGAAATCTCGTATGGTCTCGATGTTTTCGGAGCAACTATTAGTGCGTATATGGAAATTGTACAAAACACTTTGATACTTGCTTTATGGAACATAAGAAACCGTAAGTGAATGTTTTTGTTCATTTATTTTTAATTCATTTTTGAAAGATTGTATCACACTCTTCCGATACCCGGTATGTTCCAAATATTTTGGAATTTAAACATTGTTCTTCAAAAAACTTATATTCCCAAATATTTATAAGCTATTCTAGACTTTTAAAACATTTCTCAAGTATTTTAGATAAGAATTAACTCGTGTTTTTTTTTATTTTTATATTTATATACCTTTATTCTAAGACGAATTTTCTAATTGAATTGTTCGTGCTTGTTTTCATGCAAATTACTTCGAATTCTCTCCGGACTACCGGAGTTATTCTTAGTGGAACAGGACTTAGTTAAATTTAGAGAAGAGATTTCTTCGTAAACCTGAAAAACACTCACTGAATTTTAGACCCTCTTTCGTTTTTTCTAAGATAAAAATTATTCAGAACGTTTCCATGGACTAAGTACAATTAAGGAGTTCACAATTGAGGCATGTTTTCACTCTTCAAAGATTCTATGGTTTTAAGTTTTTCAAGGTATTTAAAAGCGCTGAGCTAAGAGTATAAAATTATAAAAATATAGCTCTTTTACATATAAAAAAAATCTAAGTATGTGTTTGTGAAGGACTAAGCATGTGTTTGTGTAGAACAAAATGCTATGATTCATTACTACCAGTCTTATCCTAAACTTTAGATTTAAACGCTTTCGCATTTTAATTGAAAAACATTAAAATATCTCCCAGATTTACAGCCAAAGTAACAAATGAAAACACATTGAAAATGAATATGTATTATAGGACGCAATTCACCCGTGTGGTGACCAGGTGTGAAAGAATAGTCCCAATGTGGCTCCCGCATGTCGAAAAAGCGATTAAGACGAGTACCTAGTGACCGGGGGTATAGCTGGGCACCCCTATCTCCAAGGAACTTATAAATTATAACAAGGGAGACCTGGTCCTTCATGTCGAGGATTGGGCGTGAGGCCAACAACCTCACCCCTTAAAACATTCTCTTGTTACGAAATCAAAGGAAGAATTTTTCGGATTGTCGATACGGAGGCAACTTGGAAAGTATTTGAGAGATGAATTAACTGTGTTGAAAAAGTCCTAAATATTTTTAAGGTCAAAAACTGGAAAACAGTTGCCAAAAGTAGGCATGCCTGAAGAAAACTTCTGGAGAAGGTCAGGGCCCACCCAGGGATATCAAGCCATTGAAGAAGAAGGACACAATTCACAATTATGAAAAGTCATTTTATTTAAATTAAAATTTTTAGATTGCTTTTCAGTACCCAAACATAAAATGTTAGTCAGGAAATAATTACTGCAGGTTTTTAATTTTAAGGTTTTAATAATCGAGACCGGTTAATTTACATGTACACACAGTTACGTTTCCAGACGTCAGTTTGATTTTAATTAAAACTACATTAAAATTTGCATAACAAAACTATTGTAGCGGTTGTCATATTTTTTTATTCCCCGTTAAGTGACGGGGAGGATATTTGGCAGTTATACCTCACTTCCTTAGTCTCAATCCCGGTCCCAAGTGAGGATTTAGACTCAGTTGAATGAAAAATGTAGTAGTCTTCCTTTTTTCTTCTCCACTGGGCATGGTTTGATGAAAATTAAAAACCCATAGCTTGAATATCGTACCCTTATTAAAAGACGGTAAAAATTAGTACTTACAATACCTCTCTGAGGAAAATTCGAAATCAAAAATACTATATGATACTTTTTAAATTGATTGAAATTTCAATATAGAATTAGATTTCGAAACAAATAAAATCGAGTTTATTAAATGAAAATTCCTTAAAATTATTAATTAAATATTATTAAGATAATTATTTATCAAATAATTATTCTAATTAATATTGTTTCACAAGCAGATTTAATTTTGTTTCCTTTCACAATAAAACAGATCTGTAAAAGTATCAAACAAATTAATTCAATGCCACAGATTAGTATATGATACAATATAGATTCATTTATCTCCAGGCAACACAGATAAATTCAATAAAATAGGGTCAAATATTTCTCAATTAGTTCATTTATTGGATCTATATATTATTCCCTACATTATTTCTCCATTACTTAATATAAAAGCTTTTAAAGTAGTCAAAGACTTAACTTTGTCATTTGTAATAAATTGTTGGAATCTTGAGGGGAAAATATATTTTTGGCTTTTTAAATAGTAAATGAAATATATAAATATTTTTAATTTATATATATAAATATTTTGAAAGACGATCCAATATTTATAATTCTGATTTAAAAACTACACATATATGTTTAATCTCATCAACTCAAAATAAATTAAAATAATAAAATACAGATATCCCTGTTTAACTTAAAAACAATGTAGAGGGGATATATATATATATATATATATATATATATATATATATATAGCTATTTACATATATATATATATAGCTATTTACATATTATATATATATAGCTATTTACATATTATATATATATAGCTATTTACATATATATATATAAATAGCTTATATATATATATAGCATATATATATGTAAGGATAATTAAATAATATTAAAAATTAAATTCCCTATCTAGCACTTGACTCATCTTTCTCAGTTCCCATATTCAAGTATCAAACTAATCACCCATTTATTTCTTCCGAACATATGGCCTAGCCAATAAACATGTCTAATTCCAGATCGTTCGATTTAATAGTCAACATATGTCAGCATTAACTTGCAAGCACCTTCTTCAAAGCAGCGATACTTACCATATGTTTTTCAAGTGTTATCCACTTGAAACCACCACCATGGCGTGCTTTTTCCTCTCTGCTCTTAGCGTCAGAACAGATGTACAAATGATTGAATAAAGATCGTCCCTTTTTCTAACTTTTAATCTGATTCTGTCTTCAAAATCATGACAGAATTAAAGCCGGCAGGATTTACTTCCTAATATAGTTCGAAATGTTTAACTTAAATCAGTTCTTAAAACTAAAGAATTTTTAATAAAAAAAAACGAGCGCAAATTATGCCAGCTATCGAAATAAATGCTGCGAATAAAGATTACGGGACTCCGTCAAACGATATTTCTCTCTTTGCTGAGGACGTCAGATTGCCGGAATAAAAAATAGTACGGAAAAAGAAAAGCGCTAGTAATCCCCGAAAGGACATCGCTCTTAACACAGAGAAGAATGCAGTGTTTACAGCCGAACGATATTCTGTCTTTGCTGAAGAGGCCATCCAGTTTACCGTGAATGGAAGAAATATTCTAATGGAGAGAAAAAGAAAAAAAAGGGGGAAAGCGTGAATCCCTTAAACTCCATGATGAAAGATGACAATCCCTTCTACCAGAATAGATAAAAAATATGTTTTTCTCCGAATGGTATTGGGATTTAGTTCCAGTGATACAATGATGAAAGGACCAACAGTACCAGAAAAAAAATCTTTTTCGCCGGAAAGTTTGCACGGTAATACTGTGAAATAGTGAAGCAACAACATTGAAAAAAAATTAATTAAATTTTACTAGTGAAATAACGTGACAACAGCATCTGGATTAATGTTCACCAAGGAGTTCTGTCGTTGCAAAGTGGAGGTCAGTTAAATTGTCTATTTCCAATTTTAGTAACATTGAAGAACTGAGTTTTGCTGAACAGAACTTTACGAAAAAGAATAATATATGATATGATATGGTATTTAATTTTTATAATATAGTTGTGTTATAAATGAGATATTTTCTTTATATTTTAATTGAGAAAACAAAGTATATAGGTTTAGTCATACAAAATTTTGAGAAATTTTAATATATACTTCTCATAATTTTATCTTAAGATGTCGAATGAGTTAAGAGTTATGGTAGAAATTGGTGTTTTAAAGTGAAAGATATAAATTAAGTTTTTAGAAAAATGACTAATGAGAGAACTAATATTAGAGAAATTGATTTTTATAAGAAACAAAAGTAAAGTCAAGTTGTATTCTTTTTTCTCCATTGAATTCAATTGTTTTGTTAATTATTTTATTCAGCAGTAACCTTATTGCATGTCATTAAATTTTTTTATTTTGAAATTGTGTGTTTTGATATACTGGCCATATATCAGGATTCACTGTTTCTCGAAAATTTCCTTATCTAAAATTAAAATTAATTTAATAACTTGAAGTATAATTTTGGATATTATACAGTGGATGAGGGAGAATACAATCATTATTATTTTGTATATGTCTCAAAACATTAAGAGGACAAACTTGTTTAGTTTAATATGTACACCTCTCATTTTTTCTTATCAGCATTCCTGAACATCTGTGAGTTGATCACGCAGATTTCTCAGAGAGATGTGTTCAAAATTAAGTAAGGTGATACAGTTTATATTAGTGAATGTGTGATGCAAGAGAAAATCAAGAATTTTGTCTATGATACGAATTTTTAGAAGGTTACGGAAAGATTCAAAATATTGTATGCGATATTGTTAAGTTACAGTGAATATTGAGAAAATTTTCATACATACTAAAAGTTATTATTGAAGTGAGTCCACTTTTCCGACTCAAAAATAATAATAAAGTGCTCTTATATTCTTGTATTCTTTTATTCCTATATTCTTATAATTTTTAAATTTTATAACGCATATGAAATAAAACATTGTTTATTGTGTTGGAGAGTGCATAGAAGTTGTGTGTTATACACCGTTTTCATATTATTAATAATTTCATTTTATTAGTATCTATATTTTTTTTTATCTTTTTAAAAAATGTATTTCATATATGCAAAATGTGTGTAACAATATAAGGTATTACTACGATGGCGCCAGAGTAGATTTTTATACAAAATTATTATTTTAACATTTGTATAATTTAATGTATTTTTATATTTACTATCTTATTGTTTGATATATTTTTTTCCAATATAAATTTTTTTTGAAAACAATATCTACTAGCTATAATACGAATCTATTATTATGAAGGAATATGAGGAAACGCGAGCTCTTATTCTAGATGTCGAATAGATTTGAAAAAGCTAATCTTCAATTATATGTATGGAAATTAATTTTTATCAATTAATATGTTGGAAGTGTCTTTACTGTGTTTGTTGTTATAGTTACGTTTATTGTATTGCTTTTTGATTTTAGTATTACTATTGCTTAAATATTTCTACTGTGTTTAATATGTCCTTCTAAATAATTTTATGTATTGTTTTGTGTTTATTGAAAATTGATTAAGTTTGTAAAGAGAGAAAAACACCACGCCATGACTCCCTTTTAAAATTGGGGGGGGCAAATGTAAGGATAATTAAATTAGATTAAAAATTAAATTCCCTATCTAGCACTTGACTCATCTTTCTCAGTTCCCATATTCAAGTATCAAACTAATCACCCATTTATTTCTTCCGAACTATGGCCTAGTCAATAAACATGTCTAATTCCAGATCGTTCGATTTAATAGTCAACATATGTCAGCATTAACTTGCAAGCACCTTTTTCAAAGCAGCGATACTTACCATATGTTTTTCAAGTGTTATCCACTTGAAACCACCACCATGGCGTGCTTTTTCCTTTCTGCTCTTAGCGTCAGAACAGATGTACAAATGATTGAATAAAGATCTTCCCTTTTTCTAACTTTTAATCTGATTCTGCCTTCAAAATCCTGACATATATATATATATATATATATATATATATAGCATATATACAGCATATATATAGCATATATATATAGCATATATATATAGCATATATATATATAACTAGCATATATATATATATAGCATATATATATATATATATAGCGTATATATATATATAGCATATATATAAATAGCATATATATATAGCATATATATATAGCATATATATATATAGCATATATATATACATATATATACATATATATATATATAGCATATATATATAGCACATATATATACATATATATATAAATATAAATAGCTTATATATATATATAGCATATATATATAGCATATATATATAGCATATATATATAGCATATATATATATATATATTAGCATATATATAGCATATATATATATAATATAAATAGCATATATATATATAGCATATATATATAGCATATATATATAGTATATATATATATTAGCATATATATAGCATATATATATATATATAAATAGCATATATATATATATATATATATATATATATTATGCTATTTACTTCCTATGTAAGGGTATTTCTTGGGAGGGGGAATTTGCAGCAATAACTTGAGAAAACTTCCATTTTCTTTTTAAAAAGAAAATGAGCGTTTAATTTATTATTATGTGTCTAAAATCTATAACTTCTCTTAAATGAATTATTGCTAAAAAATGCTGCAATCCGAAGCAGCAGAAAGGCTGTTAGCAACGGACCTCGTAATTTGTGCAATCTTCAAATGTCCAGGACAACACCTGAGCACTCTACCCCTCCTCTCTGTACTAACATACCATACATACTCTCTAAACTTTGCTGGATTTAACGTTCATCAGCACCACTACATGGCGAGCATTAAGTGGCAGCAGGACTTGAACACACAACTCGACACTAACAATTTTATCCATGGGATCGCAAACATAAGCTCTAGACTACCTTCGGTAAAAATCTAAAAGAATTGCTAAATTATCAGTAAGTAATGAGATATACATATATAAAATCAACCAATCCATTTTAGACCTTGACTATTTAAAAGTTTGCATGGCCAAAAAATTATAATAAAAGTCAATTATAGCAAGGACGACTCATGCCTTTTTAATCTCATTCTCTAACACTCACATTACACAACTTTAGAAATTTTATAGGTCTCGCTTTATTTAATATAACAGATTTATTTTAACATAGTTATAAATATATTATAATTATTAACATAGTAGCTTTCATTTTTTCCACTCTCAAAATTCACTGAAATAGAAATTTAGTAGCCAATAATTATGTTGATGTCAGATTAAAAATTGCTGGAAATTTAGAACGTAAATTATCATTATAAAAGGGGGGGAAACTTTTCTATGCTGGTTTAAAATTAACTTACATTATTTTTTTCTATTTATTATAATTTATTCATTTGCTTAAAATTATCCTACCCAAGGCGAAAATCTGTTTGTCGTTTTCAGCAAAAACAAAAATCCAAATTGTGATCAAATTCGAAAATTATTCTCGAGAGAATCTTGTAATTTTGGAACTCGGTAAATAATATACGAAAGAACATCTTTAAATTATATCATGCAATTTTCTGATTATTATTTCAAGCTTTTTTGTTTTTTATTAATCTATTAAATTTCCAATTAAACGCCTAAGAGTATTTTTTGTAACAAAATTAATTTTAATTTCTCTACTATCAACTTTTATTAGTTGGGGAAAACGGTTAATGAGAATAAGAAAAAACAACGAATTGTATAAAAGGAAAATAAAGTATACATGTATGTCATAGTACATGGGTCAAGTATTCTTAACAAGTAAATTTTTGGGTGAGTAGCTGTCGAATATTTTATAAGCATGCATGTGCAAAAATCGACGAAGTCTCATTATGTGCAAGGACAACTATTCAAATCTTTTATTTCCATTCCCTTTGAATTTAACCGCTAGGCTGAAACAGTATCCTCTTCCCCAGTTGTTTTCATCTTCTAGGATATAATCCAAAGTTATGGATGTTCCTTTATTTGTACAAACGATAATTTTTACTTTGGCATATCTATTGAAAAAATGATTTAACTTCCTTCAATGAAAAATTGCATTTATTGAAGTATTTAGAACATCTGAAATGGATGGCAATTTTTCGCAATTTTTTTTTAATTATATATACACAGTCCAGTCACATTAATGTGACCACCACGTACTTTCCACTTCAGAGTTAAATAACCAATCACAGAAGGCAGGTGGCAGTACAGTGCAGTTGAGCGTATATAAAGGGTGTGTAAGGGCTTCGGAAAACATTTCAATTGTTGGCGTAATGCAGAAATGAAGCGATTTATCCGACGTCCAAAAGGGCATGATCATTGGCTTTCGGGCTAAGGGTGGAAGCATTTCCGAAACGGCTGAGTTTGTGAACTGTTCGCGTGCCACCATGGTAAAAGTGTACCGTGCATGGCAAAATGGGACTGTTCAAAATCAGCGACGTGGCAAATGTGGTGCACCACGGGCCATAGATGACAGAGGCGAACGACGGTTGCGGAGATGTGTTCGGGCAGATAGACGGGCTACCGTTGAGCAACTGACCACCAAAATGAACCAAGGGGCTACCAAAAGTGTCTCCCAAACTACTATTCAGCGAACATTGCTGCGTCTGGGCCTCCGAAGCAGACGCCTGGTTCGTGCACTTATGCTGACTGCTGTTCATCGACGACGAAGGCTAGAATTTGCACGCCAGTACAGCAGCTGGACGTCCACAGAGTGGCGACATGTAGCGTTTTCAGATGAATCGCGTTTTATGCTCCATCGGACAGATGGACGTTGGCGTATAAGGCGTGAAACCTCTGAAAGGAGCCACCCTGCAACCATTGCCGGAACGGTCCAAGCTGGAGGCGGGAGCATTATGGTCTGGGGAATGTTTTCCTGGCATTCTCTGGGTTCACTGATCATTGTGGAAGGCACGATAGATCAATACAAGTACGCATCTGTCCTTGCGTACCATGTCCACCCCTACATGCGCATTGTTTTTCCTCAGGATGATGGCATCTTCCAGCAGGACAATGCGATGTGCCATACAGCTGCCAGTGTACGTGCGTGGTTCGAAGAGCACCAGGATGAGTTTACCGTCCTCCCCTTGCCAGCAAACTCACCTGACTTAAACCCAATCGAGCATCTGTGGTACCATCTCGATCGAGTTGTTCGCGCCATGGATCCTCAACCGCGTAATCTAGCGCAGCTGGCCACGGCATTAGAGTCGGCATGGCTCAACATCCCAGAGAACACCTTCAGGGACCTAAGTGACTCTCTTCCTGCACGTCTCGCCGCAGTCCACTCTGCGAAAGGTGGTTATTCTGGCTTTTGACAGATGGTCACATTAATGTGACTGGACTGTGTATAAACACTATTCATATTAATTTTTATTTTAAAAACGAAAACAGCTACTTCAGCATTTCTCAAACTGTGGGGCGCACCCCCCCCCGCAAAGGGGGTGTGATAACTCTACGGGAGGGCGCGAGCATATTGAAAAATCGAAAACAAAATATTATTTTTAAAATCATTAATTTACTGAGAGTAAAAAAAATACATTCTGACATTATCAAAAATAAAATTAACATTTGCACTGATATAATACACTTATAAATGTATCAATACTGCACACATGTATTTTATAATTAATTTAAAAATACTAAGTAAAGAATAAGTTTAATAATTATAAATGACCCCGTGGCCGTGTCATATGTAAAATTATATTCAAAAGCACACACACACACACACACACAAGTAATGTAAAAAAAATTGTAAGTCAATTCCTACTTAGATCAACAAAGAAAAATTTTATTTTAGCTACTTTTTATTAAATAGTTACAATTAATATAAATATGTATATACATATGACAGAATCACAACATTAAGTGGCAATTAGTTTTTATTAATTATCATTAAAATATCGTACTGCCATCCAAAACAATCGCGTATAGAACATTTCAGCTCAAATAAACGCTTTAAAATGTGAGAAAAAACCCTTTTCAAGTTTTGACACAAGTCGCCAAAAATGATGCCAACGAGGCTTTATTTGTAATTCTTTAAATAATTAGTTTTAATCAATTAATCTTTATTAATTATAATTAAATTACTGTATTGTCATCCAAAATAATCATGTATATAAAATTTCAGCTCAATAGAGCGCTTTAAAATGTATCTTAATAACGATTGAAAATTCCACGAAGATAAATAAATAAATAAATAGAGAGAGAGTGTGAGCTAATAGTAGGAATTGAATTAACACTTATATTGATAATTTGTACGGTTTATAATTAATTCCTTAACTGCTGATTAAAAGTTACGCGATTCGCTCCCCAATGACACAGTTTTCCATGTAGGCGAGCGTATGGGATGCATTAGGGCGGGGGGGAGAGAAAAGGAATAAATAAGGAAATCCTCTGAAATAGATAAATTCTTTGCAAACACTGTCAAGGTCCTTTTATTGCATTCCAAAGCCTTCGGAATAATTTTATGGATAGCAGTTCTCAGAAAAGATACTTCGTAAAGACGTATATATACGACCACAGCAATTAACGCTTTGCCTGAGACGTTTATATAAGCCAGTAGCACTTTGGAGGTTAAAGTCGTATTGTAGCTTTAGTGTCAAAATATAGTATTATTGGATTAAATACATTATTATTTATACGTAGAGGGCGATGAAAATTATGGTTGAATATTGGGTTGCAAATATTAAAAGTTTGAGAAGCACTGAGATACTTGCTTTTCTTTTACTTTAGTTATATAAGTGTGAGGAAACCTATTTCAAGAACATTTAGCAGTTGTAAATGCGTCTTTGTATTAGTAGAAAGAAAAGGGATACATAACTAGTTTAAAATCTATAATTCTGATTAAAACAATTTAAGTTACTCTTCTTCCTCTATCTTTTACTGTGACTGATCTGGAAAATAAAATCCCTTGTAATGTTTTTTTCCCTTCACAAATCCCCAGAAAGAACTCGTTTTGAAAATAATGTTGCTGCTTAGTCTGAAATAAAAATTTCTTTTCGTTGTATTAGGCTTAAAAAATTGTATTTGCACATCAAAAGAGGTTTTATTAAATTAAATAAATATATTAGAATAAATCACCTTTTTTTAATTTTTTTTCTGAAGTTTAAGAAACGATCTAATATAACTTTGTGAAGAGACAATATTATTATATTTACTTTTTAAAATTATTTCATATTAACAGAAAATTATCTGATTTTCTTTACAAAATACAGCAAACCAAATTTGAAAACTGTAAAATTCTGAATACAATACAAACTTAATTAACAACTTAGCCAGAATAACCTAATGTATGATAAAAGTTTTAAAAGGATAAAATATTTTCCACATTTGAAAAAAAAGTGAGAGTTCACACACTAATAAAAAGTTTTCCGCAGAATTCTATTTCCAAATATTATTAACTCGTTCTTGATTTGTTGCTTATCTGAAACATTTTGTGACTTATATGGTCACACAAGTGTTGCTCAACAAATCACAATAATAAATTAGCATCCTTACAAAAATTTTAATTTTAAATTCTGAAAAACATTTTTGGACCGTTTCTATAATATTCATTAAAAAGGCAGGTATAGTTTAGTAGCTATTGAGGGATTCCAGATTGTACTTTGTCTTGTGATTATACTTTGATCTTCAGTGATAACAGAATATACTTTGTCTTGTAGAAATATATAATTTTCTCTGCACATTTTGAATGAAATAGGGCATCAAAATTTCCGCAAAGGATGAAATAGAAGAAATACGAGGTGTGTGTCCGGAAACTAAGTACCATTTTGGAAGAATTCGCATAGAAAATATTTTTTTAAATAAAAGATCACATCAGAAACTATTTTTCTACATAGTTATCACCATTGTTCAGACACTTTTCATATCGGGAAGCAAACTTGTCTAAACCTTCTTCAATGAAAGATGCCACCAATGAAGACAGCTATTGCTGAAACAGAGCTATTGCTGAGAGCTGTGCCAACTCATTTCAAAACAATCTTATTGTAAACCCTTTTGTGTGGTTTCGCGAATTTTTTCATTCACTTTTTCTGAACCAAACTACCATTTACAGTAGAGGGTTGCCCACTTCGTGCATCGCCATTATCATTGGTGTGCCCATCATTGAATTGTCGAACCCCCTTGTCTCATCATTCATTCCATCACTCATTAAATTTTTACCATAAATTTCTACAAGTTGATTAACGACGGGATAAATAATCATCTTAAACATTCTGAACGTGTTCTTAACACGTGTGAAAATAACACAATCTGACTGTAAGGGTGTCACTGTACTGATAATTAAACAAAGACGCGTATGCACAAGTATTAGATTCCGATACTATTTTGCGGTTTAGGTAGAACAAAATCTTATTTAGTTTTCAGACACACTTTGTAGTTTATTTTTGATAATACAATGATTGATTGATTGAATATTAACGTCGCACTGTTCAGCTACACGAGGGCTTTTGGCGACGGACCACGTAATTTTGAACCATGGTCAAGTGACGTGGACGACACCTGAGCTGGCACCCCCCTCTCCTAACTACCACACCACACCAACGGGAGGACGTTTCAGCTCTCGACAGATTTAACGTGCATCGCTGCCCTACACGGCGGGTCTTTAGTGGTACTGGGCTCGAACCCGTGACAAAGCAAGCCACAGTCCGATACCTATACCACTCGGCTACCGCGGCCACTTTGATAATACAAATGGTAGAGCTAAACATCGTATGTGTGTCTGATAAGAGGATATTTTTATTTGTAATTAAGTCAAGCAATTGATGGCATAGATGTTAAAATATGTTTTCATACACAAAGAGAAGAAAAGTTCAATAAAATCTCGTTTTTTTTCCTGTTCTATTTCGGTTAAGCAAAATAGAACAATACTTTCAGAAAATTCCATTCTCATTCTTATACATTCAAAGTTTTCCTAGTCAAACTCTTCAAATCGCCCGATGACGTCATTTCGAATCTTCTTTAAAACCCAACTTTTGGGTGCTAATAAAACTCAAAAAGGAAAATTGTGAAAAATTTCTGAAAAGGCAAAAAAATTAGAATAAATAAATAAGAAAAATCTTTCAGGGACAAAGAATTCAGAATACTTTTCACTTTTCTGTTGTAAGGGAAAAGGAATTTTTTCTTCGGAAGACATAACCGTGATTTATGGAACCCTAAATGGAACTCTGGCGTAGAGAGAAAATGTGACGTGTCGCGGTTCATCCCTCGGTCCGTAAAAAGGTACGAAATGAAAAATTCGGCTATTCAAAAATTCTTCTTCCCTTTCAAGTCGTCATCAGCATATATTTATAGAAAAATCTGTCTTTCTCCGTCTTTCATTGCAATTCGCATATTACATATTTATGAATCTCTTATTAAATATTAATTTCGTATCATAGTTATTCCATAAATCGAGATCGTGGGAGAAAAGATATCAGATTTATTTCTTATATGGATATGCTTGAATTCAGCAATAATTCAAAGATGGGTAAAAGCAGTTTTTTTGTGGAGCAGTTAAATTGGGAAAAAGTTACCCATGTTGAATTCTTTAATGAGAAACATGAAGCAAAAGTTTGTGTGTGTGTGTGTGTGTGTTATGTATTTTTAAAAAGTTATACATAAAATGTACAAGTATGTGAAAATTTTCATGTGCTGAAGATTTATATGATTTTAAAGTCGATCTCTCTGTAACTTTTTTTTTTAGGTTTATAATACTGATTTTATTTACTCTTCTTTGGAGAAACAAAATAAGTATATTTGGAATTCATAAATAAAAAATTTAAGGTATAATTTCGTCTAAATATTGATTTTTTCCCTTTCATCATGAGAATATAATTCCACATGTTGACATATTATCTAACATATTAGCTGTGTTATGTAAGGACGGATTTTTAATGAAAGTATACAAACTATTGTACATTTTTGTAATTAATCAATCGTTTTACATTTCTGTTTTCCCATCAAGTAGAGAATCATCCAATATACCAGCACATTTTTCATGCCAGCACAAACTAAACCATTACAGACTAAAGTTACAAAATTAAAGCCACGATGCAACGTATCTCTCAATTTTTCGTAAGAGAAAATTTTTTCACACTCTAAATAACAATAGCTAAAATGAACTGTCTATTTTTGATGGAAAATATATAATCTTCTTAAAAAAAGGTAAAATAGAGCTTTAAGAAAAATCGTAGTAATTATCTACATTAATTTAATTCCTTATTTGACTTGATAACATGAAAAAAAGTATTTTTACAATTAGAATTTTTTAATTTAAAAATATATTTCGTAACTATATAAATTTGCTTTAGAAAAAGTACAGAAGTTCTATGTAAAGTGACAAAAATATGAATATGTTTTGATTACTTTAACAATTTTTCTTCGCTAATGAAGATATTTTTTATTCTTCTATGAAACTATAATTTTGTTTTAATTTGAGCTCATAATCTACAAATAACATTTCATCATTCTTTTGTAATTTACTTGCATATTTGCTCCGTTACACTGGCGCACATACACTCAACTATTACATCAAATTTATAAATGATTAATATTTAACCAAAAATATTCAAATCAATTAAATTAATGATTAACAATGGTAAAAAAAACATTGGCTTGAATCGTAAGTAAAATATTATATTCTAAAGTGCATTAATTTGAACACATTTGTGATCTTAAATTTTATCATGAAACCAATTCTTAGAAACGTAGAAAAGTCCAATTTCAATAGAAAAGGAAATCGATAAATGAAGGTTCTTACTCTCTGTCAAAGATTTATTTTTAAGACTAGAGAACCAAGCGTACAAAATAAATTACCCTAATTTATATTGTGCCACAGAAACATTTCTTTAAGAAATTAAAGAGGTTTCTAAAATGGAAAACCTTGAAATACTTTTCTATGTGAAGAAATAAAAAATATTTTTTTCTTTCAGAATAACTGCAACAGAATCAAAATATCAAATTGTTACAAGACAAAAATATACTATGTAAAATTCCTATTTACGCATTATAATTTTTATAGAGTAAATAAACAGGCTTGCAATGGCTAAATACTGTAAGCTGAACCTCCTTGCATACATAATTTATTTGGGGGATGGGGTGCATTATTTATTTAATAAATGCATTGTTAACAATATACATTATGACATATTTGCTGGTCTTTCCTTTCTGGTCTGTCCAATGAGCTAAGCAAATCCAAGAGTTCAACAATATTCAAAATATCCAAGACAAGGAGGGCACACTTTGTAACAAGTCCCAAAAAGGAGAAAAGAAGCTTAGGGGTGGATTGATCAATATAACATTTTCCCCACAAGGTGAAAATTTTATTCCTCTGAAGAAAGGACTTCAAATGACCACTTAGCAGTCTTGGCACTGCAGTTTGCTTACCAGTCATGTACCGGAGGAGAACGCAAGAAAGATCGATTGTAGATTTAACTCTTGAAGTCCCTAAAACGGTTAAGGCGGTGTAGGTAAAAGCCATTGAAGTACCCTTCTTTCAGCCAAGATATCAGGCACTTTATTACCACTGATATCGATATGTTAAGGAAGCGACTGAAAACATATATCTTGGAAGAGAGAAAATTCTGGTAGTAAAGTTATAGAGATAAGTTAAAACACCAATACTGCGACTACGTCGGGGAAATAAAAATCTAGATATCTAGTCAAAAAAGAAGCAAATTTAATATCCACTTTTATTTTAGTAAAATTCAGTATTATAAACAGGGGGTTATATAGATATCAAAATAATGGAAACGCCTGTGAATAAAAGATATACATTTTTAATGCGCTTCGAAAGCATTAAAATATAAAAACAGCTTCTAGTTTGTTTTTTTTTATAATTAGAAATGTATATATTCTGGTAGTATGGAGTAGCTTTATTGAAGTTCTGAAAACCTTGGATTTTTTTCAAAAGCGTAAAATGTCGGACCTCTCAGATTTTTAAAGAAGCCAAGTTGTAGAAGCCCGTCTAGCTGTGGTAATGTGACCGAACCATCTCAACTTTTAGACTTTTCTGGAAGTTCCGTGTCTAGTCGTGATAGCGTACACGCACCGCGCAAAATAAGCTCGGCAAAGTAAAATAGTGGAAGAAAAGAGAAGTTCAGTGAAAGAGACCGATGGGTATTGAAGCGGATTGAAATCTCTAAAACGCGAACAGTTGCAACAAAAATGCTCGCAAAACTCAATCAGCATCTAGATTCTCCAGTGTCAATTATTAAGGTTAGAAAACACCTTCATAAACAAAAAATTTACGCAGGACAGCAATTCTCAAGACATTTGTCACAGATGTTAATGCCAAACGTTGTCTACAATGGTGTCACACTCACAGAAGCTGGTCGATTGAAAAATGGAAGTAAAGGGTCTGACAAATCGTCTTTCATACTTATCCCTACAACAGGACGGGTGCACGCTTGGAGGACACTTGCGCAAGCGTATGGTTGTAATTGTCTCCTTCCTTCTGTCAAACATGGAAGTGGATCTATCATGATATGGGCAGCCGTGTCGTAGTTTTCTACTGGATCATTCGAAACCCTAAGTGAGGGAATATAAACACCGCACTGTTGGGCTACACAAGGGCTTTTAGCGAAGGACCTCGTAATTTTGAACCATGGCACCACCTGAGCTGGCACCCCTCTCTCCTATCTACTAACCCACATCAACGTGAGAACATTTGAGCTCTCGACATATTTAACGTTCATCGCTATCCTACATGGCGTGTCCTTAGTGGTACTGGGCTCGAACTCATGACACACCACGCAAAGTCTGTTACATTGAACCCTAGGCTGTCACGACTTCATCGTAACCCTGGAAGGAAGAATCGTGGGGAGAAATATAGAGAAATATTAGCCGGCCATGTTCATTCTATGATGACTACTTTATTTCTTGCAGGAGATGGAATTTTTCAGGATGATAAGGCATGCAGTGGGATCTGATCAATCATGGTTTGATGAACACGAGGATTAAGTTAAATATCTACCTTGTCCCGCACAATCACCTGACCTCTATTAACTAAACCATTATGGTTTATTTTAGAGCGTTTGGTATGGAATCAATATCCTCCACTAACATATCTCCCAGAACTTTCACATCATTTCCATGAAGATGGTACAATATTTTTCTAAGCACTATTCAGCACTTGTAGGAATCGATTCCTAGACGAATGCATGCTGCATTACATGCCAAAGTGATTCTACACCGTAAAAATAACAGAATCTTTTGAAATATAAGGTGTTTCCATTATTTTAATAACAACATATATATATATATATATATATATATATATATATATATATATATATATATATATATGTATATATATATATATATATATGTGTGTGTGTGGCCGCGGTAGCCGAGTGGTATGGGTATCGGACCGTGGCTTGCTTTGTCACGGGTTCGAGCCCAGTACCATTAAAGACCCACCGTGTAGGGCAGCGATGCACGTTAAATCTGTCGAGAGTTGAAACGTCCTCCCGTTGGTGTGGTGTGGTAGTTAGGAGAGGGGGGTGCCAGCTCAGGTGTCGTCCACGTCACTTGACCATGGTTCAAAATTACGTGGTCCGTCGCCAAAAGCCCTCGTGTTGCTGAACAGTGCGACGTTAATATTAAATCAATCAATCAATCATATATATATATATATATATATATATATATATATATATATATATACCCACCCATCAGAAAATTATCAATTCAAGCAAGAGTTTTTCATTTACTTTTAAAATATCAAAGAGCTTTATGAGCAATTTGTTAGACCGCACCCATTTAAAAAATCAAATAAATTCACCATTAATCAAGTCTAAAAATAGTACTACGGTAGGATTAATAGATTTTGAAGCCCAGTGGTTGAGTGGTTCGCGCTTCTGCACCACAGGTCAGAGGTTCAAACCTCAGGCTGGCCAAGGTCAACTCAGCCTATCATCCCTTCAGTGGGTTGCTAAATGAGTAGCAAGTTTGCTTGGGAACTTAACGCTGGGGGTTTTGCGTCAGGCTGACTGCCTGATTGGAACATTTGCTCACGCACCACAGGGCCCAAGGTCACTGATAAGGGCGCAGTAGGACTTGGCTCTCATGGACTGTTTCACCACTGAGTTAAGTTAAGAATTAATGGGTTTATGGCATACTTAAGCGACGATACAGAAAAATGCCATGCATCAAAGCTTTTAAACCAAAATAAAATATTCATTTATTTCCCACAATTTACAATAACATCTAATTATATCTATGAGTTTCTTTTATTTAAGTTAATTTATTTAGAACGGTTTTATTTGATCTACTACGTACTACTTCAAATTAATCATATTTTCTAAAATTATTTATGAAAATATGGAAAGACAGCCAAAGGCCTTTTTGTTTTATAGACACACGTCTAATTTAAAGATATAACCAGTAGGTTGTGTTTAAGTCAGTGCTTCTCAAACTTTCAATACTGGCGCCCCCCTTATCAATCACAATTTTTATCGCGCCCCCCTTATACATTAATAATGTACTGAATGCAACAATAATGCACTTTTTTTACGCTAAAGTAATAATCTTAATTATATACCGTACAAATTCATGACATAAGTATTAAATTTTGTACATGTTGCTTTTAAGCAAAAAAATATTAAGTAACAGGATAATTATTATGTTATTTTTCCTTTCTCTAATTTTTAAATTGGAACATATTGCAAAATGCGGTGGCTGCTTAGAAGACAAAATATAGATATCAGCTTTTTTTTAGAAAGAACTCAGTGGGTCAATTTCTATTCATATAAGCATTCCTTTCAAAAATTTGCTCTGTAAGACAAGCCCATGGAAGTCGCTAATACTTATTAAACTTGTTCTTAATTTAGCATTAATTAATTAGTTCTAAAATACTCTGTGCAGCACTGATACATTAAAAGTACACCGGCTAAAGTACCCGCTATTTGCACGAGTTCATTTATAAGAAAATAAAACATTATTGATGTAATCGCTGAATTTTAAGGAGAGTAAAGCCAAGTGCGCAACAATGTTTACAAAAAAGTAAAATTATTTTTTTAAATCATTGCTCAAATTATAATTAGTTTTAAGCAAACTGTAATTTTAAGCCTCACAGAATTAGCATTTAGAATTGATGTTGAATAATGAACAATAATATAAAATTCCGATGAGAAATAATTGTATTATTTTTAATATTGAAAGGGAAAAGACTTCAACATGTTTTAAACCTGGAGCAGGCACGCACTCGATACTAATGGTCGAGTGAGGTTATTGAGCCACCCCAATCTTTTTCTTTTATAATTATTTTTATAGTACACAATAAAAAGCGTAATTCCAGTGAATAATTTAATTAAGAGAAAATATACTCACCTACCTTCAAAAACACAGAAAATATTTCGGAAAAAAAGTTATCACACCGGGAACTCAGTCAAAACAAGTACCTTAAGATTGCAAAAAAACGTTTGTCACTCCCAAAAAAGAGGGAGATATGTGACAAATATAATTTAGTTCACACGTTAAGACTGTCAAACAGGAGGATAGTGTCAGAGCCTTTGGTAACAATTAAACAGTTTTGCCAGAATTACCGATTTCGTGCACTCTGTGCTCGGCGTGACAGCTCCGGAATAAAAGTGTATTTATTACAATATGGATGCTCAAAAAAATTATGTAAAACGTTTTTCATTATGCTTTTTATATGTTTGGGAATAACTCATAGAAATAAATCTTGGCCAAGTAATCCTTCAAAGAGCTCTCTGTGCTTTTTAAAAAATCATAAAAATATTTTACAAGGAAAAAATCACAGCAGAAATAGTTTATTTGCAACTTCCTTAAATGAAAAAACCAATACACATAAGAGCAGGAATGTAACTAACCGTACAAGAAAGTTCGAAGGTCACACCGCAGCAACTACATTCTGCTGCCTACAGCTGATGACAATAATATAACAGTGATGAATTTTTTATCTTCCTAAAAAGCTTTTTTTTCGGTTATGGGTCTGGGTTTTGTTTTTTCTTATTTTGATTTGAAAAGAAACCGTAATAGAAGTAGAAGCTTTAATTTTTTAATACGTAATATCGCAGATATATAAATTATATAAGTGTAAATGTGTATTTTTTTTATTATGTCAAAAAGTATTTTGTTTTACTTCATTCCAGTAAATAATTTTTTTAATCTTTTATTTTCGATATGCTCGCGCCCCCCTTGTACGTTTATCGCGCCCTCCCAGGGGGGCGCGCCCCACAGTTTGAGAAACACTGGTTTAAGTTTAAGCAGTTGAGCATAAGAACACGGCACTGGGAATAGTTGTGCTTTAAACAGCTATTTATTGAGTTTTATGTAAATTTTTCATAAGCATGATTTACAAACAATGTCATAGACTCTTTTGTAAGCAAATTAAATAAAACAATCAATGTTTTTAAGGAATGTATCCTATTATTCTTGTAAATAACCACCAACATCGGTTTTTCATGCTATTTTTTAAGCTGTCGAGCTTTGGAATAGAAAATAGTGCTGATACGAGAACCCTTTCTTTAGCTCATTTTAAAATTTAGGGGATCGAGCTTAACATTCCACTTTCAACAAATTTTGATGTCAAGACATACATTAACAAGTCCAGCTTGGTGAGGAGCATATAGAGTATATAGAGTAAAAATCTCTGACAGATATTTCACAGAAGTGAGAGTTCCTCCTTGAAACACATTCATGTAAATGTGATCACTCAGAAAGATTCCAGCGCAGGCCATGATCCGAAGAACTTATCTTAATCCCTTCCATTTTCAGCTTTCGCAAATGGCCGCTTCTAGACATGATTGTTACCCTAGTGCAAACAAATGAATATGTGGAAACACAAAGAAATTCCGGACAAATTACAACAGTGGGCAAGTTGCAGTTTTTTCTGACATAAGTGCCCAATTCTTTATAAAAATAAAGGTGGATATAAATTTTTCACAAGGCTTTATTTAATTAATTTATGATAATTCATATAAACTTTTTTTGCCTTTACTATTAATCTTTTGACGGCGAGGGTTAAATAAGCTGTTAGAAACTTAACTTTTAGAGGCCTTTAGGCTGTAAAAAAAATGTTGAGAACTATATTTCCTCGATTGGTAAAAATATAAACCGTTATCCAGAGTTAAGAATACTGACATAAAAAATGCGATATTCCGAAAAAAATTAGTTCAATGGAAAATAATTTGGTGCAGACTGTGTAGCAGACAATGCCAACAAAACTTTCAAATACAAATGAAATAAAATGTAAGAGTCAAATGTAGGGTGAAATGCAATTAAAAGCCATAGTGGTTAAAGCAGGATATTTTACAGCACTAGACTCGTCAAACTAATATAGAGTGTATCCACCACGTACAGATTTAAAAGCGTCATATTGTACACTAATGTTGTTAATAGGGAGAGGGTGTTGATCAAAGAATGGGGCTAGAAATCCTATTCTTCCAAAACTAACAGTTTTAACACCTGAAGGGGAAAGGGTTGATTGGAATACAGTGGCTCTACCTAGAGCATCCCAAATGTTCTCAATAGAATTCAGTTCCTGCGACGGTGAATACCTCTTCTAAATATTCATAGATAAATGCAGCTATGTGTGTTCGGTATTATCGTCCATAAAAACAATTGAGTAACAACAGATCTTCCAAAAAAACCACATATAAGATTTGAGAATCTCCTCCGTATATCTTAGTTTGGTTAATGTACCTCAAAGTAAGGTATTTAGTAATGTACAACCATTCGTGGTACTCTCCAATACAGTGATGTCACTGTCAACTTAGTGATGAATTTCTCGGCTGTTTGCAGGACGACAGTTGTGCTTTCTACGCTCTCTTCAAATGAATTCTCACAGCGAATTCATCTCGCGCTTAATCTGGACTCGTCAGTGAAGAGAATAGGAGACCAATCTTTACACATAAATGGCCCTTTAGCTGTCTGTCGAAACACAATTAATATTTATGGAAGATATCAGATCACACACAATCTGAAAGAAGAGGATATTCACAGTATTATACAATTTGCGAGGTCAGTGGAGCTCAATCCTGTAGAGAATATATGTAATACTCTAGAAAGCGCCATTGCGCGTTGTCAAATATTACAGTCAAATATTTCAAATATTACAATCATTAATTTTTGAAGAATAGGAGTTGCTGTTGCAATCGCTCATGAACACTCCCATTAACAATATGAGGGCTTGTTGTAACTGCACATTTAAGACTGTGAGATATAGTCATACTTCTTATTAGTACCAACAGTTTAGGGTTGGGATTTATCCTGTTTTAACCAACGTAGAGGGCTCTAAATTGCGTATTGTCCTGAGTTGCTTTTTTATTACAATTTGTTTATGTGTTACTATCGTGTCTATCTCACAGCCTGATGCAAATATGGTGCTTAAAAAGTGTATTTCAAAATTTTATAGAGCAAATATTTTTTATCAGTATATATTAACTAATTATTTCTTTTTATAAAATTGGACTAGAATTGTACCAAAATTATTAATAAAAGGTCTCAATCTTTTAAACCATTTAAAATGTAAAAGAGGCATCGGATATAAAATTCTATATCGCTTCCTTTCGTTTTTTGCTCCCATTTGGTATAACACGCAGCAATGTCTTTCATCTTGGTAATCACACTGAAGACTAGAGTACAAACTAATAGTCGGTATTATCAATTATTTTATGAATAAAATTATTGGTAAAACCCGTAATACGTATCATATTGTTAGTATAATCAGGACTCAAATTTATAGATCATCAGATAAAAAGTACTTATTCTAAAACACGATTGGAAGTTTGATTGATTAATTTGTTTTAACATAGCACTATTCGCAAAATATTTCATTTGTATTTTACTTATAATTTAAAAGAAATTATAAAATAAACCATAACTAAAATTTACCAGTTGAAAACAAATATTGCCAGCAATGTTTTTTCGCAGATGATTATCTTTTGTATAAATATATTTCAGATATTAAGCAAGAAATACATAAAAATGATAAAAAATTTTACAAAATTTCTCATTTTTTTTAACTTTGAGTTCACATTGCTTACAAAATTGCAAGAACCAATTTATTATAGAAATATGAAACACATTTCATATGTCCTAAAAGTTAAGTTAAATACTGAATTTTTATTTGTTTTTATTTGCAGTTACCTCTCATCAGAATTGTTAAATCCTTTTCTAAAAAAAAAATTCAAAATAAATGAAATGAAATAATTCTTTGATTTCTTATATATATATAATTTCACAAAACAAATTTTTTCAAACAAAAAAAGCCTTTCAAGTCTGCTCAACAAATAAAAGATTATGTTCTTTAAAAGTAAAATACTTCACAAGGCAAACATTTTTTCCACGTTTTTACTTTTAGTTAACAGCGGGTATTTCCTGTAAACATAAGCAATTTTAAAATTACTTTTTTTAAATAGAAATGTAAATTTAATTTTCAAATTTAAAATTTCGAAAAAACAAGGCTGTTGTTCATTGCATGTACGAGTGCCATTTTAAAATTAAATAGACGATATTGAGACTTTTTAACCGGCGGCAAAAGCTGACGGAAGTACGAAATAGACAAAAAATGGTAGTTTTTTTACTAAATAACAATGTATGGCCGCTTCGGCACCAACAACGTCGCTATCGATTCAACGCCAACCTCCTTCCAAACATCCAGTGCCATCAAGATAAACCATAAAGCGACTGACCGAAGTAATTCCGTTAAACCCATCAAACAAACCTCGAATAATTTCATCTTGCCTTCAGTCTCAGTGAATAAAAACACTTGTCCTTTTTTTCCCACGTGAATTTAATTCTTTTTTTTAATTCTGCTTTCGCTTTATCTTTGAACAAAAGAGCTTTTAAACAGCTTTTTCTTAAAAATATAATGTTGACGTTTCAAAGTTAAGGTCTTGTGTATTTTGTTCTGAATTTTTAATCATTTGTTTAATGCAAAAATTTCGGGTTTTTCAAATTTTTTTTGCGACTGAGTGTATTACAAAGCTTTTAAAAAGTTTTTAAATATTGTTACATTTATAATTTTGCTTAAGAATATGTTTTTAAATGAACTTTTAGGTTATGTGCTTTTTATTTAATACATCTGCTTTACAAAGTACTATTTTAATTATTTAATATTCATATATTACAAAGCATATTAGGCTGATTTCATATTTTAAAGAAGTTTTTTAAATATTGTATATACTGTACTAAATTAATTTAAAGCTATTTTAATAAAACATGCTCTCAAAAATGAAAATAAGTTTATTACTTTTTCTATTTTTGAGTTTTACAAAAATTTGCTAAAATTTCACATATAATTGTGATTTTTATGAAATTCCGGCAATTTATTTTAAATATTGTTGATTAAATATTATTATTTATTGGTATTGAATCCTAAAAAAGCCTTTATATGTTTAAATATGTTATTTTGTCAAAAAGTACTCTGAACGTGTTCGGATACCTTAAATCAATAACAAGTATATACAGAGTGTTCGCTCAGGTCCGTTGTCAATTCAATAATTTCTGAATGGCTATAGTCGTGAAAATGGAGTCTAGGTACAGTAAAGTTGCCACGAGGTACACAAAAAACTACTTACATTGCCACTTGGTGAATAATATTGGAATTAGTAATTTAATCTCAACAATAAGAGATACATGAAAAAGCCTGTTACAAAGTTGTTCAGCACCATCGATATTTAGTAAAAGAAGTCACCTTCCGTAAAGTAATGTTAAAAATGGAAGGCTTAAAATTGACTATCTTGAATGAACTAGGCGTTCATCCTTATCACCCGACATCTGTGCATGCACTAAAGGTAGGATATAATCAGAGACGCTATGATTGGAGCAACTTCAGACATGAGCAGCTTGGAGTTCCCACCAACGCAGACATCATATGGACGGATGAGGCATGTTTTGCTCGTAATACTACGCACAATGAGCAGAACATCTATTTTTGGTCACTGAATAATCATAATTGTGCTTTCAAAGTTCGACATCAAGTTCACTGGTCGATAAATGTCTGATGAGGAGTATTCAAAATCAGACTGATCGACAAAATATTTTGCGAGGGCACGTTAACGGGATCAATATACTTGTCATTACTGAAGGAAGCACTAGCCGAATTCTTAGAGTACTTGCCATTGAGTGACCTCGTCAAGGCATGATCCAGCATGACGACGCCCCATCGCGCAAGGTATCAAGTGTCACACAATTCATTCGAAAAACATTCTAGCAACAAGTCATCGGGTATCGTGGTTGCGTTGAATGGACTGCTATGTCTCCTGACCTGAGCACATTGGATTTTTTTTCTGTGGAGATGCATCAAACAAAGAGTGTATGCAACACTTCCATTAACACTACAGGAATGTCTGCATGGATGCTTGTGCCATGCTGAAGAAAGTGCAGCGGGAAATGGCAACCCGTGTCCAGATGTGTATTGTTGCTGAAGAACACTTTTGATCATGATAGAAAAATGAGCCTCATTTCCAAAAAGTACAGTTTTGTTCACCTTGTTTCGCATCACCTGTCACAATGTCTTGACCCAGCGGACGATCTTGAAGGGGTCTTTTTCCATCTAGAATTGTCAGTTCACGTGAATAAACAAACAGACCTTCCTGCCTATCTAAAGCAACTAACTATAGAGATAATTGGAGATATACCAATTGACACCCGTTCAGGTTTATACGGATGGCAATAGAGACAATTATTATCGATCTGGAAGCGGAATTTACATCAAATCGCAGGACCATATCTTAAGAATCCAGAGGAGAAATTCAGACGGTTGCTCGGTTTTTTCGCAGTGAGCTAATAGCCATTGATGAGGCCCTTGGTTCTCTTCTATTTCTTCCAAATGGAAAAGAGATTTGGATACTGTCTGATAGTAGAAGTGCAATACAGCACTTGTCCAATTGGCAAAATGTGAGAGATAATGTTGCAGTGTCAATACTCATCAAGTTAAAATGACTTTAAACATCGTATCAAATTCATCTGCAGTGAATTCCCTCTCACGTAGATCTAGAGAGAAATGAGATTACGTACACTTTGGCCAAGGCTGGCGCTTGCGAGGTACCAGAGCCGTCAGCACCCCTCACCTTTTTGAAGACTTTCTCTACAACTAAACACCAAAATAAGACCGCTTGGATTGTCCCCCCCCCCAGAGCACCATTAGTATCAGTGTTCTCGTCCTGGAGGCTCTCTGGCTCACTGCTTTAAAAGACAGGATCAAATACTTCTAGTCCACTTTCGAAGTGGCCATCTTAAAACAATGATATTTTCTGAAGGATGCAAGAGCTTTGAAATGTGCACGAACTGTTCTTCTGAGCCGGCCTCGCCTGCTCACATCCTCGAATGTCTAGGGCTCACTAAGAAGGATTTAGCAGACGATCCCTTGTTGGTGTTGAATTTTTTTAAAGTGTACGAAATCATGGATCTGGTCAATCACTGCTGACCAATGGGGGAGTGCGACAACACAGTTTTGTTCAGCACGATTGATCACGTTTTATGCCTTGTGCTGCTGATTTATATAATTTTTGTGAGCAAGATATTTTTTTGTAATAATTGACTCTTTTCATGCATCTCGTACATTTTTTTAAAATATAAGAACGCTAACTCCAAATTAATTCACTAGGTGTATTGATGGTAACTTTACTATACCTAGAACCCTCTTTCATGACTATAGCTCTTGTCGTTCACAAATTATTGGGGGGGAACAGACTTATGAGGGAAAACCGTACATCTTAATAAATTTAGTTCCTATTATTTTAGTTATGTATGCGTACAGAAGATATTTATCTGTATCAAACAAAAAAGAAAAGACCTTCAGAGATTTTTAAGGCTCTTAAATATTTGACCCTCTCACTGTGCATCCCGCAATTTCCACGGGCAGTGTAGATGTTGCAAAATTTGCTACATATGAAAAAAATGCAAAATTTGCTACATATGAAAAAAAATGCAAAATTTGCTACCCGGGATTTCAACGGGTATGTATATTTTCCGACTTTTTAACTGTGCAACCCATTCTGTTCCTGTTTATGTTTTTATGTTCATATTTTGATTAATTAGTCTATATTTTAAAATAAAAACTTTTACAAAAAATTTTTTATTTAAATTCTAAAATTAAGATTTAATATATGTAGATTTAAAATACGTAATGAACCAATACGCAATTTTTGAACCTACTTTGATAAAATAGCTACGCAGTGAGAAGGTTTATATCAAAAGATTACTCGTTTATCGAACAATTAAGAGATTTAACAGCATTACAAACCATACTAGAATCAGTCGACCTCACTCCTTGAAGACATTAGCTCTCGTAAAAGCAATCAAGGAGTGAATTCATAGAAATACTTTTTGACTCTTCTTGTTTAACAGATGAAATATCAAAAAGAACAATGTGTCACATTGTAAACGAAGACCATAGGCTAAGAGGATAACAAATAATAACTAGCCATTTTCTTACAAATTAATTAAAGTGCCATAAGTACCTTAAAGCAGTGTTCCCCAACCTTTTTATCGCCGCTGATCGTTCAACGTTTGTTAATTTTACCGCGGCCCGCTGAGGGGGGAGGACGTTGATTGTTTATATTTTAGACCGTGTTGATTTAATAATTTTAATTTAATTGTATTTAATCGTAATTTCAGGATAAAATATTGCTACATCGAAAAATGAATATAAAGTGATTTAACAAGGAATATAAAGTGATTTTCTTAAATGTAGCCCAAACCCAAGAAAAATATACCACAGTAAATAAAAGGGAAATAATTAAATGTTTCTTGTGCGAACCGGTATTATTTCATCCACAGATCGGGGGCTGGACACGACTGCCTCAAAGCGATAGCAACGACAGCACGCTCATAGCGATCATAGATGAACTCTGCTTGCCAAAGAGGACATTTTTGCTAAAAGAAAAGGCTAAAGAGCTCCAGCGGTGGTTAAAGGTGGATGTACAGGACTTCATACAGCTCAAATATTGTACTTCTAGCCGTCCGTATTTAAATCAATTCGACTATGAATTGTGGTCAGCATTAGAGGCGAAGGTGTACTAAAAACGGCCTCCAAATTTGAATACCCTTTAAGATTTTTGAAGGAAAACACACACAAAATTGGCAATTTCTTTGGAACTTGTGCATGCCTTGAAAGATGAGTGGTTGAAAGACTGAAATCCTGAGGGAAGTCAAAAGGTTATGAACTTGAATAAAAGATTAAATTTGTTAAATTTAAAAGTAAACGAAAACTTTCAGAATATTTATTTTTAATTTGATTATATTTTTTTTTACTTTAACTTCTTTATAATTATATCAGAACTAATAATACAAGTAGATGTTTATATAAAAGAATTTATCAAATATTAAATTTGACATAATAACAATTTTAAAACATTTTCAAAATTCATCGTAATGGTAATTTTATCAATAGTTTATAAAAATCTTCAATTAATTTTTCTTCTAAAATTTTATTAAAAACGGAAAATTCGATGTTCTTATTTTTTTACAGGAAAAAAATTTTAAATTGCTAAACATTTTATTAAATTTTGCAAACAAAACAAGAAAGTTATAATAAGGAATTCTCGTGATCAAAACCTCTTATTTAAAAAGTCAAGACCTATTTATATATATAAAGTGAAATACGTACCTAAAATAAAATATAAAGAATTGAAACCACTCTTTCTTTTCACAAGCATGCCTTGAGAGCTTTTATATGTTTGAAACAAACGAAGGATCATTTACTTTCGGCTTGATAAAATCATGCCAAAAGTCATTAAATTCACTTTTACTCAAAAAGGTAGTCTAAAACCTATCTTTCTAAATCTAAAGTAAAACCACTTAACGAAAGAGAAAACAGAAGTTCATCGAATAGATTTCTTTCCCAAATACATATTGGCATTTCCACAAATGTTACTTTTTTGATAGATTTTGTGAAAACTTTTTTGCTCTCCTGTAACATGTTTAAGTAATAATACACTTTATTTCTATGGCTTTAAATATCCCTCAGATATAAAGGTTTGATTGAAAGTTGTTTTCTTAGTGTGAAAACTCAGGCATCAATAAGTTAAATATAGCCCTTTTTGTTATCGCACTGTAAAACAACTTTTAAAAGATACAAATCTAAAGTAATGTGACTTTTTATATTGATCTCTAACTGTATTGAATAACAGAGGAATTTTCTTGAAAATAATAAGAAAATTTAACTGATAAACTCAAGGCAAAATTTAATCATGGTAATATTTAATATCCGACGAGATCCTCCGTTAGATGGTGCCACCACTGAAGTAGCTCTCACACTTGGGGGATTTGCTGTGTCTACAAAGACCTTGTGCCAAAATGCAGTCCATTTGAAAAAAAAGTTTTTGAAGAAATTATCAAATGAAAACAGAGAGAGAAATAGCTATGTATTCACAGTATCATCTTTTGTTTTTTCCAGTTAACTTTCGGGATTTTATCGTGATTGAGGATGCCCTCCTCTGTGTATGCTATATTTCTTCTATCTTATGATTTTATTTTTTTAAAAAAGAGCCAAACCTCTTTAAACTGCTCTTATTTTCGATATATAAAAAGCGTGGAATTCAATAATATACGTAAAACAAAAAAGCGTGAAATTTGCAAAACTTAATTTCACTTATAGTTTAGTGTGATTATCTTCGTGAACTTAAAACTTAATGTCAACGAATTCCAAAGAAATTTTTTACTTTCTATTTTCTGGGTGTTGATTTTTAAAATCCCAACTTTTGTACAGTAAAAAAAATAGATTTTTCTTAAATACTTCCGATCTCTAATAGTAAAATACAATTAAAAAAACTAAATTTAGATCCTCGGACAAATAAGGTCAATAAAATTTTAGAAACCACACTAATTTAGAAGAAACCAGTGATTTCAAAGGATGTCAAAATTTGGAAAGAAATTAATATAATTCAAGATTAAGTAAGCTATGATTCATATAATGTTAAATTGTATGAATTTAGTTTGTGATGTCATCAGACCTAAAACTTATGCGGAAACTCATGTTCATGTTCCTTTTTTCGTATTAACTTCGCACTAAATAAGGAAACGGTAGGTTAGTGGTCAAGGTCATGGACTTGTGGTTGGAATGTCATGATTTCAAGCCTAGTGCCACTGAAGACTCACCGTGCAGAGAGAACCAATCCGTGACAAATCTGTCGAGGCTCAAACGTTGGTGTGATGTAGAAGTCAGGAGAGATGGGTGCCAGCTCTGGTGTCATCCTCGTCACTTGACCATAATTCAAAATTACGAGTTTCGTCACCAATAGCGGTCGTATAGCTTTATAGTGTGACGTTGATTTTCTCGTCCTCACTCTCGTGCTAAAGATTACTTTCAGCTATTGACAATCTTCCAGTCTGGAAAAAAATCAGATGACAAAGACACCACCACTCTTCACAAAAACATTTTCAGCCTCGGTTCGGCTTAGAAATCGTCCCTAAAGTCGGCTTTAAAGAACTAACTCCAAATTTATCCACTTCCCAGTTTTGCCCGAACACCGCTCGGGCTCTTGAAACGGCAATTTCCTGATTTACCCGAGCGATGCTCGGGCAATACTTTTTTCTACTCTAATCCTCTGATTTGCCTGTAGTTTTTGCTCGTTTAGTATGCCATGTTTCTAATAGATGTCTCTAATAGTCGAGTAAAGTTAGGACAACAAAAAAAATGTTTAAGCCGGTCTCAATGTTAGATTTTACTGCATTCTTTTAGAAAAGATAAGGCTGGAATTTTCTTTTTACTAGATCAGTGTACCGCAAACTACAAACACTATTTTTTTTAAATGTGGAGCTTAAAATAGAAGAAAAAGGAGGGATTATGAGAGGCTCTTAACAGAAAATAATTCTGATATTGACTCGGGTAGTGAGTATATAAAATTTCTGTACATGATTCTGGAAGTAATGAAAGTTTGTTATCTCGGACTTCTCTTGGTGGTGTAGACAGAATGGATCAGCATCTCACAAATTACCCAATAACAAAAAAAAGAGGCAAGAAATAATCCAAAATTTTCTTCCACCTTTTAGATACATCGTATCGTTGTGGAATGCTTTCGTATAAACTATAAGGAAAGTTATCTCATTTGAATTTCAGGTTTGATAATATACACTGGTGTGCAAAAATTAAGGACGAGACGGTTTTTTCAATATAACTTTGTACAAAAGCTTTCCAAATCAACACATTTAATACCGTAAGATCCCCAATACGTAAGGACATGTGTAATATGTAAGCAACACTTACTAAAAGAGAAATCAGAGGGATAAAAAGAAGCTTGATTGAAAAAGTAGCTTGGAGCGCAATGCGACTGAAGGCCGAAACATCCCTGTGGTGGGTGTCCAGCAAGGAACATCCGGTCTTTAGTAGGGGATATGATCTCCCCTGACTGCTAGGCAAGTTTCACAGCGTCTGCCCATGCTGAGAATGATGGTGTCAATGAGTTGGTGAGGCATTGCTGCCCATTCATCTTGCAGCGCCAATCGAAGCTGACGAATCGTTAATGGTGGTAAGGTACGAGCTGCCAAGCGTCTGCCTAGAAAATCCCATACATGCTCGATGGGATTGAGATCCGGAGATCGTGCCGGCCAATCCATACGTTCAATATCCTCACTCTCTAAGAGCTGTTCGGCAGCTACTGTGCGATGACATGGTGCATTGTCGTCCATGAAAAGGAACTGCAGACCCATAGCGCCTCTAAAAAGACGCACATATGGAAGAAGAATCTCGTTACAATAATGGGTCCCGTTGACTGAACCTGCGTCGAAGATGTGAAGGTCTGTACGACTACCAAGCATGATGCCTCCCCAAACGAGAACACCGCGACCTCCATACCTGTCCATGAGAATCGCTACTCAAACTGAATCTGCTCTCATCTGTAAAGAGTACTCGTCCCCATTCATTGTCTCTCCAATTCCGGTGTTCCCGGCACCACAGAGAACGCCTTCTCCGATGGGCAGGCGTTAAAGGTACACACCGTACAGGGCGTCGTGCAAACAGACCACCACCGTGCAGTCTTCTGGCCACGGTAAAACGCGATATCGGTCGTCCAGTCGCCTGTGTCTTGTGTCTAGCGATTTCTCCCGCCTGTTTCTTCTGGCCTGTAAGACAATGTACCGGTCATCTGCGGGTGTGGTTCCTCGTGGACGACCACTACTGAACCCCCGGATAGCTGTTCCTGTAGTTTGAAATTGTTTCCAAAGTCGTGAAACGATGCTGTGAGCAATTCCGAACTCTGCAGCCACACTTGTCACACTGCGGCCTTCCTCCAACTTCCCAAAGATTCGACCTCGGGTAAAAGCATCCAGATGTCGTCTAACAGATTGATTATTCGCCATTTCTCGCTGAGGCAGCAACTCGGTGTGATTTTAACTGCTATACGGCGTGCAATCTCTTTGCCAGAAATACTGATCTTACACCGACAACATGCTTTGTACTACTCAGACACTCCCCCATTACGTCTACCTGCATATCTGCGCATGTGCTACCGTACATCACCTTACTTAATCTTCTGATTGGTCTTTCTGTCCTCTCTGCCTCTTCGTTCAGCTGATATGCTAATTTTTCGACTTCGTCCTTAATTTTTGCACACCAGTGTAGATCGCCTTATTGAAAGACATGGGACGGTAAATGAGAAAAAATGCCGATCAGGAATTTTGCCCAGTCACTTGCGATTGACAGAAAAACTTTTTAGAAGTGATTCCCCCCACCGACAAAAAATTGAGACCAACAAGACAATATTTTGTGCGTTGTTTCAAAAGAAACGATTTTGAAAAAAAGGAGAAACACGATATTTTTGTCCCGATTGCGATATCGGATTATGTCTGTCTCCCTGTTTTAAAATTTACCACACAACAATATTATCGTTTTAAATCTAATATACATTTTTGTAAAGGTTCTTTTGAGTTTGCTTATTTCTTCGGAAAAATGCCAACTTTAAGGGTGAGGGAGTGAATAATAACGCCGCACTGTTCAGCTACACGAGTGCTTTTGGCGATGGACTCGTAATTTTGAACCATGGTCAAGTGACGAGGACGACACCTGAGTCGACATCTCCTCTCCTAACTACCACACCACACCAACGGGAGGATGTTTGAGTTCCCGACAGATTTAACGTGCATCGCTCCCCTACATGGCAGCCAACTTTAAGGAAAAGTATGTTTTTCAATGAAAATAAAAATTAGCATAATTCTGTAAATTCAATATTTATAACATTTCTGACTGCTGATTTGAGTTTATATAATTGGGTTCATCTTAAAAATGTTTATAAAAATATGATTATTTTTTGACATAATATGACAGAAAAAAGAAACTGTTAAACTTTCTTATTGGGTATCCAAGATTATGTGAATATCATACCTTAATTTGTTTCATTATTAAATCATTCGTGTTTTGTTACAGAAGCTGACTATTATTTATAAAGATTATATCTAAATAAAATAAAATAGGACACAGAAAAAAGACTGAATGAACTTCATTTAAAATATTTCAAAGAATTTTTTATTAATACACATAAACATGAGTACCATTAACTGCTGGGTTGAATAACAAGCTTGTTCTTGCTTTCCCGTCAGAATTATTAGGTGCTTGCGGAGTCACATTAGCAGGTCTAATGTATGATTCGTCGGTACTTCGAATCTAAGCAGCATAAGTTCTGTTCTTCAGATATCCTCTTATACAATGATTCCCAAATTGGTCTATAGACCCCCAGGGATCTATGACGACCTGCAAAGGGTCCACGCCAGCGAAAAATTAATTTGGGGATCTATGAGGTGTAAATAGGGGTCTATGTAATAGTGGCTCTAATCAAACTAGATCATGACTTTAATCTTTAAAAAAAGAATTTGATTTAGTGGAAACCATATTTTACCAATTTAACTGACTTATTTACTAAATTTAGTGAGGTTAATTTGTAGTTACTAGGTGACAGCATAGATTTTATTAAGACAAGGACCATTTCAACATTTTTTTCCAGAATTAAATTAAAGAAATATAATATTAAACGCCGTGAATTTTCTCAATTTGTCACAGACAATCTGTCTGGATATTTAAACTACGTTCAATATTTAAATGCCCTTTAATCAGATTTTGAAACTAGGTTTGAAATTGCTTTTTTTATGTTAATGCAACAGTAGACAGTGAGAGAATTCATATAGTCACATTGAGAAAAAAATGTCTTATTACAATAGGAACTGATCAGAATAGGTCCTAATAATCTTAAAATAAAGTTTAGAAACAGATGTCAGCAATTTTGGCTTTAAAAAGACTTACCTGTTATTTGTCGCGAATTAGGGAGTATCATGAGAAAGTTTTTAGTTGCTTTTCCTAGTGATAGGGAGTTTCAGTGAGTTTGCTTATCTCAAAAAAAGGAGTGGGGGAGGGGGAGGGGGAGACTGTTACTAACAAAGCAGGTTTAGGGTTAAACCTGACTAGATTGATATTAAATATTGAAAATTTTTTATTAAAGCACCAGATTCATCCTTCTCATTAAAAACAATTGTTTGTTGTTCAGTTATTTTATGTAACAGCTGTTTTATGTATTAAATTTTAATTTATTTTAATTTTAATTTAATTCATTAGCATGTGTTTCTTAAGTTTTAAACGCTATACTTCACTACAGTTAGAAACTTAATTCTTTTAAAGTAAGTAGAGTAGTACCAGCTGTGTCAAAAACACATCTAAGTTGATAAATTGGCAAAAATTCAATATAATGTAATCAGGGGTCTACCCGAAACTGAAAAACATGGCAAGGAGTATATGAGACAAAAAGGTTTGGGAACCTCTGCTCTAATAAAACGAAGTCGAGTAGTTTGCGTCAGGAGAATAAGGAAGAAGCCATGACATTCGTCTATGTCTACCATCACAACGATTTAGAAATGTTTCATGAAGGAAATTTCGCCACTGTAGCTGAATAACAGGGAAGGGGAAGATCCTGTTGAAAAAAAAACTATTTCGCTGCATTTCTCTTCTAATTGTGATACAATGAATAATCTCAGCATATTGAAGTAAGTGTCCAAATTAATTAATTAATGACTTCAAGAAAAAAGATATGCCACTCACTTTGAATTAATGTGCAGCAAACAACTAAGCACTATTTCGGTCAAATTTCCTCTACGTAGTGCTGTTTTTCTTACCCGAAAATCCTCAGTGATGTCTATTAACATTTACCTTAAACATAAAATACTATTTCGGCACTAAATAAAAAATAGATCATCCTTAGTGTTAAGTTAAGAACGCACGTTGCTTTTTCATTGCGTTATGCCCTTTTGTCCTTAAACATGTTTTTTGTTGCCATTTATGAAATTAAACTGACGTAAAATCCTTGAATTAGACTCTATCGATATAAATTATTTCCTGTGTGTTAATCATAACATTACATTTCAATTTAACTTTATTCTACTGTGTTTAATTTAAGGTCATTATGTGTATCAAATACTCCAGTGTCAAGCAAGACTAACAAAAGAAAGACTGATTATGTGAATCAAATTCAATCAAAAGCATGAATTTTAAAATGTTTGAAACAAGTTAAATTAAAATGAGTGCACTCAATCAAAATAAACTCTACAGTTTAGTGGCAAATCCGAGGGCTATATAAAAAGGATGTTCAGAAAAATTTTGATAGAAGATTTTAACTATTATATATATATATATATATATATATATATATATATATATATATATATATTATGATCACTTTCTTAATAATGGTTCTTTTAAAAAATTAGATTTGTCACATAATGAAATTAGTAATCGTATTATTGCTATTTATAAAAAATTAGGTTATTGTATTCCTAAAATTAAGTTTCCATATATTTTTTTAACTCCAAAATTCCATAAAAGTCCGGTTAAATTTAGAACTGTGACAAATGGTTTTAGAACATATATTACTACTGCAGGCAAATTACTTCATAATATTATACAAAACTTTATTAATCAGCAATGTAATAAAGCTATAATTAAAAATAGTAAAGAGATTATAGATTTTTTTAATGATAAAAATATTTATTCAGTTCATAGTTATGACTTTGAAGATCTTTTCAATTCCATTCATTTATATGATATTATTAAAGTAATTTTAGAAAACCACAGTATGTATAACCTTAATATTAATTTTAACAAATTTAAAACTCTCATAGATTTTGTCTTAAAAGAAAATTATATCAGTTTTTTTTAATGGTTCTTTATATAAACAAGAGAAAGGACTCCCACAAGGGGGCCCAGCTAGTAATAGTTTGGCTAATCTTTATTTACATTTTTATGAATATAGTTATGTTATTAATAATGACTACTACATTTTTAGATGTATTGATGATTTAATTATTTTTGGTAAAAATGATATTTTAAATCCTATTATTAATTTCTATCCGTCCTACTTAAACTTAGTTAAAATTAATAATAATCCAATCAAAACAAATTACCTAGATGTATCACTGTATATTAAGGATTTGAAACTACATTCTAATATTTATGATAAAAGAGATGCCTTTAATTTTAATATCATCAAAGTGCCTTACTGGAATTCTAATTTATCAATATCTATATATAGAAATATTATTTTTAACTATATTTATCGCAATAAAGTATTAGTTAGCGATAAAGCTAATATTTTTTTAAATCTTAAAAATTTTTTTAATCACTGTATTGAACATGGATACCCTGCTAATTTCTTTGTAATTATATTTATAATAGTTTTTTATGATACCAATTTGTATTAATGTAATTATTTACTGTTATTATGTTTTGTAATGTTTTTTTAAAATTTAGACAATATCTAATTTATCCTACAATTATTATATAGATGGCGCCACATGCTTTTTTTTTAAAAAATTCTTAATATATATATTTTTCTGAGTTTCTTTATATTTTACGCTAATTTTATGATTTTTATTTTTATGATTTTTTAAAAGTATATATATATATATATATATATATATATATATATATATATATATTTCTTATTATCGTATATCGTATCGCAATTAATCGTTTCTTATATCGTATCGCAATTAACTTTATGCGGTTCTGCCCTCCCTATTTGGCGGGAACACGATACTGCACTCCTGGCCATCGTTATAAATACGTTTTAGTTGGTTATGTTTATGTTCATATGTTCTTTAGTTTAATGATTTAATATTTAAATTCTACACATATATAACTCTTTCCTTTCCTCTTGGTACATAGTATGACAAATTACAGGTGAAGGTTGGCGCCGCAAAACTTGTTTAAACCTGCAATCCTGGTTCCTAAGGCCAGGAATTTGTCTTTATACTATGTGCCTCCTTCCTACTTTTAGTTATCTTAGGTATATAACTATATGGTTATTTTTATATTTTTGTTTATGTATATGTATATGTGTGTATAAATTTATATATATGTGTATGTATATGTATATGATTATATATTGAAAAATTCTTTTATATTTGATTATATATATATATATATATATATATATATATATATATATATATATATATATATATATATATATAATATATATATTTCGAGAAGGGGGAATTTCTGGCTACAAATTATTTTTTATATAATTAAAATATCATTTGCAACTTTCAAATTTATTCTTACTTCCAAATGGTGAAGGTAAGTAGGTTGTGGACCGAAGGATAAGTTTTTTTTTACCTTTCCTATGAGAAATATTCTTATTTTATGGCTGAAAAGCATTATGAAATGTATGGTATGGTAACTTCTAAATGCAGAATACGCAACATCATTAATCAGAGATTAAATGGTCATCAATCATTATTTCTACAAGGAAAGTAGATTCCAAATGAATACCCAAAACGGTGCCCACTCTTTCGTGTGTTTCAAGAGTAAAGATAATCGTAACACAACAGTACATCGCAGAAATCAATTGTAAACAACAAAATATAGTAAGAGTTTAGAAGTTAAAAAAGCTGAAAACATTATTTATCTTTTGCCAAGGGATATTCTCCATACAAGACATTTTGTTGAGTCCTGTACATGAGAAAAATAATGATAGATTTTACCCTTAGTAACAACGGTTTTGTTTAAACAAAGATTTGTTTATTATCAAAACGTAGAAAAAAACAAATACATTTCAGCGATAGATTTATGATTGCCTTCGATTTTTTCTTACAATAGAAAATTAAAATAAGAGTAGAAAATAATTAAATAAGTACTTCATACTGTTTCTGGAAAATGTTTTGCTTCTTATATTTACAGAAGAAAAAAATTCTCTATCTTTCTCCGAAAAAACTTCCAAAGTGTTTAACTGCATCAAGACAAATCCATTAATCATACTTCAAAAACTCCGGTTTATTTTTTGGAGAAAATAAGAACTTACTCCGGTAATGTATATATAACTTCTCAACATGTTTCCGAAAAGTTCTCTGGTGCTTCATCTACAGCAGTGTTTCTCAAACTGTGGGGCGAGCTTCCCTGGGGGGCGCGATGACCTTACGAGGGAGGCGCGAGCATATCGAAAATAAAAGATTTAAAAAATAATTAGTTTACTGGAATGGATTAAAACAAAATACTTTCAGACATAATAAAAAATTTACTTTTACTCTGATATAATTTATAGGCGCGCGCGCGATATTAAGTCAGCAAAAATAAAAACTTCTTCAATACCTAATTAGCTATCTTTGATCCTATAACCAAATAAAAAAAAATTATTTGATTTGCTGTAATCCCATGATGAGATATTTTTTTATTACGCTTTCTTTTTGAACCTGACATACTACTCTTTCAGAGAAAAAACAGATCCCAGACCCAGAATCGAAAAAATTTAGGATCATAAAAAATTCATCACTGTCATTATTTTTGAAATACTGCACATTATAGCTGTAATCTGTTTGACCTTCTAAGTTATTGGTACAGTTAGTTATGACCCCTGTCTTATGTGTTCTCTGTTGCGCTTTTTTCCATGCAAAAGAGTTTTATGATATTTGGAAAACCACGGAGAGCACACACACACACACAAGCACTATGAAGGATTACTTGGTCAGGACATATTTTTATAAGTATTCTCAACATATAAAGCATAACGAAAAACGTTTCACACAATTTTTTTTACAGTAACATACATATTATCATAATGAATATACTTTTTACCCGAAAGTGGTCGCGTGGGACACACAGATTACGAAATCGTTAATTCTGGCAAAACTGTTTATTTATTACCAAAAAAAAATTGAAAAGTCCTTGAAAGTAGGTAAGTTAACTTTCTCTTAATTAAATTATTCACTGGAATCATGATTTGTATCGTGTACAATAAAATAATTATAAAAAAAAAAGGATTGGGGTGATTCAATAACCCCGCTCTACCGTATCGAGTGCGGGCCTGCTCCCAGGTTAAAACATGTTGAAGTCTTTTCGCTTTAAATATCAAAAATAATACAATTATTCTTCATCGATATTTTATATTATTGATCATTATTTAACATCAGTGGTGCACAAAAGAGGGGGAGGTCCGGACCCCCCCCAAACCCTTGATTTTTTTCCGATTGATTATAATTATAAGTATATAGTACGCAAAATTTAATTAAGTATTTGTGATTAATGATTAATTTTATTAATTAATGCTAATTATTTATTCAAGAATAATTTTTAACTGTGTTTTGTTCCCCCAAATCGACAAAATCAAAAGGAACCTGATACAAGATTGGTGAACTTTCGACACCGGACGCCCCCCTTGAAAAATTCCTGTGTGCGCTACTGTTTAACATCAATTATAAATGCTAATTCCGTGAGGCTTAAAATTACAATTCGCTTAAAACTAACTATAATTTGAGCAACCATTTTAAAAAAAATCATTTTACGTTTTTGTAAACATTGTCGAGCACTTGGCTTAGCTCCCCTTACAATAATGTTTTATTTTCTTATATAATAATGTTTTATTTTCTTATAAATGAACTCGTGCAAAGAGCGGGCACTTCTGCCGGTATACTTTTAATGTATCAGTGCTGCACAGAATATTTTATAACTAATTAATTAAAACTAAATTAAGAACAAATTTAATAAGTATTAACGACTTCTATGAGCTTGTCTTGGAAAGCAAAGTTTTTATAAGGAATGCTTATGATTAGAAATTGACCCTCTGAGTTCTTTTTCTATATTTAGCAGATATGTATATTTTGTCTTCTAAGCAACCACCGCATTTTTCCATATGTTCAATTTAAAAATTAGTGAAAGTAAAATAACATAATAATTATCCTATTAATTAATTAATTAATTTTGCTTAAAAGTAGTATACAAAATTTAATAATTATGTTACTAATTTGTATGGTTTATAATTAAGATCGCCTATTGAAGCTTTGGCGTCAAAGTGCATTATTATTGCATTCAGTACATTATTAATGTATAAGGGGGGCGCGATAAAAATTGTGATCGAAAAGGGGGGCGCCAGTATTGAAAGTTTGAGAAGCACTGATCTACAGACTATTGTGCCTTTGGTCGGTTAAAAAAGAGATCTTTCTAAACGCAAAGTCACTACGATTGATGAACTCTGGAAAATAGTGAAGCAGAAATTGCACAAGCAGTCCCCCTGAAAAATTTACAATAAGCCCTTTTATCGCCAAAAACATGGAGAAGTCCAGAAGTTACACATAATCCCAATCTGATAGATCATTAAAACATTACTCTTTGAGCAGTAACAAGTGTGTAATATAAAAAAAATAATTTTAAGTCAGTTCCTACTTAGATCAACAAAGAAAATTTTTATTTTAGCTACTTTTTATTAAATAGTTACAATTCATATAAATATGTATATACGTAAGACAGAATCACAACATTTAGTGGTGATTAATTTTTATTAATTATCATTAAATTATCGTATTTTTACCCAAAACAATAGTGTATAGAACATTTCAGCTCAAATGAGTGCTTTAAAATGTGAGAAAAAGAACCTTTCCAAGTTTTGATACAAGTCGCCAAAAATGATTCCAACGTGCTTGTATTTGTAATTCTTTAAATAATTAGTTTTAATCAATTAATTTTTATTAATTATTATTATATATTATTGTATTGTCATCCAAAATAATCCTGTATATAACATTTCAGCTCAATTGAGCGCTTTAAAATGTATTTTATTAACGATTGAAAATTCCACCAAGATAAATAAATATATAGAGATTGTGAGCTAACAGTGTAGGAATTAAAAAAACAGGCTCAAAAATCATTGTAAAAAAACTGTCTTTAATGGAAGAAAATTGAACGTCTTAATATCATAATTTTAACTACGCATTTGAAGCTATAATTATCAATGTGCGTATTGAATGCTTCAGTAAATTTTATATTAACTCTCTGGCCGGACTATCAACTTTTTTTGCCGCTCTTAGAAACATCAGTCTGACAGACGGGTACGCAAATTTTTTTGAATTTTATTACCTTAAGAACTGTTTTAAATGTCCTTATCGCTCATGAAATTGAGTAGAATTTTTAATATCTAAATCTTTATGAGGCACACTATATTAATATATTTTTATCACAAGAATTGTGACTAGTATTTTTATAAAAACTGTTTAGAAATTTTTTATATTCAAGTAAAAATAATTAAAAATAATAATACCATAAACGAAAAAACTATAGGAATATTGATATGATAGACACTGATAGATAAGAAAAATCGCATCTATCGTGAGTTGAAAACAATCGCCAATTACCACCATGTGTCCCTCTAGAGTCCAACTGAAGATGTCAAGGCAGCCCACCCCATAAATCACACCACAGCGTTATCTACAGACATCAAAGCAAATCCTCCCGTCTAAGAGACGGATGTTCCGTCAGAGTGTTAACGATATTAGAATATTTAATCTGCCATGATCCAATACCTTGACCACTGGGCCACCGCAGCCCTCACTCTTCCAAGATATATGGCAGCACGGGTTTTATAATGAGTATATATATTTTAGCGGGAAACGTGAATAGTTTTATGGCAGAAATTGTGTTTTCAGCGGATTGCGAAGATTGTCATTTTTCTAACGAAAAATTAGTTAATGTCAAAATGTAAGTGTCTTATTTTTTTGTATGTTAATGAAGACCTTAGAAAACGATTTGACTATTTATTTTAAGTAAACAGAGTATATTATTAATTTTACAGTTGAATATCTTTAATTAATTATATCTTTAATGGATTAAACTTCCCAAAGTCGAGTATTTCGTTTATGTATATCCCTTAATTTTCAATTTAGTGATCAAAAACAAAATATTTCATGAAAAAACTGCAGTATATCATAATGCGGTAGATAAAGGGTTAGTCACAGTTTTAACATACCACCATCCCTTCAAATAATGACTTGGGATTATATATTTTATAAAATTACAAACATTCAGCTAATTAATTATCTTTGGATTAAAAAAGAAATAAATATTTTAATTGTTAAAATCAATACTGTGAAATTTTACCCTTAAATACTAGGGTTTCTTTCCCGGGAAATCATAAGATTTCTGTACTATTTCTTTCCCGAGATTTCACGGAAATCTCCGGGACCTAAACAAGCTGGAATAGTTTGTTAGCCATGCTTAAAAGATTTTTAGAAATAAAGTAAGTAATTTTAAAATCATTAATTGACATTAAAGAACAAATTAAATGAATGTAGTATAGACAATGTAGAGTTTGAAACTGTGACTACAATTGTAGCAGGCTTAAAGCCAGTGAAAATTGGCTTAAAAAAATTATGCAGTCAAAATGGAACTTTCCTAACTGCAGAAGGTGTATTTTCGTTCGTTATTGGAGAATTGAACGAGCAAAAATTCAGAATTTATGAAAAATATGATATATTCTCTAATCCAAAGAATTATTAAGAGACGCAACGTTAATTTAATAGGATTAATGCAATACCTGAATTTTGGGAGAAAATACGAAACAGCTGCAGTTACTGTCGATATTTCTTGATTGCCTAGTAAAAATTGTTTTGTTAGACAAGCCCAAATGATAGGGACAAGACTTTTCTGTGAAAAAGAGGAATCAATATTCAATTCTTCGAACTCAGAAGAAGAGAGCATGGAGATTTTGAAAGAAAAACATCTGACGTTGGATGAAAAAAATTAAGGAAAGCAATTTACTCTAAAACAAAAGTTTTGTATTGTTCAACCAAGAAAAGGACTAGTGTTTCAACAAAATCAAGAAACAAGAGATGCAGTTGTTCGACTTGACTAAAATTCCATCACCAAACATTATAAAACTGTGTGAGGCTTTAAGGTATCCGACTACGTTCGGAACCGTGATTTTTTAAAAGCGTATAAATGGATTATATTTTTGATATTTAGTGTCACTTAGATTACAAAATGCATATAAAATTGTCTGAAGAATAGCATTACAATAAAAAAATTAAAGTACTGTATTTTGACAAAAAGTGAACATAGAATGACCCATTTTCAAAATATTCTCCTTTTGTGAAAAATGCTTCTATTATAATAATATTTTGCCTGTATATAGCTCAGACCTCTGTACAGAGGCTCAACTAGAATTTTTGAAATATATAACTTAGAAGTGGGTTTATCCATGTTTTACGACAACAGAAGGGAGAAATCTTAAGAAAAAAACGCCGACAATTATTTCAATTGGTTGTAACTTTGAAAATAATGTGAATTTTTCAAAACTCATAGTTGAGCCTCTGTACAGAGGTCTGATTTATATACAGGCAAAATATTATTATAATAGAAGCATTTTTCACAAAAGGAGAACATTTTGTAAAAAGGTTATTCTAAGTTAATTTTTTGCTGAAATTTTGTATTTAAATAATTTTTTTGTCAAAATGTCCTTAAAACAACTTTATACATGTTTACTAATCTAAGTGACACGAAATATCATGAAAATGATCCATTTATGTGGTTCCAAACGTAGTCGGATACCTAAAGAACAATTTCTCCAACGTCAGTTGAAGCCGAGAGAGCATTCTCTGCTGCCGGATTGTTCGTCACAAAGCTTAGAACTAGGCTGAGTGACAATAGTATAAATTGCTCATGCTTTCTGAAATCCTATTTTAAAAATGAATAATCAATTTATTATACATTTTTTTGTATTTTTAGCTCATTATATAAATAAGTATTAATTTTGGAATTTAAATGTATCCTTATTTTATATAATTATTATTGATTTTATTTAAAAGTAACTTGTTTTTAACTCTTTTTTTTTTTAAATTTTGATGTATTCCCGGGAATCCCGGGAACGACAATTACATTCCCGGGAATTCCCGAACATTCCCGAAAAATCAGAAACCATATTAAATACCTCATCAGAATAAAACATCACATCTTAAAAAGCATAAATTTCTCTTTTTATAATTTTCTGTTTTATAATTATTCACTGACTGTAACTTTCTTTTCATATACATAATTTTTTAATAATATTTACTTGACATCTTACAATAATCTCGCAAATATGTACAACTAACTACTCACAATGAACAATGTAAAAATTATTGCTTAAGGACTCCAGAATATAGAACGTGGTAAATTGATAAAGATAACATCTAAGTTATTACTTCACTCACCTAACTTCTTACTAACTCATCTAACATGTTGCATGGTAATTTCGAAAATTATTTTAATTTATAACAACCCTCCTTTATTATTCTCGGTGACGATCTTTAATGGTTACAGGATTTGAGTCTAGTACTCTATTTCTCGAGTTCTGGCAAATTTAGCCACTGATCTACACAGACCTATTTAAACAATATTAAATATAAATGCATTTAAGAATGAATAAGTTTTAAGTTACAAAAAAAATAAATACTACAGCAAATCAAAAATAGTCATTTCAATTGTATTATTTATGAACATTTTTCATTGTAATCATAACTTCTTTAATGGATGTATTTATTAGTAATTATTTACTTTAAAAAGCTATTCTAAATCACACTGATCTCAATTAATTTTATTTATTTGTGCATCACACATACTACAACATTTTAAATTCAAAATCTGCAATACAAGGTGGAGCGAATAAAAATTCCACCTGGAATATTCTTTTCAAATAGGGGGGAGAGGGGCACATTTCTCACATTTTCATATCCTTCCTATTTTTTTTCGTTGTTTTCTGCATATTCCAGACCTGGTGAAAAGTCAGAGGAATAAAAATTCCTAGCGCGAATAAGATATCCACTGTTTTACGCTTTCCGTGAAAAATTACAGGTTTAAAGAAGATCTTTCCCAATGGGTGCTTTTATAATGGTTGACATGAAAAAAGAAAATGCCTTCTACTGCTTTCCAGCGAAGAGGAAAGTTTATTCCTTACAGGAAAAGGAAAACGGGAAGAAATGCATGTTAAGCATGACACCGACGTATGCTTTGACATTAACACATTTTCCCCCTGTATTTTGAGTTGAAATAATTTTTCTGTATGCATGTAAAAAAATATGTAACTGCAATGTATATATAATAATATATATGCATATATGTATATATATAAATAGATGAGCCACTCGCACAGTTATGCATACTAAAATGCAGGGTAATTCAAAATTAACATAGCGATTGCAAATAGCTATAATTATTTAACTGCAAGCTGGGTGGTGTAGTTGGCTAGGCGCTGATCTTGTACGCTTACGTTTGTGGGTTCGACTCTGGCCCTAGTCGGTGAGTTTTCATGATGCAAAAAATCAACATGTTCATGTCGTTTGGTATGTTAAAGATCCTTAGAGTGCCTGTTCTCGGCAAAATTAAATTCGTAGTACCATTTCGTATCGTCTCTTAGGTACCTTTCTTTGGGGAGGAAACTGAGCGTCCAAATTATATTGTGGCATTTGGAATATACCTACATGGTGCCTCACTAGAAAGTTATACCAGCTCCCGGGGAATGTGCTAGGTCTGCAGTAATAATTAAAAATCTTCAACCCCATTTGAAAAAAACACTTTCAATTTAACAGAAAAGAATTTCCCTATATAAGAATTACATAATGAAAAATGATGCTCAAAATTTTTTTTTACTCGTACTTTAAACATACTTCATTGTTCGTCTTGCCTGCTTTCTCCAATGGTAAACTTACACTTCGTCTAGGGTTGATGACGCTAAATCTGTCGATGCTCAAAATCCTCCCGTTAAGACTACACAGCACCCTAAAAGTTTCATTTTTACCGAATTTTTTTTTTTTTGCATGTTTTGGGGGCCCATATCATTGAGATGCTTGCCACGAAATTTCAGATCTGTTAGATAATTAGTTTTTAAGATATTGGAAGTTTTATGAGCTATGATTTTGGTTTCGGTTTCCTTTTACAGCATTTTTTCACACTTGAGTTGAATTAATTAAAAATATTTTTGAGCTTTTAGTTTGAAATGGTTATTAATTCCAATTTTCTTTACTAAAATCATATCTACTTGATTATGTTTTGAGTTTTTTGAGTTCTCATAATTAATAAAAAAAGATTAATTTCATGGCCAATTTTTGCTTTAAAAATAGTTTATATAACTTAAAAGCTTTATCATTAATTTTTTCTGTAGAGAAAATGCCATGAAAAATGCGTTCTGGGTTTCTGAGGGAAACAATATTTCGAAGAGATGGAATACTACTGAAAATGATGTATCTAAAAATCAGTCCTCAGCTGATTCTGTAATTAGACTTCCGAGTACAAGTATTCTGAATTCAAATGCTGCAGATATAACTGAATATTTCCTTGATGTACCAAACTACATTATACTAAACATATTGTAGAGCTATATTTTAGTATTTTAAAGTCGTACGACAAGAGCTGAAACTTTCTAAAAAACTGCCCCAATTTTAAACTCAAAAAAAAATTAAATTTTATGAGCAAACCTGACTATTTTTAGCTTTAGTATTATTATTATTTTGTACATAAATGCTTCGTGTTTCAAAACTTTTGTGAAATATTAAGTTAAGATAAAGCTGAATAAACTGACATCTTAACAAATGCTATCAATATTATGCAAAAATATATTTTGAATTAAAAATATAATTTTCAGTCATATTTAATAAAAAATAGTGTTTTAATATAGAACATACATTGGAAAATAACATATTAAAAAATTATAGTTTTACGGGCATTATAAGTTTTTGTTTTATGACTTTACAAACTTTAAATGCGTTTTTCTCAGACTTTTAATTTTGAAGGTATAAGTGTTTTCTAATCCCTAAGGCTTTTTTCCTGTTCAAGATAGAGCCTTGAATTTTTTTGTATATACTCCCAAATGTATGCTCTATAAAAGTTAGTATGGATTTAGGGCTGAGAACTCTAGTTATTTTTCTAAAAAATGCTAAAGTTGATATTTTAAAAAATTTCGTGTTTTTTCCAGGTTTTTCTAGAAAAATAATTATTAAAAATCAACTAGGGAATAGATTTTCAAATACATACTAAATATTGTTTGTAATAATCTAAGAATCATAAATAACTTAAAATTACTAAAAAATTTTAAAAATTGAGTATTTTATAAAAGTTTGAAAAACTTCAAAAATTCCTAATTTTTTAAAATTTTAAAATAATGTCTGTTCAAACTGACTTTTTGCTTACAGAATCAGCTTAATAATATAATCTGAATATAAAACATCAATTATTTTTACTGTAACTGTCTCCAAAGAAAAACTTTGAAAAAGGGTACCGTGTAGCCTTAAAGTATTTAAGGAAATTCGAAGAACGGCTTCCAGATCGTAGTGTCGTTCTTGTCACTTGACCACGGTTCAAATTGGCGAAATCTTTCACCAATAGACCTCGTTTGGCTTTGTACTGTAACGTGAATAAATTTTTACTCACTCACCTAATAATTAACTTAATTTAAAAGCATATTATACCAAGGAAAATATTATTTTTAAAGCTTTATTTGATTGAAATATTTTTTAACAACATAGCCCTTTGAAGACTAAAACTGATTTCTGGAAACTTTCCATAAACCAATGAAATTGTTGTAGATTGAAGTCGTAAATGGTAGGGGGTGGAAATTTAATTACTAAAATTACTATCTGATCATGGATTTTTATCTTTTTATTGTTATTAATTTTCTTTAAAAATTTATTTTGTTGGGTTCTTTGATTTTCCTTATACTAAGTCAAAAGATTAAATCAATTCCAAATTAATTACATATGCTCACATCGAATAAATATTGTTTCATCATTTTTGAATCCTTGTTAATTTATCAATTGACGTTGTTATTTTTTTTAAATAAATTTTAATATTCAATTTTTGTGATATGACAATCCCCCATGTCGTGTATTCATTGTGTCTAAATGAAGAGGCCTTTTCATTACTGGAACAAATACTATTTAATGTTCTTACGTTCCACAACACAAGGGGTCACTTAAATAAAACAACAAAACAACACACATCCATTATCGTTACAGAAAATGGCTTAAAAGGACTAAAGGAGGGAAACAGGCTTTCCCTGACTCCACGTGTACACCTCTTTTCCCGGTAGCGATCCAGGGCAGAAGAGCGAGGGGAACGAGTTTCCGCTTCTCTAAAGAACAGGTGGTGCCCCCTGGCTGCCACTAATCATCAAGGGAAGGCAGGGTTTAAATGTAGTTGTTACAGTGATATAAATTTGTGATCAAGACAAATATGCCTAATCCATAATTTATTTCTTTTTATGATAATATTTTCATTCATTTACTATTTCTAGACTCACATCATTTCAGATGTCGATTTCCTTACTCTAATTATAATGCACAATAATTTAGCAGATTGTATATAAAGCAATATTAAGCCTTACTTCTTTTTATCACTGAATTACCTTAGAATGTTCTTTCTCGGAATATTTGAGGGAATCAAGTCTAGAAATTATTCATGGAGACTAATAACTAGTTAAACTACCTAGAAACATAATTTTATTTATTATTTTTTATGTCGAAGATATTGCATTTCTTCGAATGAACATTCGATATATTTTTGCTTTATTAAGCAGTGTGTTTGAATTATCTTAAATTTAAATTATCTATATTCTAATCGTACGCTTAAATTTGTTTGAAGATAAGAATAGTGGATAAGTATTGCCAAAGAATTCTTCATTATGAAAGAAAAAAAATGCAGTTGAAAACTTTAAGTAAAAAGAAACATTCATTGCATTACAATATTCGCTTCAAAAAACAAAACTGATAATATGTTACATAGATTACAAAAAAGTAAATTCTGATAGATTGAAATTTATTAAAGATAAAAGAGAAATAAAACAGAGTTTTTCTACAAGACAGATAACATTTCAAGAAGCAGGAAGAAAGATTTTTCCTTCTAAGAATTATTTCATTCCAATTTGCTCTTTCCCATTTCACCATTTTTTTTATTTCTCTACGTTTCAAGGCTCCAAAAGCAGAAATGATAAATAACAAATCATATCTATATCATTAGAAGCAATTTAGAAAATGTTCTTTGAAATGATAAAAATAATCAAAATTTTAAGTGTTACATCTTATTGTCTTAAAAATAATTCCATTCATGCAAAAGGCCTGATGCACTTTTTTTTTTTTTTACATCTATCCATTTTTAGTTTAAAAATATCTCAGCGATTTTCTAATTTGTGAAAAGATGAAGTTAATAAAATAAAAAAAAAATGTTGTATGGATTATTACAATTTTTACATTATTCTTTTCTTGCGATAGATAGGAAACTCATTTATTTATTTTTAAATTTTTTTCGGAAAAGAAAAACTAAAACAATTTGAATGGTTAAGCAATTAATACCATATTGTTTAAATATTTTAAATCAACTTATTCAAATGCTTTCCAGGATGGGATAAAATTTTTCATCTGTGTTAGTTCAAAATAAACAAAGAAAGTTCTTTAAAAAATTATTTAAATAATGAAGTACATGTAGTAGTTTAAACCTTAATGCAAAATTCGTTATGGAACAATATAACGAAAACAAAGCTATAATAACTTCCAATCAAATAAGAATCTTAATTTATTTTCCGAATCGTATTGATTTCCTGTGACCACATAAAAGTACGAAATTTTGTTCAAGACGCATTTTACATACCAGCAAACGGGTCGCAGGTATGCAAAAATTATAATGAGAGATTTCTTTCCAGATAAAATTTTCTCACTACATAATTATATCCTCAGGGAACCCTAAGTAACACTTTTGTATTTGCACTAACCGCAACTGTCACCTTTCTCAATGTTGGTATTCTTTTGAGACAACACAGAAATAATTTCGTTTCAACTAACAAATCATCGCAGAATAAATTGAAAGAACAGTAGTCAAAGTTCATTCTTCAAGAGAATATGAGAGTTGAATCACAAAGATATGTCGTATTCGTACTTTCAAATGAATGAACTCGGTAAGAAAGGTAACAACTAATTTTTTTAAGTACAAGTATATAACTACGTTTTCTTATACATAGTAAAATGTGTGTGAAAATTGGACGTATCGTGTATCTTCATCCAATAAAATTGTATATATTAAGATCAGTGTAATTAATCAATTATTATTCAAAATTTTAGATTTATTTTACTACGTATATATATAAATTGTAGCATCGCTCATTGAATGCTTTTGACAAGGTTTCGAATCGCCGAATTCGTCTTATCAGTAAAATTGTTGTAAAATTGCTTAAGGTAATCATACACACACATCTGCTTGTAAATGTGCATGAAATTTTTATTTTTTCCGGGGAAAAAATGTGTCAATAGACGTAGCATATTATTTATTTATTTATTTTGCATGTTAACACATTTGTTTCTGGTATTTCTGCCTGGGTAATAAGGTGTTTCTTCCTGCATTTTAAGAGATTTTAAAGTGTTATTTGTTAAATATTGTTATTTTTAGCCTGTCTTTACCTTTTCCAGACCAATGGGCTATTGATAAGAAAACATTTCTAAGGAAAACTATATAAACTGGATACAAAGCATGTCATTTCAAGCCAAATTTACATGAGGAATAATTATCTAAAAAGAAGCCCTTTTACTTCAATCAATGAAGCTCCAGATATCAAAACAGCCAAAGAGAATTTACCTTTAGAAATGCTAATTGAGGTCAAAGATTTCACAATTTCTTTGCACAAGCAATTGTAACTTAAATCGGTACAAATGTAAGAAAAAAAATAAAACATCTTGTAGAATTCCAAATGTTGCGGAAATTCTTCCTGCTATAATAAATTTATTAAAAATATCATAGAATTGTGTGTAATTTAATTTTTTTCTGTGTTGTAAGAAAACTAATGCATATTATTGATAACTATAACAATTATGAAATATATTTTTACGTTATCCAAATACCACACTAATAAAACCCTTTAGATAAGTAATTTCATGCACTAATATCAAACCACATGAAAATTACATTAATGCTTAGGGATTAAATACATTATACCTAATTACATTAACCAAATTTAAGTAGTATTTGTTAATAAATGAGATTAACAGGCACTATTTATCACATTCGCGAAAAAAGACGAATTATTAAAAGGAACCGGATTTTCTTTATACTTAACCATAGTATATTAAACTAAGTATTAATAAATGGCTGTAAATAATACGCGTGTCTACCTGTTCATTTAATACAACTCATAAACAAAGTGTAAATTAATATCAAAGAATTTATTTTTTATACTTTATAGCGATGTTTTTGTTCTTTTTTACAAATGATTTATTTTTGATAATCTAAAATAACATGTTTCTCAGTTTTAAGGTTGAATTAATTTATAAGACACTGTATATTATTAATATTATTTTGTAAAATCTTGTAGTTAAATACTGTCTTGTCTTCAAGGATGATTAATTGTGAAACAGTGTGAATGTTTTATAAAATTTATAAAATTCAGCGAAGACCTATAAAAAAATATTTACTTTGCTTTGAAGATCCTTAATGAAATTTAGTACATGTGGGTCTTTTGTGAATATTTCTATAAAACAATGTTTCATTAAAGCTTACTTTTTTTATTTCTCAAATCATTAGCTAATTTTTACTATTATTTTTAAGGCAAGATGCGCATTTTTTTAATACACTTTGGGCATTATCAAAACATCCAAGTCTTTATTTCTTATCAAATCACGAAACAAATAATCAAATTACTCATGGTAACATAACTAAGTAAAAAAATAGGGAAAATGAACAAATTTATTGCAGACATTTTATAAAGTGACAAAACTAACTTCTAAGCATTTAAAAGATCAAAATAAAAATCAGATTTGTCAAGCATAACCCTTAATTGTTAGTAATAAAAAAAAGTTTATAGTTATTATATTTCTATGGATTTATTATTCATATTTCACAATAAAAATTTCTAATATAAATTTTAAAAAACTGCGTACAACAATGTTTATAAAGAAATTACATTATTTTTCTTGTATGGAAATCCAATCAAAGAAGGAAACAACTTTTTTTTAAAGTTACATTAGTCTTCCTAAAATATCATTAAAGCCTATAAAAATACCGGGTATCATGGCAACCAGTTTTAGCATTTACGCGGGGAAAAAAACCAATTCAAGTAAAAACCGTTAACGAAACATTCCAGCCGTAACATCCAATATCGTTCATTAGCGTGGAAATGTTCGAACAAATTCAGAAAAGGATAGGGTTAAAAAAAGAACAGAAAAACTTCTGGCGCAGAACCCTGAAACACAGCTCCACCGATCCACCCTGAATAATACATTTTAGGAAGATGTATGAACCAAAATAAAACGTAATTTTCCATCAGGCTTTCTTAAGTTACCAAACCAAGCAATTCATCAAAAGCTATTAATTACGGATCGGAGCTCCAAAGAGCTCTCCTTTTACACGACGCCATTTTTAACCTCCAACGTCGTCACACTTTTCGATTTTTTTCCCCTCACTTCATTTTGTTTTCCCCTGAAAGAAGGGTAGGGTTTATAATGAAGATAGGTAATGCCTTGATGATGAATAGTGCATTAGAGAAATTAGAATTTACCTCGCTACTTCTTCCAAGATAAATTTGCTCAGGCCACTGGAGATTGCGTGTATATTTAAATGCAGGACAAGAGGAAAACGAGATAAAAGTTGTTCAAATGTCAAATAGGTATCATCACTTGAGGTATAATCTTCTTAATGCTGTTCCTTTTCAGTATATCTTTGTAGTTTTTGTTTTGAGTAATAATTCTTTTAGTTTTTCATTTTCTCAGAAGTGCCAAGTGGAAAGTTACTGTAATAGGATTTGAATTGCACACAATGACTAGTTAGTTTTCTTCGGGATTTCCGAATACTTTCAGGCATATTTGTTTTTGTCATTGTATTGATATTTAATTAATATTGACTTTATGATCATTTATAGGTTTGGAATATATACCTAAAAAATTTTTACGAAAAGATCAATTACGTTACTTTATGAAAATGTTGGTTTGTTTTGTTTTTTGATTTAAAAAAATTGAGAAAATAATAAAAAAATATAACTTTTTTAGTTATTAATATATAGAACTGCTAAGACTCTTTATAAAGCTTGTTTTGTCGAAGCTGCAGAATGAGAATGAGAGTAACCCTTTTGAAAGTTGTCATTTTTGACGGTGATATGAAGGGACTTAAAATAGATCGTACAACTTTATCCTCATACTAACGAGCATTCATCGTGCCCCTAACATTCCCAAAATCAGTCCTATTGTCATAATTGATTGCCTTCTAATACATATTTTACAGGTGTTGGGCTTGTATCTTCTTTTTCTTGCAAAGCACTACAGCCGATTATTGGCCAAGGCTGTCTCTGTCAGCATAGATCATCTGGATCTATTTGATGTTATGTTCTTTCATCGGTTAGCTCCCAAGTCCTTCAACCACTTTTTTACTTTATCCATCCATCTTGTTCTCGGTCTTCCTCTTTTCTTTTTCCCTCTGTGAATTGGAAGGTTATTTTCCTAGCAGGATTTTCTCATCACTATATCGAAATACATGACACCTTATTTTTGTAGTCTTGATCACTTTGACTATGTTGGGTTCTCGGTATTTCCATTGAAATTCAAGATTCTATCATATAATCTATTAGAACCCCCCCCCCGGGTTCTACCCTGGACACCAAGATTAATTTGAGGCAAAGAATCACTAAGAGCCATTTGTATAATAATAACTTATATTTATTAACTTGATTCAAATATTAGAAACTCTAATGACATATAAGATTTCTATGTTCCGTCAAACAAAAGGGATTTACCTTTAATATTAAATTAAATTACGAAATATTAAATTAATCAATAACTACGCGTAAGATCAATAAGGTGTACTGAAATAGGAGGTCTGAGAAATACACGCAACTCGAATTATTAGCTTTCATTAACTTAAACTAATTTTATTAGACTAACGCTTGTTTTAAGCGATAATAAACTATAGTATATCACCTGGTAATACTTCGATATCTTCAGAGGTACATTAACTTTTAGTATTTCTTCATAGAGAACTAGCAGTACTACTTCATTATCGTAATCCAATTGAATCCGCTGCTCTGAACTTGACTCTACTGCTGCTGCTGGCTCAATAGCCTTCATCTTTGCTAGCTTACAACGCTCTACTTAAATACCCTATCTACTTTGCATATCCCGTTCGCTTCTCGGAATTGATTGGAAATATACGCGAATTTATAATCCCCAAAAAGACGCCTAAGAATATTAGTGGAAAGGTTCCGTACAGATTCGTCACAAATCTCCAGATTCCGATTTCTTTAACAGCACTAAAAGTTTTCGTAGGATTTTTCTCTCGAAGGACTTGTATAGCAGCCAAAAATATCACTGCAGGATAGGCTCTTCTTTTGCATATTAGCGACGGTTATTTTGTCAATTATCCATGTGCCAAAACCATAATTGAGAATCCCCATTAAAGAGAATCGTTGTCCAACATTCAGCAATCCAATTAAATGTCGCAGTACAGCACAAGTTAGCCTTTATCGATCGTGAAATTGGGTCATTGCTATTTCAAGGGGATTCAAGACTGGAACCCAGCATCAACAAAGCATCAACAATCTCCTTACAGTTGTGCCTGATGTATCTCTGTCAGTGACTGGCGCTTAGACATGCACTCTAGTTTTTCGTGTATAATAAACTATAATATGTACTATAGAAAGTTCTTAATGTGGCATTGTTCTTTGGGAAACTGTACCAGATCGACGAATACTAGTACCTTCTTGATTCCACAGCGTAAACAATCTTTACATTGTCCTTACACTACGACCTGTGTGACGGGCTCACGCGTCTTTTCTTTGACATGTCCTTTGGGTTCTTTGGGCCAGAATTAATGGCAACTCTTTTCCAACCAAATCCAAGAAGTGAAGTGTGAATTAAAGATGCAAATGAACAAACTTTTAAATATAGGAACTAAGAGTAAACGAGATAGCAATGTAGGGTAATATATGTGGGAGTCCGAATAAATCTTCGAATAAAAATCAGACTCTTCAGAAGGCGGGATTTTAGATTGGCGTAGGTGGTTTGTCTAGGGGTAAGTATTTAAGGGTGAGTGATGAATTAAATGAATCTAAGTCATTAAAACACGAATATTTCTTTTAAGTAAAAGAGAGAATTTATTTAAAATTAAAGGAAAATATTTACAAAAAAAAGATAATTACAAATAGAAAGAAATGCAGGAATTAAGTTAATTAAAAGTTGAGTAATACCTTTAGAAGACGGGGAAATGAACCTTTCTCATTATTGGATGTTAGGACTGGTGGTGCCGCGTTGGGCGCGGAAATGCGGTAGACGCGATGTGTTGATCAAGCAGTAGTTAGTTGGCCTCTGCCGAAAAATTATTCAAGCCGGAGCTACGAAAGCTCACTAGATGGCGCTGCTTCGGAATGCAGTAATAAATCAAATTGAGATTTATGGTCCTCTGAAAAGGATATCACTCAACCTTTTTACAAATGTTTCAAAGGGAAAATCCTACAGAATCACCCTCTCCTGACAGAGCTGGTCTCTCAGCTCTTACAAAATTTTGAGAGCTTAAGTACTTTAAATACAAACTATTTTTAGTTACAACTATAAATTTGATGATTATTGGAATATGAATGTAATAAAGACAAGTAATATGATTCTTAAAGATAATAAAATAAAATATTACAGATGAAAAGATGTATACCTAATGTTCACAATTCCGGACCTAAAATAAAGCATATAAAAACAAAATATTCCATGTTGTGATCTACAATTAACTAAACCATAAAAATGCTTCGCATCAATAGAAAGATAATGAATAATACGAAAATATAATGAATATTACAAGCGAATATAAAATGATTAATGGAAACGAGTGTTACCATAGAACATCTATTAATTTCTCAAGAGAGATATGAGAAAAATTAAAAATAATAACTAATATAAAAAATTCAATTAAGCATAAAAATGTTTCATCAAATCAGCTGAGGTGGTGGTTGAGTTCGGTCCATCGTGCTGACCAACCTTTTCCACTTCATACCTATCCTTGGAATTAACTTTTGTTACTTTGTAAGGGCCTAACTTTGGTCTTAGTTTCAGTCCAGCTCCAAATTGGGTTCTTTGGATGGCAACTAAATCACCTTCTTTGTATAACGAAGCTTTCTTTCTTCTTCTGTTATACGTCTTTCTATTTTCAGACTGTAGGGTTTCGATGTTCTTTTTGCATCGTTTCTTAAAAATTCGCGTTGTTCTAGTAATTCTTTCGCCATTTCTTCTAGAAGTAAGTCTTTGATTAGGATGTCTTCCTTGTTACGCATTTTGATTCCCACTAATAGTTCGAATGGTGTCCATTTTGTACTGCGACTTATAGTACTATTTAGTATTCTCTGTAATCTGTCGACGTATTTGTACCATTTCGTTGAGTCGTCTAATGATAGTTTGGTGAGAACTGGAATCAAAGTTCGATGAATTCGTTCAACTTGTCCGTTTCCTCGTGGAACACCTGTTGCTATTTGTAGATGTTGAATGTTTTCTTCATCACAGTAGTCGTTGAATAATTTTGAAGTGAAGGCTGAACCTCTATCAGAGATAATTCTGATGGGATTACCAAAGGTCTTCTGCTGTTGTTTTAGTTTTTCGAGGACACTTTCAGCAGACACAGTTTTGACGGGATATAGCCAAGTAAATTTGGTAAATGCGTCTACTACGGTGAAAATGTGTTGATAGCTTTTGTTTGTGGAGGGTAAAGGACCAATGAAGTCAACATGGTACGTACTTAAAGGAATGCTTTCCTTAGAAATAGGATTCAAAAACCCTTCCTTTTTGCCAATTTTCTTATTAGCTAAGATACATGGAACACAATTAATTATTACTTTTTTAACGACGTTGGATAAATTTGGGATAAAAAATTCCTGTTTCACAATTTCTTCTGTTTTTCCTACTGAGAAATGACCATTTTCGTGAATCAATTTAATTAGTTCAGCTTGCATTGCTTTAGGTGTTACAATTAATTCTCGACCATTTAAGTACTTGTAGAGTATACCATTTCGCTCAAAAAATTCTTCTGATTCTTGCTTCTCTAGAAGTGATTTCAATGTTTGGATGTTGTCATCTTCCTCTTGTGCGTTTTTAAGCTTTGAAGTTAATGTATCATTGCATACCATCATTACGGGATATCGGCTAAGAGAATCGACGTGCTTCATACGACTTCCAGCTCTGTGCTCTATTTCATAATCGAATTCTTCTAATTGAAGCGCCCATCTGGCTATGCGAGTAATTAGCTCCTTTTTTTGCATAGTCTTCTGAAATGCTGAACAGTCAGTTACTATTTTAAAGGGTTGTCCTAAAAGATAAACACGAAACTTCTTTAATGCGTTGATAATTGCTAGTACCTCTAATTCGTAGCTGTCATACTTTTCTTCTGCTGTATTTGTTTTTTTCGACATGTAGTAAACGGGATGTAACTTTCCATCTTCTGCTTCTTGTAACAAAATTGCTCCGTACCCTTGTTTACAGGCGTCTGTATGCAGTTCTGTTTTTCTTCCATACTTGTAGAGGTGCAAGATTGGGCCTTCCGACATGATTTTCTTCAATTTTTCAAATGCTTCTTTTTGTTGAATCCCGAAAACAAAGAGGTTTTCTTTTCTTGTTAAATCGCTAAGTGGTTTAGCTATCTTTGAATAATCCTTGATGTACTTGCGGAAATATCCAGTTAAACCAAGAAAACTTTGTACTTGTTTTATTGTTGTTGGTTCTGGAAATTTTCGGACAGCTAGTGTCTTCGTGGGAGATGGTTTAATAGTTCCGCTTTCTACAATGTGACCTAGAAATTCAATTTTCTTTTTTAAGAATTGGCACTTCTTGAACTTAATTTCTAATCCGTATTTCTTTGCGACTTCAAAAATAATTTTAAGTTTTTCGAGACCTTCCTGTTCGTTTTTCGCTGGAATGACGAGATCATCTAAATAACTGATTACAATTCCTTTCCGAGTAAGATCTATAAATATACTTGATACGTAGCGTTGGAAAACTCCTGGACTTGTGCTTAGTCCGAAAGGAACTTTGTTGAATTCAAATTGTCCGTCTGGGACGATAAAGGATGTATACTTTCTGCAATCTTCGTCAACATCGACGTGAAAGAAACCATTGCGTAAATCTAATGGAGAATATACCTTTGCTTCTTGCAAAGTGTCTAAAACATCTTCGATGATAGGTAACGGAAATTTATCTTTCACAAGCTTCTGATTCAATTTTCTGTAGTCAATGCACATTCTCGAAGATCCATCTTTCTTTTTACCATTACGATTGGACTTGCATATTCCGCAGAACTCGGACGTATAATGCCTTCGTTGAACCATTCTTCTATCTGTTTGTTTACTTCTTGTCTTTCTGTGAAAGCTAGTCGACGAGGAAGTTGACAGACTGGTTCTTCGTCTTTTAAAATAATTCTCATTGTGACGTCAGTAGATGCTGTTTTTCTGGCTTGTAGTCTTGAATTAACTTTTCAAGTTCCTTCTTGATTTGACGATTTTCAACATGACGTAGGTCTAGTTCTTCTTGAAGATTTTCAGCAGATATTTGCATAAGCTGTGCATGATTCTCATATTTGTTGAATTTAACTCCTTCTTTAGTAAAACTTATCGATGCTTGTTCCAAAAGATCTGATCCAATAACTGCTTCGAATTTTAATTTATCAGTCGGTACAACATGCCAAGTTAACGAGTAATTTTCATCATCTATTTTGAACTCATGTTCAAAGGAACCGATAGTTGTCACTTGTGCTTCACCAATACCTGTGAGAAGCATCTTGTTCTTCGATAATTTCGTTGGATCCATTATTCTTCTGCTTGTGTTTTCTCGAAGCAAACTTACGGTACTACCACTGTCTATGAGCGCCGTGATTTTCACCTTTCCAAAAAATATCTCTTTAGTACGTAAACCTTCCTTAACGATGAGTGTGCAAGTTTCTTTTGGAGGTTCTTTGAATTTCTGTGATTTTGAATAGTTTGTTTGAGCACACATGCTTGGAAGCATTGTGATTTGAGTGTTTCTCGTAATTTTTGTTGTAATACCCTTTCTGCGCGCTGTCTTGATATCTTTGAACAGATTCGTACTTGGTGACAGGGGCTTCGTAATGTTTGTTGTAATTCGTTGACGCTGGAAACTTCTTATCTTTCTTGTTATACTCGAATTTTCCTGGTGATTCATATCTGCGATTCTTTTCTGTGAATCTGAATTCTTGTTTCTTCACATTTGGACCACTCGATTTTTGTTTCAGAGTCCTTTTAAAGTCTTCGAATTCTTCTAGTTTTTCTGCTAATTGAACAGGGGAGTTCATATTTGCCCATTCATCAAGATAATATTCTTTAAATTCAAAAGGAGTTTTTCGTTTGAGTTGATCTGTTATGATTAGATCTGATAACTTGTTGAAAGTATCTATCTTCAATCCATCTATCCATCCGTTGAAGTAAGTGTTTAACTCATGGTAAAAATCAATCCATGTTCTTTCAGATGCTTTTTGGTGAGCGACAAATAGTTGTCGAAACTTTTCTGGAGTTAGTTTAAAGCGTTTCAGCAGTAAATCTTTAACGTGTTCGTAAGAGTTAGCTTTATCGTCAGGCTCTCTCGCTATGATGTGAGATACTTCCGTCGGTAACAAGCCTAACAGATGAGAAACCCAGTTTTCTTGATCAATATTCAATCTCTGCGCTTGACGTTCAAATAATTTTAGATAAAGACTGATGTCTTCTTTCAAATCAAAACGATGTATAAACTTTGAAACTTCTTTGACGAGAAATTTAGTATCACTTTCTTTGGATGTATCAGCGCCTAACTTGGATTGTGTTTGGATTCTTAACTTTTCCAACTCAAACTCATCTTTGCGTTTTTGCTCATCTAACCTCAATTGTTCGAAGCGTAATTTTTCTTCTCGTTCTTCAATGCGTAATTTTTCTTTTTGCTCTTCAATGCGTAATTTTTCTTTTTGCTCTTCAATGCGTAATTTTTCTTTTTGCTCTTCAATGCGTAAATTTTCTTCTCTGGCTTTGCGATCCTCAACAATCGTTGAATGTATGTTTTTGGTCAGTTCTTCGTCATAATCTTCACTACTAATAATTAGATCTTTTGAGTGTGGCGATGGTCATCGATTTATCGAATTTTAAATTTAATTCCATGGCTAAGACAAATAAATCTTCGCGTCGACCTTTGCCAAGATACGCCATTTTAAAATTTAAATATAAGTTTAGATAGTAACCAAAGGAATAAACAAAATTGTTACGCGTTCAAACAAAAACAATGATGTTGCTATTGGCAATTCTCGTTTGCATTTACAAAAATTCTCAAGTTAAAATGATATTGCATCAAAGTACACTAAATATACATTGAAATATTCAAATTCTATTCATTTAGAAATATTTTAAACCAGTAACGTGTAAAGACAACAATGCGAGCTAAAATACGTAATGCTTAATTTAAAGTAGTCAAATCATTAATTTCAACTAAAAACAAAACCTTTTTTTTTAAACCATTTAATATATCAGTTATCTCATTTCGTTATAACAAATGCAAAAAGAATTTGAAAGAAAAAATAAATATAAATCTTGTTTAGAAACAGTGAATAAATTAATTGCGATATGAAAAAGTTAAGGAATATAAAGTTCTTTGCTGAAAAAAGCAAACAATTAGAAGTTAGTCACTTATAGAAAAATTTGGTATGTTTTTTATTACACCAATAAAAATAAAATCTTTTTAGGATCTTATCAGCACATTCTAAGGATAAACACATGTTTCAGCATAATAATTCTGTCAAAAATGAACTCAGAATACTTTATATATTGAACGATAAAATACACAACATTAAAATAAGATTGTACATGATCTTTCATCAATTTTAAAAAACATAGCATATTCTTTCAAAATATATTTCTTGAATACTCGTAAAAAATAATTAATTACTAAACAGCTGCAAGAGAAATGTTAAACTATATGAGTCATTGAAATTACGATTGCAACGAAACGGAAAAAGGTTTAAGAATGTAAGAAACATTAATCTCTTAGTTCAAGGTCGATGACATAACTGAAGAAACGAAAACTTTTCACACATACATGAAATTCAATGCGATTCGTTAATAAATGAAATAACAACTTGAATATTTTACGTACGACTTTCTTAATATTTTAAAAGATATACTTGAAGAAAATTTTAATTGATACAATTTCTATACACAAATAAAAAAGTAGTATTTCAGAAAAACACACATGATATTTAAAAATATAAATTATTCCATGAAATCGACTACAACAATTTTTTCATAATCAAATTAACGGTGACTCACGTATTCTTTTAGATTTTTTTTTCCTTTTGAAGAACAATATAAAAAGTACCTGATACAGTTGACGACGTGTGATTAATTACTTGAAAACAAACTTCAAAGGCTCCTGGATGTGTTCACTGGACTTGTGAAACTCTTGTAGTTGTTGTACACGGCTGAAAATAACTTGAAGCACCTAAATGTTAGTATGTTATGAGAGGCAATCCGCATTTTCGATTCAGTCCGTTTATAAATTAGGCGTGCAGCCAAAAATGGGGTTTTTTTTTTAAAGAAGAAGAGAGAAGGTTATCAACTTATTATTTAGAGAAGATTTTCGAAATCAAATCCCAGGCGATCCCCCAATTATTTCTGTGGGAGTCCGAATAAATCTTCGAATAAAAATCAGACTCTTCAGAAGGCGGGATTTTAGATTGGCGTAGGTGGTTTGTCTAGGGGTAAGTATTTAAGGGTGAGTGATGAATTAAATGAATCTAAGTCATTAAAACACGAATATTTCTTTTAAGTAAAAGAGACAATTTATTTAAAATTAAAGGAAAATATTTACAAAAAAAAGATAATTACAAATAGAAAGAAATGCAGGAATTAAGTTAATTAAAAGTTGAGTAATACCTTTAGAAGACGGGGAAATGAACCTTTCTCATTATTGGATGTTAGGACTGGTGGTGCCGCGTTGGGCGCGGAAATGCGGTAGACGCGATGTGTTGATCAAGCAGTAGTTAGTTGGCCTCTGCCGAAAAATTATTCAAGCCGGAGCTACGAAAGCTCACTAGATGGCGCTGCTTCGGAATGCAGTAATAAATCAAATTGAGATTTATGGTCCTCTGAAAAGGATATCACTCAACCTTTTTACAAATGTTTCAAAGGGAAAATCCTACATATATGACAATTGATGTTAGTTTGTGGCAGTTGATGGAAAATAGAGAAAAGTTAATATAGTTCGTGGTTCAAGTCTGAATGAGCTTTACGTGACGGTGACTAGAAGTTATAAGGGATAGAATATATGAAGGTCAAGTTGCACAACAGTGCAGGCAATTAAAGAAAAGATTGAGCATAAGTCAATACTGATTGATTCTCCAAGCTGTAATAAGGTAGGATTGACTATTTAATATTAGAATCAGTGATTCGACGGTTCAGTTATTGATAGTGGTCTGAATTAGATTAAGTCTTATTATCTAAATATATATATTGTGTGTTACGTATTTTGCAATTGTAGATTCTCTCACATTAATTATTATAATTGAATTTGTTAAAGGTTTAAGTTGAATATCTTAATAAAGTCATATTAAGATAATGTTTGATTCTAGTTCTTTCGTTAATCCTACGCCTCTAGCTCACACTGACACTCCGAGAGATATTCTCCCAGGGGGGGGGACACATCACACCTGTTATTTTGGAGATTTCAGGGTATAAAGCTCTTATTTCAAACATAACAGCTACCTGACCTCTCTCAGAATAAGACATTTAGTTGAATAGAATTCTTTTTCTGCAATCCTGCACGTCCAATAACTAAACAATTGTGGAATAGTAAAAACTCTTACTGAGTAACATGGTGTATCAATTATAAATTGAAAAATAAGACACTTATTTTCACAAAATATTTAGATCATGCAACACATTACAAAGGATAATTTAATTCGGATCCTATTCAATTCCTACAACTTCGTCGATGTGTAACAAGTTCAATTCCATTTGATGATTTTACAAAAATAAGATTCTTTGAAAAAGATAAAAAAAATTTTTAAAAATGTGATGTTTTTTTTTGGTTTTTTTATTAAATAATTTCTTTTTTTTTATTCGCTATTTCTCTACAGTTTGTAAGGAAAATATTTTCAAAAGGTATGCGAGTAATTTCAAAGGCGAACAGAATCAGTTATAAGGTCCTGATAAATGCATACAAATTTAACAAGTGTGTGCGTGCCGTATCCAGCCAATTTACTAAATGTATTCTGTTTCTGAAACAGAAATATGTTTATTTTATACGCCATCCTCGAAGTTGATTTCCGCAAAACCATTTCATAGCAGATATCTACTTTAAAAAGAAATATTTTTGCCTAATTTCAAATTCGGCGTCTAATATTTCAAAAAATTGAATTTTTTATCGATAAGACCTCGCAACCCGCTAGGAAGTCGATATCCACTAAAATCGTTCTTAACGGTCTGACTCCACAGAAAAAACAATTTAGAAAACAAAATAGGTAAGTTAAACGATTGAATATGACTAAATTTCTCTGATTTTCACGAGCTCATCTGCCAGTCAATAAAAAATATTATTTTTTGCTCCACTGTTTGAGACAGTTCCCGCAAAAACTCTTCCTTGGCGCATTTCTATTTAACAAAAGAGAGAGAGAGAGAGAGAGAGAGAGATCCATGGCTGCCGAATTTCAAATAGTCTAATACACTCATGTGCTAATTAAGGTCACAAACATGGTTTTTTTGCAAATTTCTTCCAGTAAAATTGATAGAACTTGTATTTTATATATTTTGAAAAACAATATACAATATCAATCTTTGGCTTAGGAAAATTAATTGTTTAGCGTAAGTTTTTCAGAACTACTAGATTGAAACCGCATCAGCATCTTTACCCACAGCTTTGTGAATATTGCCTTAAAACAAACAAATTAGCTTGTTTGTAGTGAGAATAGTTTCTCACAATCATTTAAATGACTCCTTAAGATAGAGAGCCATTGGCGGGCTTCAGGCTGGCCAGTCTCAAGCGGAGGTGGCTCAATTGTTACAAGTAGCACCGAAAGTGGTGTCCCGCCTGTGAAATAAATTCTAAACAAGTAATACTGTCATTAGGAAGGTTGGTCAAGTTTACCACACAGCAACGACACCTACGCAAGATCACTACTTGGCATTAAGTGCGCAGCGGCGTAGGTGGACAACGGCTCCTCGGCTTGCTCGTGACCTTTCTGCTGTGTCAAGAAGAGAATTTCAAGGCAAACAGTCTGCAGGCATCTAACAGAGACTGGCCTTTATGCCTGACGTAAAGCTGTGTGTGTCCCTTTGATTACATCCAACAAGAAAGGACAATTATTGTAAAGCGGAAAACATCAGTCTTGGGCACCAGAGAAAGGAGGCATATTTTATTCAGTGATGATTCGAGATTTCTCAAAAAGAGTGATTCTGTTCGTGTCTTCATCTAGAGAGAAAGTGGGGCAGCTTGTTTCCATCCCTCCTACGTAAAAGAAATCAATAGATTTGGTGGCAAAGGAATTTTTGTCTGGGGAGACATAATGTCGGGCAGTCATACATTACTGCACGTCTGCGATGGGGGTACTGTAAACGCCCAGCGTTATAGGAATGAAGCCTGTGTGAGGTTGTTCCGGGTGCTGTGGGCACGGACAAGAATTTTAGGATGATAATGCACAGCCATAAAGAGCTCATATTGCTGATTAATTTGTTGAAGAAGAAATTATTCGCCATATGGATTGGCCCTCGAAGTTTCTGAATCTTATTCCTTTTGAACATGTTTGGGGTGATCTAGTACGAGCAATTCCCAGTAGATCTCTCCCAGTACCCCCTTCCAGGATTTAAAAGTCTCACTTTTGGAAGAATAATCTTTGTTGCCTCAAATATTTATTAACACCCTCGTAAACAGTATTGCAGCTCGTTGTAAGGCTTATATATCAGTGTACTGTTGTCGCATTCCATGATAGACATATTTTCCCCCACGTAAATACTTTATCTCTGATGCAAGATATTACATTTCTTTATATGCCCTGTATCTTAACCTTCTAACTGGATACCTTCCTCCTGAAAAGTTATTCCGAAAGCGTTTAACTCTTATTTTGCGATTCCCTTCAAAAATGCAACAGACTTCTTTCCTTTCCCGCTTTTAGAACTTGGGAGGTCGAACGGGGACAATTTTACGACCCAGTTCGGTCCCTTTGTAAAGTAAGAACCAAGAGATCAATCGTTTACAGCTAGCTGTTAAGTTGCCTTGGGCAATCTTCTTTGAAAGCGTAGTGGAATTCGGTGTTTCTTTCTCCTAGATGTTCAGTCACAGTAAAATTAAAAACGAAATGAAAGGTAAAAAAAAGAGGAAAAAATGAAATAAATAGTATGTTAGAAGTTAAAAAATAATTATATTTTCTTCAAAGAAAATTTATTTTTCTGTCATTTTTTAAAAATTAAAAAATATATTTTTTTTTTTTTTTTTTGGTATTGCGATTTGAACCAGAAAAAAGCATCCTGTATTCATTTTTGAATATGAGAGTAAGAAAACGCGCTCACTTTCCTGTTTTTAAAAAAGTAATGAGGTAAAAGAGCAAAGGCCCTATCTCATTTTTAAACAATAACACAATAAATATTACATACGATGATTATATTTATGAAATAAAACCGATCTTTCTCTATTCACTTATATTTTTAATTTAAAATAGCATAAAAAAGGATTTCAATACTTTTAATTTATTTTAATTAAAATCATATAAAAAAAAGATATTTTTATATTAACTGAATATTTTTCGGAAAAATTTAAATTTTCCTTCCTAGTGTTCTCTTTTTCGAACTTCTTGTATTAAATAAAAATTCCTTTTCTACATTGGCATTTGTGATGGACATAACACACATTCAGTCAATAATTTTTAATTTTAATGGGGGATATACTTCTTCAAATGCGCATGACAGTACTTCTAACAATTTTCTACTCAAGTTAAAATTCTTATCTTTCTGTTTCTTTTATTACAAGGAAAAATGTCACACATCGATAACTACATTTTCACACAATTCAGTCATTACAAATTCTATTGTGAGAAAAGTTCTCCCTAATTAATTTTGTCTTTCAAAACAGTACACTGAAAACAATTTTGTTCAGTGAAGTTAACCGACAGTTCCACAATGTATTCATACCAAATTTAAAAAAAACTTTAACACTTGAAAATGTATCCTGTATTAAATTTTTCAGTATACACAAATATTTCCTGCTGTAGGAAAGATATAGTATGAGATGTGGGGTGTGCGGTTGTGAAAGAATGTTTTCGTACGTGTAGACTATTTTTGAAAATTTAAATATCACTGAAGCTGATCATATAACTGCAAATGAGCCTTATTTTAGTGTGTGCTGGTATCAAAGTAAAACACTTTACAATATTAAACAGCCTATGGGTTTATACTCAACATCGAACTATTCGCAAAATGGCTTACAACTTCTATTCAAATTGTAAAGAAACTGAAATATAAATATATCTTACTGCAGTCAAAAATATTCATAATATGTAAATATCCTATTCCTCCACTTATTTCAGTACATTTTAAAAACTGTAGCTGAATGCAATTTTTTATATTTATAAACGAGGCATAAAAGCTCACACAGTCGTAAAAATGTCTATCATTTTTAAATACACTACTATAAAACGTATATGGATTGTAAGATCAGTCGTAAAATCCTAAAAGCTTTTAGAGGAGCTAAAAACATGTAATTTTGGATTGATAAAATGTTTAATATAATACACAAATATACAAGTTATTAAGCAAATACATTTGAAAAATCAAACTTCCTTCTGAAATAAACGTTAATGTTTAATTGCAAATGAGTGGAAATACATGTTTATCTAAGGGGTATCCCCAAAGTGAGGTAATCCTCAAACTTAAGACTCACACTCAGAAGCACAACAATCCATGAGGGCCAGGAACTACTGTGCCCATCATAATACACGTGACCATTGGACGCTGAGGTGCATGAACAGATGTCCCGATTTGGTGGTCTGTCTGAAGAGAGACCTTCAGTGTTTAAGACTCGAAGCAAGCTTGGTACTCATTTATCGACCCAATGTAGCGGGGATGAAAGGCAGAGTCGACCTTGCGCAGCCCGTTAATAGAACCCCAGACCTGTGGTGTGGAAGCACTATACACTACCACTCAATCCTATTCGGTGAAAAATAAAATTTAATGTTAGAATCTTATATAAATCCCTAATGAATGAGGGAGTCCAAACTTTTTTTTTCCATGTAAACTGTTTAGACGGAAATGGTTAATTATGAACATTTCACAAGTTGCATAAATTAAAATTAACCGTTATAGTTTACATAAATTTTTAAGGGTACAAAAGGTGTATTTCGGCTGCACGAATTAATTTTAAAAGGAATACGGTTACGAAAAAGTAGTACAAATCTATCTAAAGTAGGGTTGGTTACCTTAGATATTGTCAAACACAACAATGTATTGGAAGCCAATTCCACAATTCGTTGTTATAAAAATGTATGGAAAATTACAAGATTTATTTTTGCATTTGTAATTTATATATATATAATTTTTCCTGAAGCTTTAAAAGCTAGAGCGGCATCCATCAAAACCGCGGTTCTCTCTCTGTTTTCTAATAAATCTTAATTAGTTTTTTTTTTTCGTTATTATTTTTATCAAAGTGTAAGAAAATGTTTCAAATGATTTGATGAAGTTTAAATTTATTCATTTTTAGTGGTTGGAAAATTGAAAAGGTTCCAAATTTTAAAGAGTTTGGTGTTTTATTAATTTTTTCGGTATCTTATAATAAAATAATTATGTTTCAAAAACTGAAAGCTTTCATTAAAATAAGAAAAATGAAGCGAGAGAATATACTTAAAAAAAGATAATTTGTCTAACTATATAAAATAGCAGATTGCACTGACACGCCCCAACTTGTTACAGTTTCAAATGAATATGAAACCACAAAAGGGAATTGTAAAATATTTTACTTATGCGTTGGGACTTTACAAAACTTTAAAAAAACGAGGTAAAACAAATTAACACTTCCTGGGGTCTAAAGAAATTTCCCCTCGATTTTTTACGATTGCCCCAGGGTCAAAACACGGGGTTCAATGCGAGCCATAAAACTCCTGCTGTGTTGCTTCCTCCGTCCCTCATTATCTTTCAAGATGTTAAACCTTAAAAGAGGGAAAGGATTTCAGAAAAATGTGGCTAATCCGCTTTTGAAAACGTTACTTGAAGGCAGAAAAATCCGTGCAGTCCATTTTCGAAGCATCTTTACACTGACGGAATTTTCCGTGCTATCCGGTTAGAGGGTTAATTCACAATTAAAATCTTCCCCATGTTGTTAAGTTGCTATATCCTTTCACACATTGTACTATGTCTAGGTGCCAAATTTCATGGAAACACAATAAATGGTTCATCAGTTTTCATACATTTTTCATGTTTGTGAACTTATTTTGGGCATAAGTGTAGTTCAAATGATCTTATAATGAGTGAGGGAATTAGTCACTTTTCTCTTATATATATATACTAGCTGATATACCCGTTCTTCGCACGGGTGAACTGAAAAATTAAACAACACAGATTGAAGGATAAAGAAGTTTTTAATGAGTTAATTTTACGTGAATTGCAAATTAAACAAAAAAAGCTTTTGGCGTAACTCAGGTAACAAAAAAAAGAGAGAAATAAAACACATTTGTTAAATTTTAAGTATGTAGGTCTAATAGCTGATAAAAAGGATTTTTTTTTATTTATAACTCCCCGTAACACTCTTGAGGGTTGATTTTTGAAAATACCTTCCTAAGCTGATCTCTGCTCAGCAAAAGTAACACATTGTTAAAAGTTTTGTGTAATGAACGCTTAAAATAGTGTAAATAATTTTTATCTGAAAGTATAATACATTAATATTACTTTCTGTAGTATTTATTTTATGTTAAAATTGTAATATTCGCAAGCAACGCCGTTTCTTAAATTATAATAACGATCCAATGAAAAACATAGCGAAATGTTAACGATAGAGTCAAGTTGGCACACACAAATGCCTAGCTACTTTCATAACTCGAGCTTTATTAGAGCTTTGTAAGACCCGCCGTGTAGGGAAGCGATGCACATTAATACTTTATCCAACCGCATTATGATTTACTGCAGTTTTTTTCATACAATATTTTTTTTTGGATCGCTACATTTAAAATTAAGGGATATACATAAACAAAATACTCCACTTTGAAAAATTTAATCCGTTAGAGCTAATAAATTAAAAATAAAGATATTCCACTGTAAAATTAATTATATATAACGTTCACTTAAAATAAGTAGTCAAATCATTTTCTAAGGTCTTCATTAACATACAAAAACATAAGACACTTAAATTTTGACCAACTATTGTTTCCGCTAAAATACTCATCATGGAACCCGTGCTGCCATATATCTTGGAAGAGTGGATTTCAAAGAATATTCCTGCTAATTATTGGTAGAATATTTCTTCTAAGTTGGTGTGGTGTGGTAGTTAGGATAAAGGGGTGCCAGCTCAGATGTCGTCCACGTTACTTGACTATGGGTCAAAATTACGTGATCCGTTGCCAAAAGCACTTGTGTAGCTGAACAGTGCAACATTAATATTCACTCACTCTCACACTCCAAGAAATACAGAACAATAGTTATTGCGTTTTTAAGTGTAAAAATAATTATATCTGCCTATTCAATTAAAATTATAGCGTTATAACTAACTACTAACCACAAATAAATTTTGAAAATTTGTCCAAATGATGCAGTGTGAAAGAGAAAGTTTATTTACTTTAAGTATCAGAACTGATAAAAGCATTTATTTGGAAAAAAGATCAATTCTTACTACCAAATGAGCATAATAAGATGTTAAAAAAACATTAAAATAAAGAGAGATTTATAACAACCTCTCTCTTCAAAACTTAGTTTGATTCTGAAATAAAAAAAAATAGGCATTATATCAGAGGAATTAATTAGAAGCGAGCACCTTGCGTAGCCAAAACAAAAATGGTTTTTCACAAGCAAAAAATAGATATATGCAGACGATATATGAATCAGTGCAAACAACAAAATAAATTAGTAGAGTTAATTTATTTTCTATCATTAATTTATATTAATAATAGACTAGTACTAATTTATTTTATGGAAATTAACCAATAATTAATTTAATATAATTTATTTATTTTTATCATCATAAATGACAAAATGTTGATGTTTGGCCCAGTTATGAGCCAATGCCTTCCACTAAAAATTACTCCATAACGACTTTTAATTGTTTAAATTATTGTAAACTCAATTTTCACACCCCATAACCCACCAATTAATCTCACAATATTTTTAATAATCGAATTAAAACTATTCTAAGAAGTTTCAGTAAAATCTATGGAAAATGTATATTTGTTTGAATTTATCATCAAAAAAATCTTAATATTACCCCTGAAACAGTGTTGAATAAATATGCTTATTTAATTAACTCTAAAATATATTTTCAAGAACAATAAAAATAAAAACGTTTCAATCTTTTAATTTTTTCCTTTTTTGAAGCACTTGGCACAAACTTTACAATAAAATTCTTTAATTATAAGACTTAAGCACTTGGATGTTCATAATTAATTAACCAAAATAAACACTCAAGCACTTACAACGTTTGAAGGATTTTCTCAAAGAAATAGAATTATAGCTTTTGTTTTTGCTTTTTTTTGTGTGCAGAAACTATGCTTCCCTGTATGACGACATCTAAATAAAAATAGAATTATAATACTTTGACCAGTATTAACGAGATGGCAGCACCAGTTAAATTAAAGATTGCATTGTTTTAGTATCGGATTTCAAATGCAGTCACTTCAATGCTTTTGATTTTTGTGTGAGCACTCTTCCTATTAACTGCTGCTTTATATTACAAGGCATCAGTCCTATTTTTTACAACATCATTCGTTCATAAAATCAATTTTACAGCTATTGTTCCCTTGCTCCCAACATTGTATTCGTTATTATTATTTGTAGCAGAAGAATTAGTTGCCCTCCAACATTTTAGTTCTCTAGTTTTTCTTTTTTATAAGGTACTTCATGCGATACTTTTACTGCTTTTTTATTCATAACACAAATTGCGGTGTTAGACGTCAAATTTTGAATCGAAGCAAGCTTCGTTTTTTTTTTTTTTTAAAAAAACTTACCGTGCTTTCTTTGCAAATGCCATCGGAGTTTTGGCGAGTTCTATATATTTTCGCTTGACAATCTTTCGCTGCATAGAACAAACACACAAAGATATTTTCCACGTCTTCATTGCATATGTAAATGAATCCGAGTAAAATACTCATCACAATACTTTCCAATTTTACATTTCTCGATAGAATTCAAAGTGAATGCTTAATTATCTGAGTCGCATTCATCTGAATTTTTTTGTAGCGTATATCCAGCTTTTAGCCCACGATCCGTTTAATGCATTAAAGAAATAACGTAAAGCTACAATAATTTTGAAAAAAAAACGAATTTTTATGGTAATGTGTGTGACGGGGCTTTACGAGAATTTCTACTAATCCTGTTGGGGAATCTTTGGGCCAGCAAATCACGTTATTTCACAGCCATCCCTCTTGAGAAGAAACCTTGATGTGCAGATTATCTAGTATATATATCGTTGAAGTTTAATAATCGTGGGATTAGAAGGAAAAGGAGCCGAGTCGCTGAAAGCAGTGCTGTTACAGCAGTGGCGTAACGGAGAACTTTTGGGCCCCCCTGTTAAGTCAGGTTTGGGGCCCCATGTTGAATTTTACAAAGGGTAGGCACTAGCGTCAGTCAGGCTTTGGGCCCCTTTAGAACCCTGCCCCCCGCGATGCGGGGGTGCACGTTACGCCACTGTGTTACGGTAAGGATCAGAAGTTAGCCGCCCGACTAAAGGTCGGACTTGAACTACTAGAAAAAATTAAGGAAGTTAAGATTCTTAAGATAAAGTTGAGCAAAGTTAAGCTATTAGGATTTCGTGCACTGATTCACATAGGGTTTTGAGCTCTCGTTATATCACTCTAGAATTTTTCTTTATAATTTGCTTGTCTTGGAATATTATCTTTGGTCATAAAAAATTGGATTTATCGTGGTTAGTCACAGTGGTTATCCACAGATTTAGGTCGATTAGATGAGGAGGGGGCTTCCATAGGGGGAGTCCATTACATGTGTGAATACACAATCAAGGCTGGGTAAAATATTTTTTTAAATGTGTTTCCGGTGTTTTATGTGTAACTGTCAAAATCAAGTAGTAAAAGCGGGATGAAGTAATATTAGTGTAGCACTATAAAGCAACACGAGGACTATTAGCGTTGGACTTCACACTTAAGAACTTCGGTCAAGTGACGAGGACGACACCTGAGAGGATACCCCCTCTCCTAACTACCGCATCAACGGTGGAATTTTAGTTTCGATAGATTTTACTCTACATTAAGATTACATCTGCTCCCTCTCACTGCGCGTCTTCAGTGGTACCTGGACTCGATCCCCCGACCCTCAGGCCACGAGTTCATGACCATTACCACTAGGCTACCGTGATCACACGGTATTTAGCAAATGCAGCCAGGAGGATTGAATATAATGTATCTGGAAGCAGTAAATAGTAAATAAACAATCTGATGCCAAGAGAAACAGACACATGTAGCACGTACTGCATGGAGGAGATATGTGCACTACATGCAGGGTTGAACACGGTTCCCCGGAGTCGTCAGTCTGTAGTTACATATCCCCAAACCACGCAATAAACCCAACAATTTTTTTTTAAAAAAAATGCTCTGTTTAGTTTATTTTTCTGAATTTGCGATTTCAAGATTAAAAGAAACGAAAGATCAAAAGTAGTACACCAATTTGTAAGAGGACTTGATTGGAAGTTCTCCCACTTTCATCGTAAAAAAATATAATTAGTTTCCACTAGTTTCTCTGTGTAACGCGTCATCATTCTATTGGAAGATGAAAAAAATCAACTAAGTTGCCTCGTGGGAATCCAGCCTTAAGCAGTGTCCAAATAATTTAAAATAATTCCTTCAGAATAATAATAAGATTTTTTTTTTTCATCTGAAGAAAGCACTTGACGAATGAAAAAAGATCTCAAGAACGAGTGAGTCATCTGTTTTATTTCGAAGCTTTCAGAACCAGGGCTTTGAACCGAAAACCGGAAAAATCGTTATTTCGGTCGGAACGAAAATCGGTACTGAACCGGAAAAAAAATATCGTTTTATTTCGGTTCGATGTATCTCTCTTCAGTTATTTTTTTATTGTAACCAACTTATCAATATTTTCCAACTTAATGCCAACCATACAATTATCATCATTACATGTACGTTGCTTCTCGACTTCCTGTTTTGATGTTTACACGTACTTTTCTGTTTCAGTTTCGCCTGAAACCTCTTGTACAAGGCAGGTTTAATTCAGTTGAACGAACTAGATCAGCGATCCGCAACCCCCGGTCCGCGGACCGGTACTGGTCCGTGGATCAAATGGTACCGGGCCGCCTAAACAACATTAAACTATTGCCGTTTTATTTACAGTGGTACATTTCTCTCGGATTTGCGCAATTTTCCACGTAAATTACTTTATATTCCATGTTAAATCCCTTTTATTCATTTTGGGTGTAACTATATTTTGTTCTGAAGGCATATTTAAAAGTAACTAAATTAAAATTGTTAAATCAAAACAATCTAAAATATAAGCAATCAACGTGTCCCACCCTCAGCAGGCCGCGGTAAAATTATCAAACGTTGACCGGTCCGCAGCGATAAAAAGGTCGCAGAGCACTGAACTAGATGATTTTTTAAGAAAAATATCAGTATCAGTTATATTTTTTGCATCTCAGCATGCGATCATCTACGGATGTTTGTATAGACTGTTTAGATTGACACACAAACCAGACTCATAAACCAAATTGTCAAACACGATTTTGATAATGGATAACAATGCTAATGATCGCCGTTCTCTTCTTCCCACTCGTATCGTACAAGCTAGTTAATTCTATCAATTCGCATAATGTACCAATTAAAAAAAGCAATAAAATCATCTAGTTTTGAGAGAATTACATTGTTTGCTTTTGACAGAGTCACATTTTTAATGCAAATAAGAATAAATATAAAATAAAATTTTTCATTCGGAACCTGACCAAAAACCTTTTTTTTTTTTTTTTTTTTTTTTTTGCCGCAATGAAAACCGGAAATGAAGCGAAAAAGTTTTTAAGTTGAATCAGAACGAAAAAAATTATAGTTTTAAAAAAAATTTAAAAACACGCTTTTTATAGTGAAGCGAACTAAAAAGTAAAAAAATAATTCTTAATTTTAGAATAAAATGATTAACGAGAAAATTAATGTCATTGTGGTAAAAGCGTGAGGTGTGCTTTGTACTACATTTTTACACTAACTCAGCATTTGGGAATAGAACTAGTAAGAAATTATAACAATTAATATAGAGCACCCCACGCTTTTACCACAATGACATTGATTTTCTCGTTAATCATTTTATTCTGATATTAAGAACTATTTTCTTTATTTTTAGTTCGACTCACTATAAAAGCGTGTTTTTTTTTTTTTTTTTTTAAAAAAACAATAATTTATTTTATTTCCATCCTATCCTTTTTCACATAAAGAACTTTTTTTTTTTTTGTTTGTATTAACTCCACGTTTATTTTCGGTTTTAGGGTTGCTCCTTAATCTTTTAGTCGCCAAATTTGGAAATGGCATCTGGAATTCGCCAAATCTGAAAATGGTTTACGCAATTAGTCGCCAAATCTGGAAACGATATAATGAATTAGCCACCAAGTCTCGGAAATTCTTATTTCTGACCATCATGATCAGGATAATGAAACAGAATTTGAGCTTATTGTATTCTCATCGGTCCTTGACAAGTGTGCAAAATTTCGAATTAATCTGACCTTTTAAAGTGGGTAAAAATCGAGTTCAAAGATTCCATAACATACAAGTGAAACTTATAAAAGCGTGTTAAAAAACTACTGTTCGAAGCCCTGTTCAGAACGATTCCATTCTACCACGGAAACGCGTAGCAACCGCGCAATGTTAAGTCCAAGGCCAATTCGAAGGCCAGCGAGTCGGACACACACAACTTTTTTTTTCTTTTTTTCAATCCACTGGCATCGCACCATTTTACGTACACCACCTGTAGAAATCCAAGTGTACAAAAACTAGGTAGAAGTAGATCATTAGTTAAGAACGCTTATTCTTAGATTAACGAAAATAAGTTAGAATGAAAAACAATTATATATGTAGGGATGTCTGAAGGGCTCATGAAAGAGGAAGGGTGAAAACAGAAACCAGACTTCACAATACTGCTGTCAAGTGGAAATAAAAAAACGCGGAGAAGGTCGCGTTAGCTTCTGATTTTCACTCCTCCATCCCCTACCATAGCAACGAAACGATCAACTCACAGAACCACTTTCGAAATCTCCCCCCATCCACCCACCGTATGCCTCACAACGCATCCTCTCTCATTCCCAGCTTCTAAAACGAAGCGAAACCCCACTTGAATAATTTATCGTCGTTACGTCAGCAACCTCCAACTCGATTACGTCATCAAACTAGTTTCTCTCTTTCCCTTTGCCTGTTTCACCGCGCGTGGAACTTCCCCCGATCCACACTCCCCTTCTGACAGCCAGCTGATGCGTCAGTTGTCGTTTTTTCAACCTGCTCGCTGAGCCGGTTCCACCCCCCCTCACTCCATGACTGTAGAAGAAGCCTAAACTTATAGGCTGGATCTTAGGCAAAATATATATGCCAGGCGTGATATGCGTTTGCATAGTAACAATTTCGTTTCGTCTGGGTTTAGTCTATATCAGCGCAACTTAACCTGCTGCCCACCGAGTTTTTTTAAGTGGCCCGGTCACAAGCCATTGCTTTGAGAAATTCTTTTATTTAAGACAATGTATTAAAAATTTAGTGGGATTTCCTTTGACTCAAGAAATCAAATATATCAATTTTGCTTTTTAGCTGTCGAATATCGTACGCCTGCGAATTGATATTCTTTTTCTATTTGTAATGATTACGGTTAATGAAAACAGACAACAGTGTATTAGCGACAATTTTGTGGGTGGAACTAATTTTGTGAACAATCTTTCATACCTTGCAGGTGAACAATATTCGAATGATTTGGAGGTTGACTGTTTTGTATTGAAAAACAAACATGGATCAGTACTTGTTTGATTTGTCACGAAAGAGCTGTATTTAAAAAATACCATTAAACAGGAATTATTTAATGATATTTTTCCTCTTTCAAGAGGTGATAAATAAGTTTTATTTAATATTCTTTGTAAGAGCAACAAAGTGTTTTGTCAGTGGTCATCTCACAGTAGTAACAAAGACATCCTAAGAAGTTTGTTATATTATTGGTAATCGTATGAAACCATTTACTGGTGCAAAAATTGGAAAAGAGTGTTTCTTAAATTCTTTTAATTTAGTGTTAGTGACAAAAATAAAAAATATAAAAAATAGTAATTAAAAAAAAGCAAAACAGGAGTTGTAATATTTTGATCAATTTTCCATATTTTAAATTTCCAATGTTATATTGATCTTAGGCATTTCTTCTCTCCCCCCCCCTTCGTTTAATCTCATGTTGCGGCCCGCGTGAAATAGATAACATATGGATGAGGCCCGCGGGAAATGGCTGACATATGTATGCGGCCTAGTAGAAGAAAATGTTGAGTACCCTGGTCTACATAAATTGTAACTATAAAAAAGAATTGCGTTTGAAATGTTTTCATTGAGAAGAAAATGTTAGGGTGAATTTTGCTCAGCCGTAATGAATGACGACCAGAGTCAAGGAGAAATTTGCTAACCATCTACAAAAATACAAGTGTTATACATGGAGAGGGTGTGAGAGTTATATTAACGTAAAGCTACACGAGGGCCATTGGCGACGGGCTTCGTAATTTTGAACCTTACCTGCTTCGACACTTGAGCAGGAACTTCACTCTCCAAACTACAACATCACGCCAACGGGCGAACTTTGAACTCGGCTGATTTAACGTGCATTAGCCCCCTCTACACGGCGGGTTTTCTGTAGCACCAGGATTCAAACCCGCGACCCGTCACCTACGAGTTCATGCCCAAAATAACTAGACTGCCGCCAGCTGAACAAAATTAGAATGAAAATTTCCAAATAAACACAGACATCCTGCATACTTCATGGTTAACAAAAATGTACTTCTATCACATATGTTGAATAACTTGACCTTTCGCTTTAAAATATATCGAGACAGAATGCTCTTACAATTCCGAAAGTCCTGTTTTATAACAAGGGAGGAACAATTCCACTAGCAGTATCTAAGTTAATAAAATAAACAATATTTTGCTTAGCTTCATGGAAGGAAAAAAATGCTGAAATAATTTTTTAATTGTTTATAGCTTACAGAAATTAACCCTAAACTGGAAAATTTAAAAGAAAGGTCTTATCTATTACCTAAAAAGTTCTTTTTTCGGTTACATAAAAGTTTCTTTAAAAAAAGTCTTTTAAAATATTTTATGATTTTGAGAAACTAAAATTAAAATGTAAAACTTTCCCGATAAAAACTGAAACTTCAAAGTAATTTTTCTCTTTTTTTTTAAAATTGATATCACTCCGAGAGAGATTCTCCGATTTTCAGCTTTGTAGAATTTAGCCACTGTAGGCAACTTGACACAGCATTCCTAAATCTGAAATACGTTACTATATTTTTTTCTGTAATACATAAAATTAAAGACGTAAATATGCTTAAATTAAAATATATATTTCTTTATTTTTTAGCATATATAATGTACCTAACAATATATAAAATATTCTCAAATTTATTGTTATATTGTGAACAGTGTTTTAAACAAAAAAAAATGCGTAAAACTTGAACGTTTCTTAAATAATATGATTAATAAAATTGTATTCAACGTAACCTATGTTAAGATTAATATCACATTCAGTGGCAAAAATTATCTCTTATCTCCTTCCATTTCTTTAACATTCTTTTTTTTACTTTTTATCAAGTACTTTCCTTTGCCTTTCCTCTGACTTTCTTTTGAAATGCCCGTTGGCTTACAGCGAATAATTTTATTACACTTACAAAAGTTATAAACTTTGATAAGGTTATAGGTGTAAAAATATTTTAAGAAAATTATCTCGTAAATATATTGATTGCAAAAATTAAATATGTATGTTCATTGACAAATATTTTCACATCAAACAGCTCTTCACAGACTTCGATTTAATGACCAATTTAAGATATGGGATTGGATTTAGAGCTGGACGAAACCATTAATACACCAGGTTCGAATTATTAATTCGAAGCAAAATGGAGACCAGGCGAATCCAGGTATTGTACAATAACTTTTCGTTCAAGTAATTTTAGATTACCTTTTTGTATTCATTCTCAGTTACGTAAGTCTTGAATATCTTATGTGTAAATATATACAAATTAATGTTAATTTTATTTTATTGCTCTTAAAATGTTTTTTAGTCAATTTTATTTTGACTAAATTAAGGACGATTTTTTGAATTCAACATAAAAAGGAAATAATAGGGATATTAAATAAGTAAACATTAAAGTAAACAAATAAATAAACAAATAAGTAAACATTCAAAACAACAGCGCCATTTTCTCGTTCTTTTCCTTTATTATTCTTCTGTACATAAACAAAAACTGTTGTCACTCACAACAAAACATAATAGTTTTTAAATATCATAATTATAAGAAATAAGTAAAATATACACGATGACGTCACTGTTTGGGATTACTTCAGACTGTGTATAGTATTCAAGCGTTCAACAATAGATGTATCAAATGTATTACAAAATGAATTAAATATGGCATATCATCTAATATCAGAAATCCCAAAGTAGTTAGTCTTTTTTATGTTTTAAGGAATACGATGTTTAGTAGTTATAAATAGAATTGAAAAATTAAGTTTCGCTCACACACACACACAAGAAATAATAAGTAAAACAGAATATGAATGTCTCTCTCTCTCTCTCTCTCTCTCTCTCTCTCTCTCTCTCTACCCATTAGCGCCCATGATCTAGATATATATTATAAATGCGAAAGTTTGTGAGGATGTTTGGCCGTCTTTAACGCAAAAACAACTGAATGGGTTTTAATGAAACTTTACAGTAATATAGCTTATACATCAGAATAACACATACGCTAAAATTTATAGCATAGGCTTTAATTTATAATGATATTGTGTGAAACGTCCAAAATATAACAATATTTGTCAAGTAAGTAGGAAAAATTTTGACATCTGCAAGCAATTCTGGCGTGCGCTACAAAAAAGCCCACGACAGCATATATCTATCTTTTGTTTGTGAAGAAACTCTTTTTGTTTTAGCTACGCAAGGCGCTCGCTTCTAATTAATTCCTGTGATCAGCATAATCTCTAATTTTTGTTTTATTTCAGAATAAAACTAAGTTTTGAAGGGAGAGGTTGTCATAAATCTCTCTTTATTTGAATGGTTTTTTTTTATGATTTTATTATGCACATTTGGTTGTAAGAAATTGATCTTTTTTTCAAAATAAATGCTTTTATCGGTTCTGGTACTTAAAGTAAATAAACTTTCTCTTTCACACCACATCATTTGGACAAATTTTCAAAATTTGTTTGTGGTTAGTAGTTAATTATAACACTATAATTTTAATTGAATAGGCAGATATTGCATTTTTAAGTATAAAAATAATTATAACTACTGTAATGTATTTTTTGGAGAGAGTGAGTGAATATTAATGTCGCACTGTTCAGCTACACGAGGGCTTTTGGCAACGGACCACGTAATTTTAAACCATGGTCAAGTGACGTGGACGACACCTGAGCTGGCACCCCCTTCTCCTAACTACCACCACCCCACCAACTTAGAAGGAATATTCTACCAATACTTAGCAGGAATATTCTTTGAAATCCACTCTTTCAAGATATATGGCAGCACGGGTTCTATGATGAGTATTTTAGCGGGGAAGGCGAATAGTTTTGTAGCAGATATTGCGTTTTCAGCTGACGGCGTTTTCAGCGGATTGCAAAGATTATTATTTTTGTCCGAAAAATTAGTTTATGTCAAAATTTAAGTGTCTTAAGTTTTTGTATGTTAATGAAGACCTTAGAAAACGATCTGACTATTTATTTTAAGTGAAAGGTGTATATAGTTAATTTTACAGTGGAATATCTTTAATTAATTTATTAGCTCTAACGGATTAAATTTCCCAAAGTGGAGTATTTTGTTTATGTATATCCCTTAATTTTCAATGTAATGATCCAAAAAAAAAATATGTTGTATGAAAAAAAACTGCTGTAAATCATAATGCGGTGGATAAAGTATTAACGTGCATTGCTCCCCTACACGGTGGGTCTTACAAAGCTCGAGCTATGAAAGTAGATAGACATTTGCCAACTTGACTCTATTGTTAACATTTCGCTTTGTTTTTCATTGAATCACCATTATAATTTAAGAAACGGCGTTGCTTGTGAATATTACAATTTTAACATAAAATAAATAGAGCAGAAAGTAATATTAATGTATTACACTTTCAGATATAAAATATTTACACTATTTTAAACGTTCATTGTACAAAACTTTTATCAATGTGTTACTTTTGCTGAGCAGAGATCAGCTTAGGAAGGTATTTTCAAAAATCAACCCTCAAGAGTGTTACGGGGAGTTATAAATTTAAAAAAAAATCCTTTTTATCAACTATTAGATCTACACACTTAAAATTTAACAAAGGTGGGTGTTTTTTTTCCTTTCCTTTCTTTTTTTGTTTAGCTGAGATATGCAAAAATCTTTTTTTTGTTTAATTTGAAATTCACGTAAAATTAACTGATTAAAAACTTCTTTATCTTTCAATCTCTGTTGTTTAATTTTTCAGTTCACCCGTGCGAAGAACGGGTATACCAGCTAGTATAATAAAGTCTGAACCAATTCACTTCAATTAGGTTTGAAAAATCACGCATCCTGTTGCAATGTGCTTGATACTTTGTCCGTCACATGTTTCATTTAATTGGAATTTAGATCGACGAAGCATTACTTGTTATTTTTACTGTATACGTTGTTCTGTACTTGTAAGCTTTGTAATGCTTTAAAGGGGTAACAATACTTTAAATTACTTATTCTAATATTCTCAAGTGATATTCGTTCCTGGCTTTATATTTTATATTTCAATCGTATGTTTCTTCCAATATAAATTATTAATTTTTTTGCTTTAAATTTATAGATTCTGTTCTATATAAACTGTATCCTCTTCGAAATATATAAAAGCTTATTTTAGGTACCTGAAGGAAATAAATTGAAAACAATATAGTTATTTTTCGGCTTTCATTAATTTCCTTAAAAGAAGAAAATAACATTTGCAAATAAAAGTCAAAGGACCTAGAAAAATCTGTGAATGCTCTACCTCTTAAAATTTAAAGTCTGTGAAATAACATAAGACCTTATATGAGAGAAAAAATGAAAAATGCTACTGAACACACTATATATGTGGGTTCCAAATCTACTTACATGTAGGAGAAAAGTGATTCACACACACATTTACTCTTCGTGAAATCATGGCAATTATTAAATCTGAAGATTTTAAATTTAGCAGGCATGTTTCTTTATTGAGTATAGAACTGCCAAGAAAAGATTTTGGGAAAATCGACTTCCATAGGGGTTATAAGCAAAAAATCCAATTTTTCAATTATTAAACCTCCGCTTTTGAAATTAGGCAAGCATGTTTCTTTGTTAAAAAGAGATTCGATAAGAACAGGATTTTCGGAAATCGACTCCCAATGAGGTTTGCGGTGAGAAATAAACAAATGTTCTCTCATTTTCAATGTATTAGACTTATAGTTTTGAAATTTGCCATGCATGTTTCTTTTGTTGTAAAGAGAGTCGCTAAGAACATGTTATAGGAAAAATTATTCTCAGAGGTCAGTTGCGAGCGCATTATAGAAAATATAACCGTTTTCGTACAATTTGACATACAAACTTAAAAACTGGCAGGCATGGTTTTTTCACTGAGTGAAAATCCGCAAAGAACAGGCTGTGCGAAAATTGATTCCGACGAGGAAAATCGACGAGGGGAAGTGCAGGGATATAATAGATTAAAAACTCAAGTTTTGAACTATTAGTCCTACTAACCTAAAATTTTGCAGACATGTTTCTTTTGTTGAGAAAAGATCCGTTATATAACTACGGGGTTTGCAGAAATTCAATTCCAAGGTGATTTAAGGTGTGTAAAATATAAATATATTTCCAAGTCCTGTCTTTTTTTAAATCATGAGGCAAGGGCTGTAAGAATGTGTGTTTATCCATGGGGGAAGGGCAAGAGCAGGGGCATAGCTACCTCCAAACCAGCCGTATCAATGATATGGGGTCCCCAAGCTACAGGGCCCCCAAAATGTGTAACTACAATCCCACTAACATGGCTCCCATACCTAAAAAGGGGCCTCGAAGAAATTTTGATACAGGGCCCACTCAGAACTAGCTACTCAAGTGGGCAAGAGCGTAGAATATGTGTTTTCTTCATTGTTATTAAGTTGCGTACAAAATAAAATCATCTTATTTTTTTTATCAGAAACGCACCTACATATTTTCAATTGATTATTAAAATAGAAATTCATATGCGATAAAAAAAGAATTCAGATTAATTCTTTTGTCAACTATGTCTTTTATGTTTTGATTCACATTTTGAAAAATAACAGTTTGAAAATAAAATTGCGCAATGATAAAATTATTCGACATGGGTTCAAATACTTTTATCTCTATATGTGTTATTTTTGATCGATTGTTTTAAATCTGAACCGTGGAAGAATCTGGATTTCCCACAACATTTCACTGCAAAGGGCATTTGCGATAACCTTTAATCTAAGCAGTATTTTTTTACACACACACTCATACATTTTCGTCTTGGCCATTCTAACACCCGTTCTCTTTTAACTAAGCTATTGTCATTACTGATAGCCCATTACGGATAAGAGAAGTGAAAGTGAGACTAATCTTTCTAGAACTATTACAATCTAAAATTCTTTTAACGCCTTTATTTGTAAAAACATTAAGGAAATACCCTTTTATTTAGTAATTCTGCTCATCCAGTGTAGTCTATCATATCTAACATCAGCGATAGTTCAAAATTTTAAATGAAAGAAAACAATCGTAAAATCTTCATGAGATAAAGATAATGGTGTCTAAATTTTCATAACATTATTCATGTTATAAGTTTCTTTTCCTTTCTTTTCAATATTTCATTTTCAGTATTGTTCAAATGTTTTGAGTAATTGCATTTTATTGCTGATATATAAAACTGAGTATCACTGACAAACACATTTTGCTTCTAAATACTGTAAGGTATCCGACTACGTTCGGAACCGTGATTTTGCAAAAGCGCATAAATAGATCATTTTCATTATATTTAATGTCACTTAGATTAGAATACATGTATAAAATTGTTTTAAGGACATTTTGGCAAAAAATTAACTTAGAATAATCTTTTTTTCAAAATGTTCTCCTTTTGTGAAAAATGCTTCTATTATAATAATGTTTTACCTGTATACAGCTCAGACCTCTCTACAGAGGCTTAACTAGAATTTTTGAAACATATAACTTAAAAGTGGGTTTATCCATATTGTTACGAATTTTGTGTAAATAGTGTAAATAATTTGTATTTGAGTGTTTAATGCATTTATATTACTCTATATTATATTTATTTCATGTTAAAATTGTACTATTCACAAGCAATGCCACCCCTTACGTTAAAATGAAGTTTCAATAACTTGGCGAAATCTTGGCAGTAGGCCAAGTTGGCATCATTTTTGTCGACCAAGTTGGCGGCCAATTTGGCGACCATTCTTCGACATTGGAGACCAGGTTGGAGAGTTCGGAACCCTCTGGAATCTTCTAGAAGGTAGTGGATCTCTCCACTAATGTCACGAGCGGTTATATTTCTGGAAGTTTCTGCCACGCCAATAAAAAGATGCTTGCCGGTACGGCGATGAGCCTTTATTAAGCCAGCGAGTAGTGAGGATTGTTTTGACTAGCGATTAGCTTGGCTGTGCTTGTGAATAATCTTTATGTACGTATATTTTTAAACACTGGGGATTGTGTTTGATTGCTGTTGAAGGTGTGAAGACCTTCGGATATTTACCCTGTGAATATTGCTGCTGAATCCTGTATTGAAAGGATTGGATTTTTGATAATAAATTCGCATTGCTCTTCAAGAACTGTTTATTTGCTTTGTGATTGTTTTTGCGTAAAATTCTCGAATCCTGATCTACGTAACAGTTTGGTGTCAGAAGTGGGATTTTATGACAATAACAGGAGCGATGGATGAACAACCGAAGGCTTTGTTGGAAGGTATCAATGCCTTGAAAAATATTATTGGAAATGTTGAGAAAAGACAAGATCTGAGAAATATTCTGGAAAAGAAAATAGAACAAGTTAAGGAAAGATATGAAAGAGTGGCTGGAAATGTTAGCCTTATTTCACAACGAGTAGAAGATTTTGAAAAGAAGCTTCTTGCTTGCGAGAATGCGACGAACGAAAGCAAGTTTTCCCCTGCTGCTCCAGTAGCTCTACCTGCCTCACCAGTGTCAATGAAACTGTACGCCTATGACGGAAAAACCAACTGGGAGGTGTACAAAATTCAATTCGGTATAATTTCTGAAGCCAATCGATGGACTGAAGAGGTCAAAGCATGTCAGCTAGTAGCATCCTTTAGAAGAGAAGCTGCTGAAGTTTTGCAGACTCTTACCGTCACAGAGCTTCTGAATTTGAACTCCCTTTTTAATGCTCGGGATCTTCAGTTCGGCCAGAAATTCTCCAAAGACTATGCCCGCCTGCAGATGAAAATAAGAGATCAGAGCCCCGAAGAAAGTTTGCAGGAGTATGCCTTTGAAATTTAAAGGCTCACCACCTTAGCCTTTTCAGATTTCTCAGCAAATGTGCGAGAATTGATTTCTCTCGAGTATTTCGTGGACGGGCTAAATAATGAATAAATCCAGATGGCTGTAAGAATGTCCGATGTCAAAGATCTTAAATCTGCACTGTTATATGCCCTTAAAGTTGAGGCCCCGTCACTCAATCCAATTTTAAAGACCGCCATTCCATCCGAGAAGCTAGAGTGACGGCAGATGAGCCCTGTGAATCTCGATGTATAAGGGAAATTGAGAAATTGAAAGAGGAAATGCAACCTTTAATAGCTCAATGTCAGAACCGGAGGAGACGTAGCATCACGTGCTGGGGGGGGTGAATCAGGGCGTCTCAGAAGTAACTGCCCCCGAAACAATAAGGAAGACCGCAGCACCAAGTGCTGAGGGTGCGGTGGAGCAGGACACCTAAGAAATAACTGCCGCACCGTACAAATGTTATCGAGCCAAAGAAAGTGTGTAGTCCCCAAAAACGATCAGCAGATGGAAATATTGAAGACCCAGTACAGAAAACAGTAAATACAGCTGGAGAGTCGAAAAGAAATATGACGTGATAGATCAAGTAGTCCGCTAAGTTATAACGCCATCAACATCAGAATCAGACCCGTGGAGTGACATCCGTAAAGATCAACGGGCTGATCCCGAGATAAAACAATCATAGAATTCAAAGAGTCGTCCGATGAAAATCCCAGTTGGCAAGACATCGCCCCTTTCCATCCTACAACGAAGCGTTACTGGGCTCTTTGGGACTCTCTCCATCTGAGAAATGGTGTTTTATATCGAAAATGGGAGTCTGACGACGGAAAAACATTCAGGTGTCAATTAATACTCCCAAAGGCAAAAGTTTCAACGGTCCTTAAGAAACTCCATGGCAGCCCAACAGGAGGTCATTTTGGTGTTATGAAGACCTTACAAAATGTTCGTGAGCGCTTCTACTGGAACAATGTGCATAGTGACGTGGAAAAATGTTGTCGCATATGTGATCTCTGTGCTGCACGCGAAGGTCCCAGAAAACGCACTAGAGGAAGACTGCAGCTGTATAATGTGGGAGCGCCTTTCGAACGAATAGCTTTTGACATCCTAGGTCCACTTCCGAGATCGTCAGATGGCAATATAAACATCCTGGTTGTCATGGACTACTTCACTAAGTGGCCTGAAGCCTATCCGATTCCCGTCCAAGAGGCCTCAACTGTTGCAGAGGTTTTAGTTCAACACTGGATCTCATGATTCGGGGTCCCTCTACAACTGCACTCCCATCAATGGAGAATCTTCGATTCTGAAGTTTGCAAGAGACTGTGTGAAATACTCGCCATTGACAAAACCAGGACAACAGCTTTGCATCCTCAGTCTGACGGCATGGTAGAGAGGTTCAATTGGACCATCCTGAATAGCCTCTCTCTCCTGGTATCCAGTAATCAACAGGACCAGGTTGGCGAGTTTGGAACCCTCTGGAATCTTCTAGAAGGTAGTGGGTCTCTCTCCACTAATGTCACTAGCGGTTACATTTCTGAAAGTTTCTGCCGCGCCTATAAAAAGATGCTCGCCAGCACGGCGATGAGTTTTCACGAGGAACCTACACAGCTACTACAGGATGAACTTTTCCAACTTCGACATTCAATAAACCGCACCTCTCTCCTACGTCACAACGAAAGCCAGGCTGTTTCTCCTCATCATGGACTTTTAACTCTCCCAGGCACCATTAACATCTATAATATGGGATGGAGGCTCGCTTCGCGAGCCATATGGCCAGCGACGACGATGAGTTTTGATTAAGCCAGCGAGTAGTGAGGATTGTTCTGACTAGCGATTAGCTCGGCTGTGCTTGTGAATAATCTTTACGTACGTGTATTTTTAAACACTAGTGATTGTGTTTGCTTGTTGTTGAAGATGTGAAGACCTTCGGATATTTACCCTGTGAATATTGCTGCTGAATCCTGTATTTAAAGGATTGGATTTTTGATAATAAATTCGCATCGTTCTTCAAGAACTGTTTATTTTCTTTGTGATTGTTTTTGCATAAAATCCTTGAATCTGGATATACGTAACAATATTTTACGACAACAGAGGGGAGCAATTTTAAGAAAAAACGCCGATACTTATTTCAATTGGTGGTAACTCTGAAAATAATGTGAATTTTTTCACACATATTAGCTCTCTTAGAAAGAAATTATGTAACAAAAAATTTATAATTCTAAAGGAAAACTAATAACAATTTTATCAATTTTTTTAACGAAATTTTTAACGTTATACTTGAAATTGAAACTGAAAAGTGTGCATCTTTCTGAATTTTTCTCACCGTTTCATTTTTATTTGTTCTCTAAAAATAGATCATTAATTAGAGTCTTGATTTTGCCAAGAACTATCATAAATATACATAAAATATGCCCTTCATGAATCAAACTGATGTTGATATCAAATATTTGAGCCAGTTTTGAAAGTGTGAATAAGCTCTCACATCAAGCGTTAACATCTACATTTGACCATGGCTCAAAATAAGGAAATCCGTGATTAATAGAGCCCTTGACGACTAACCAAAACGTAAAGTATAATAGCTCAGAGACTAAAAAAAATACCCGTAAAAATAATTTTCAGAACTTAGTCATCAACTAATAAGTGAATATTAATTAAAATTTTGTCTCCAATTCTTAAATGAAATTTTTTTTAATCGATCGGGAATATCCACTCAAATAATACTAATGTTGTAAATCAATTGAGAGAGACGAAGCTGCGATTACTAGAGCAAATCGGGGGAATTTTATTAATAGATTTTTAAAATGAAATCAGTTTATTTGACCCTGAATATGAGATGCGATTGCATCGAAGATTACAACATGTAACTAGGTTTTTCCCTTTTTGTCTTTCAACGCCAGAAATTATCCAGAATTTCAGTTTTTGAAATTTAATTCTACCGTGACCAATATCCACAGTTTAGAGTGATTAATTTAGAGATAACAAAATTCTTGTTGTTTATATATTTTAATTATTTGTCCCCTAATTAATTGGAATAATACTGCTTCACTTAAATAGATGGGGAATGTGGTTTTATGGTTAAGTTCCCCATTTCCTAAATCATTCGAATAGCATTTACTTATCAAACTATTCACAGATGTAAAATTTTCTCATTGTGGCAATATTGCGGAGAATAGTTTATGTCAGAGAGGTTAAGTGGAAAACTTAATGAAGCCATCCTTGCATACTTCGTTATCGCCATGTACCGCTTATTTTCACTCTCCCACTGAATGAAGCATTTATATTCATTCTATGAAAAAAAAAGTTTTTAATCCTTTTTTGCTGAACATGCGACTAAGAATATTGCAGATTACCCAAGCTAAAAATTTTCTAAAAATATATATAATGGCGAAATTTTTGCATGTAAGCACTTCATATACTGTGTAATTATTATTTCTATTATTATTTTCATTTTTTAGGTGCCTCAAATAACGTAAAATCCGGTTCGCGCAACGGTGTATAACGCGCACCTGTAGTTTCAGGCTGCAATATTTAATTTTTAGGAATATTCGCCGAATAACGCTTTTACAAGTTTCACTTGTATGTAATGGAATCTTTGAACTCGACTTTTACCCTCTTAAAAGGTCAGTTTAATTCTAAATTTTGTACACTTGTCAAGGACCGATGACAATACAATAATTTCATAATTTTGTTCTACACTCATGTCCATAAATTAAGGATAATGAAGTTCAGGCAAAGAAAGAGACAGAAGCAAAACAAATTTGACTTATTTGTAAAGTCTATTTGTTAAACAAAAGAGCAAAAAAGATGCAAAAAAGAGCTATATGTTTATATAAAGAGCAAAAAAGATGCTATATGTTTGACATAATTAATAAAAATTGCGATTTTTACTCCCTGGAGTAAATTTCAAAAAGAACCTATTTACAAAAAACAGTAAACATGGTTAGTATGATGGTTAATACGGAGTGGGTCTCCCGGACGATGCAATACAGGCCTTACAATGCCTGAGCATGCTGAGTATCAAATTATCAATCTGATCTTGGGGAATATTACACCACTCATCAAGCAATGCCCTCCGAAGTTCCGGTAGACAGGTGGGAGGGGGTTGACGGGCTGCAATTCGTCGGCCAAGCATATCCCACACATGCTCTATTGGATTCAAGTCCGGTGAGTATGCTGGCCAATCCATACGGGTGATATCCTCCGATTGAAGGCATTCGTCTACAATGTTTTCACGGTGAGGACGGGCGTTGTCATCATAAACAGAAATTCAGCATCCATGGCGCCCCGAAACAAGCGTACATGTTGTTCCAGAATGACATCCCAATAAATGTGGCCTGTCATCTTTACACTCTGAACATGCAGGTCAGTTCTGGAACCAAGAATAATTCCTCCCCAAACGAACCATCCTGCACCACCGTAACGGTGTCGTTCAATGGTGTTCTCTAGGTGGTAACGGGTACCTGGAGCTCTCCATATTAAAGTCCGGCGAGAATCAGACTGCAAACTAAACCTGGATTCGTCGGAAAACATCACACAAGACCACTGTTGTGGTGTCCACAATGCATGCTCTCTACTCCAGGTTAATCGCATGCGACAATGAGTTGCGGTAAGTGGAACACATCTGACAGGCCTACGAGCATATAGACCAATGTGCCTTCAGCGTCTGTATATGGTCTGCCTTGAAACTGTCATACCGGTAGCTGAAGAGAGCTGACGAGACAGGTCTGATGCTGGGCTTTGTCTGTTTCTTTTGGCAGTAACTGCCAAATATATATACCGGTCCTCATTCGGCGTTGTAACTCGGGAGCGACCTGTACTGTAACATCTATTCACATTACCATCATCTTGGAATCGTTGCCAAAGTCTGGAGATGACACACTGGGCGATTTCAAGTTCCTCGGATACTTCCAGCTGGGTACGTCCACATTCCAGTCGTCCAATAATTCTACCACGTAAAAAATCATCAAATGCTTCCTTTGTGCCATAACTTTGCGGTTATTGCACTGAAAGGCTTTTAAAGCGCTTGTGAACAATTCTACTTCTTTGCCACCATTCCTTATATACCCCTCTCTTACACTCTCGTCATTGTGACGTACTATCCGCGCCATCTGGTTGTTTCCTGTAATTTGCATATTCTTCTTCAAGATGTGTGTGATAATTCTACAGGTGAAATTTTTATTTTAGAGTTCAATTTCTGTGAGAGTCTGAATTATCCTTAATTTATGGACATGATTGTATTATCCTGATTAGGATAATTAGGAATACAATTCATACATTTGACGACTAATTCCATATACCACTTCCCCATTTGGGCACTCATTGCGTAAACCATTTTCAGATTTGTTGACTAATTCCATATGAGATTTCCAGATTTTGCGACTAATTTCAGATTTAGCGATTAAAAGATTAAGGTGCAACCTTAAAACCGCAAGACTCGTGAATGTGAAAAAAATAATTTAAAAATAATTAATAAATAATAAACTTCTAAATATTTTTTTATTTTCGTAAAGCAATATACGTTTAGAAGTGATGCTACGAATTAACATTATAATAATATTTTTAAAAAGTGATAAATGTATGTTCTAACTGCTAAATGTTTTTTTATTTTGACAAAGCAATACGTTTGGAAGTGATAATACGAATTAAAATTGTAGCAATACGTTTAAAAGGTGATAATACGATTAACATTTAATACTTCTTCTGAACACACTTTTATTAGTTAGGCCTGTATCTATAAAGACGGAATCTTTGAAATATAAAAATATGGGACTCATCCTAGGCACCGTAAACGGAGAGAATAAATACCCTTCAGACTCGTTAATTAATGTCCATTGAAGAGCAATATCAAACTCAAGGATAAATTCGACAAAGGGTAAATGATAGTTTCATAAACAAAAAAAACAGGTTTTTATTGTAATATATACATATATATATATATATAGTATATATATATATATATATATTATCAGATATAAAAGAATTTTTTCAATATATAATCATATACATATACATACACATATATATAAATTTATACACACATATACATATACATATAAACAAAAATATAAAAATAATCATATAGTTATATACCTAAGATAACTAAAAGTAGGAAGGAGGCACATAGTATAAAGACAAATTCCTGGCCTTAGGAACCAGGATTGCAGGTTTAAACAAGTTTTGCGGCGCCAACCTTCACCTGTAATTTGTCATACTATGAACCAAGAGGAAAGGAAAGAGTTATATATGTGTAGAATTTAAATATTAAATCATTAAACTAAAGAACATATGAACATAAACATAACCTACTAAAACGTATTTATAACGATGGCCAGGAGTGCAGTATCATGTTCCCGCCAAATAGGGAGGGCAGAACCGCATAGTTAATTGCGATACGATATAAGAAACGATGAATTGCGATACGATATACGATAATAAGAAATATATATATACTTTTAAAAAATCATAAAAATAAAAATAAATATCATAAAATTAGCGTAAAATATAAAGAAACTCAGAAAAATATATATATTAAGAATTTTTTTTAAAAAAACATGTGGCGCCATCTATATAATAATTGTAGGATAAATTAGATATTGTCTAAATTTAAAAAAATACTACAAAACATAATAACAGTAAATAATTACATTAATACAAATTGTGTGTATCATAAAAACTATTATAAATATAATTACAAAGAAAATTAGCAGGGTATCCATGTTCAATACAGTGATTAAAAAATTTTTTAAGATTTAAAAAAATATTAGCTTTATCACTAACTAATCTTTATTGCGATAAATATAGTTAAAAATAATATTTATATATATAGATAGTGATAAATTAGAATTCCAGTAAGGCACTTTGATGATATTATATATATATGTAGGATTTTTCCTTTGAAACATTTGTTAAAAGGTTGAGTCATATTCTTTTCAGAGGACCATAAATCTCAATTGTATTCATTACTGCATTTCGAAGCAGCGCCATCTAGTGAGCTTTCGTAGCTCCGGCTTGAATAATTTTTCGGCATAGGCCAACTAACCACTGCTTGTTCAACACGTCGCGTCTTTACCGCATTTCCGCGCCCAGCGCGGCACCACCAGTCCTAACATCCAAGAATGAGAAAGGTTTATTTCCCCGTCTTCTAAAGGTATAACTCAACTTTTAATTAACCTAATTCCTGCATTTCTTTCTCTTTGTAAATATCCCCTTTTGTAAATATTTCCCTTTAACTTTAAATAAATTCTCTTTTACTTTGAAGTATTTGTGTTTAAATGACTTAGATTCAATTAATAATTCATCACTCACCCTTAAATACTTACCCCTAGACAAACCACCTCGCCAATCTAAAATCCCGCCTTCTGAAGAGTCTGATTTTTATTCGAAGATTTATTCGGACTCATATATATATATATATATATAATGTCATGATTTTAAAAGACAGAATCAGATTAAAGTTTAAAAAAGGAGATCTTTATTCCATCGTGTCGACATCTGTTCTGACGCTAAGAGCAGGGAGTAAAAAAGCACGCCATGGTGGTGGTTTCAAGTGGATAACACTTGAAAATCATATGGTAAGTATCGCTGCTTTGAAGAGGTTGCTGGCAAGTTAATGCTGACATATGTTGACTATTAAATCTAACGAACTGGAATTATACATGTGTATTGGCTAGGCCATATGTTCGGAAGAAATAAATGGGTGATTAGTTTGATACTTGAATATGGGAACTGAGAAAGATGCGTCAAGTGCTTGATAGGGAATTTAATTTTTAATCTAATTTAATTATCCTTACATATATATATATATATATATTATAAATGCGAAAGTTTGTGAGTATCTTTGTGGGTCTTTCACGCAAAAACAACTGAATAGATTTTAATGAAACTTTACAGTAATATAGCTTATACATCAGAATAACACATAGGCTATAATTTATAGCATAGACTATAATTTATAAAGATATTGTATTAAGTGTCCAAAATATAACGAAATTTGTCAAGTAAGTAGGAAAAAATTCAGCCATCTGCGAGCAATTCTAGCTTGCGCTGCAAAAATGCCCACGTCAGCATATATCTATCTTTTGTTTGTGATAGAACTTTTTTTTGTTTTGGCTACGCAAGGTGCTCGCTTCTAATTAATTCCACTCATCAGCATAATGACTTTTTTTTATTTCAGAATAAAATTAAGTTTTGAAGAGAGAGGTTGTTATATAAATCTCTCTTTTTGTTTTAATGTTTTTTTATGATTTTATTATGCACATTTGGTAGTAAGAAATTGATCTTTTTTCCAAATAAATGCTTTTATCAGTTCTGATACTTAAAGTAAATAAACTTTCTCTTTCACACTGCGCATCATTTGGACAAATTTTCAAAATTTGTTTGTAGTTAGTAGTTAATTATAATGCTATAATTTTAATTGAATAGGCAGATATTGCATTTTTAAGTATAAAAATAATTATAACTACTGTACTGTATTTTTTGGAGTGTGAGAGTGAGTGAATATTAATGTCGCACTGTTCAGCTACGCAAGTGCTTTTGGCAACGGATCACGTAATTTTGAACCATGGTCAAGCGACGTGGACGACACCTCAGCTGGCACCCTCTTCTCCTAACTACCACACCACACCAACTTAGAAGGAATATTCTACCAATACTTAGCAGGAATATTCTTTGAAATCCACTCTTCCAAGATATATGGCAGCACGGGTTCCATGATGAGTATTTTATCGCAAAAAATAGTTTGTCAAAATTTAAGTGTCTTATGGTTTTGTATGTTAATGAAGACCTTAGAAAATGATTTGACTACTTATATTAAGTGAATGGTATATATAATTAATTTTACAGTGGAATATCTTCAATTAATTTATTAGCTCTAACGGATTAAATTTTTCAAAGTGGAGTATTTTGTTTATGTATATATATATTATGTATATATATATATATATATATATATATATATATATATATATATATATATATATATATATATATATATATATATATATATATCCTTTAATTCGTAAATGTAGTGATCCAAAAAATATTGCATGAAAAAAACTGCAGTAAATCATAATGCGGTTGGATAAAGTATTAAAGTGCATTTCTCCCCTACACGGCGGGTCCTACAAAGCTCTAATAAAGCTCGAGCTACGAAAGTAGCTAGACATTTGCCAACTTGACTCTATTGTTATTGGATGGCGTGTCTTGAGTTCGAGCCTAGTACTATGTAGAAGTGGCCACTGCACGTTAAACTTATCGAAGCACAAAATCCTCCCGATGAAGTGGTGTGTAAGTTAGGAGAGAGGGTGACAGCTCAGATGTCATTCTCGTTTCTTGACCATGGTTCGAGACTTCGTAGCGCATCCACTGTTTTTTTTTTTTTTCGACATTAATATTACTCTTGTATTGTATCTTATTCTCAAGAACCCAAAACTATTATATTATCCACTGTTAGTATGGATGTTTTTCGGGCGAATTCTTTGAAAACATATCTATAATTAAAAATAGAATTGAATGTATTCTATTTTAATTAAAACATGTTTCCTTTTTTTTTAAATTTTTTTGTTATAAATTAATATGCTAATTTTTTCCTTAAAAAATACCATTAATCGTAAAATTATTTTTCAGTTTTTTTCCCCGCTAATACGATTTAATTTAATCTTTTGACTATCAAGTGCATCAAAAAGCACTCTAAATTGAAGACATTGTCCTCTGAATGATAAAATAAGAAAGATTTTACGTGTAAAAGGCAACCAAGTTTGATATTTCAAAACCATCGTCTCATACTTTTCATTTCATTTATTTCTTCAAAATATATTGTATGCGTAAATAAAAAAAAAATGTTCTTTTTTGGAAACTTAAAGCATGAACAATTAAATTAACAAATAATTTCAACGGTTGAAAATGTTAAATTTGTGTATAAATATGAAATGAACAAGAAATACACTCTGTCGCAAAAAAATATATGCACCCAGAAGAAATCAAGCTACAATCACGAAACTCGGCAAGAATGTAGTCTGGTAAGAGATATGCAAATGATTAAAATTTCGAAGCCAATGAGACAAGGCTAAGTGTGCTATGCGCATATTAGTTGCGCAACTGGGAGAGTTTAAAAGCATGAGTACGAGCGCCGTACGGCTATCCAAACGAATCTGATGACTTTGATAGACGATATTGAGACTTAGGATGCCTCTAAGACGTAACCGGCGGCAGTACGAGTAGCTGACGGACTTTGATAGGGGCCGTATAATAGGCCTCAGAGAAGCAGGTTGGTCGAATAGACGTATCGGCCGCCCCCTCGGTCGGAGCGATATGGTAGTTGCTCGGTGTTGGCAACAGTGGATCACAGAAGGTAGAGTGTACCGTCGCGGAGGGTCAGGACGTCCCAGGAACACAAATGATCGCGAGGATCGTGCAATCAGAAGAGTGGCCACTTCGGCACCAACAACGTCGCTAGCATCGATTCAACGCCACTTACCTCCTTCCAGACATCCAGTGCCATCAAGAGAAACCATAAGGAGACGACTGACCGAAGTTGGCTTGAGGAGCCGACGTCCGCTAAGACGCTTACCACTGACCCCACATCATAGGTAGTGTCGACTGGATTTTTGCCGACCTCGGGCAACTTGGAGTGTGACAGACTGGAGACGTGTCGTCTTCAGTGATGAATCCCGATTCAGTCTCAGTGCTGATGACCACCGCACACGTGTCTGGAGGCGCAGCGGCCAGCGGTCCGATCCGGCATTTATTGTCGAGCGGCATACAGCAATTTCACAAGGTGTGACAGTGTGGGGAGCAATTTCTTGGGACACACGATCATCTTTAGTGGTCCTTCAAGGCACTTTGACAGCTCGCAGATACGTGGACGATATTTTAACGCCGATTGTGCTACCCATGCTATCAAGTCGCCCAGGTGCCATTTATCAACAGGATAATGCTCGTCCACATACTGCGCGACTCTCCCAACAATGTCTTCAAGGATATGACGTCCTACCATGGCCTGCCAGGTCACTAGATCTTTCGCCAATAGAGCATGTCTGGACGCGCTGGGAAGGCAACTGCAGCCGTCCCGAGATACAGGAGAATTAACTGCGCAGATGCAAAGACTATGGCAGGATCTTCCACAGGGGGTCATAAGTGATCTAATTAAATCGATGCCACGCCGAATTTCGGCTTGTATAGCTGCCAGAGGTGGCTTTACTACTTACTGATTTTTAACCTTTTGCAAGCTGTAACCGCTTAATAAAATGATATTTTGTTCTGAATTTTTAATCATTTGTTTATTTTCATATACACTACATGCATACCAAATTTCGTGAATGTAGCTCAATTTCTTCTGGGTGCATATATTTTTTTGCGACAGAGTGTATATTCAACACTTAATTTTAGTCATGCAGAGATATAGGAAAAACATTTTTCGGATACAATTATATTAGCAACCTTGAACAACCAATCATTCTCCGTTCGGAGTAACAACGTAATAGTGAAGCACGAATCATATAGACATTTTTTTAAATCTTTTAGATATCTGCTCTCAAACATGTCAATCTGTTTAACGATAAATGTAACAGTAGTACAGTTTCAGTCGCATGTCAACGATTCAATACTTCTTCGTGCCTTTTTCACATCTACCGAATCTCGTTTCAGTCAGTTTTGTTTGTATCATATTTACATAGGAATTTAGAACGTAATTTTTGCTCTACTCTGCTATAGCTTATTTCGGTGATTCTTAATAACTGCGCCGCGGCAATTTCGTGTGCCACCAAATTCTGGAAGTGTGTTGCCAGATTTTTTAAAATTGTTATTCATATTCTGAGAAAAAAAGTAAAATTCGGAACCTAATCATTCACAGCCGTTTTATAAAAATAAACTATATAAGAATATATTCGTGGTATATTTAACTTTCCTTCCGTGGATAAAATGGATATAAAAAATGTGATTAGGTTCCTAATCCATTTATGTACAGATATATCTGTACATGAATTAACTTTGAATGAAGAAGAAAAACTAATTTCCATCTGTAATAATCGAGATTTAATTACAAAACATTCGGAAGAGTTCATTAATTCATTTTGGAATAAAATTGTAAACTATTATGTCATAAGACCAAAAAATCTTTAGAAATGTGTTTACAATTTTCTATGGCATATTTGCGTTAATTTTAATTTTCAGCATTAACAAAATAAGAAAAAATCGAGACTTTTAAATGTAGATGATGAACTAAAAGTGGGATTATCATTTTTACGACCAAATATAAACGAAATCATCAAGCTCAAATTTCGCATTAAATGTATTCTTATAATTAATATGTAATTAATTACTTAATAAACATTTTGCAATCTTTATCGCACATATTATTTTTTAACATTGAAAATTATCATAGACTATTTTAAATAGTGTAATACAGATATATAAAAAATTCTTTTAAACTTTTTATTTTAGTGAGCCGTCAAATTTTGAAATTGTTAAAAGTGTACCCCAACAACAACAAAAAAAAAGGTTGAAAATCACTGGCTTATTTGTTCCACGATTTTTATAGAATAATTTCTCATAGTTCAGTCTTTATAGAAGTAGAATAATTTAATTACTTGTGAAATGAATGACCAAACTGAGTCTGACTTAACTGATTTTTAGGCTATACAGTACCCTACAAATTTTTTAAGAAATCTATTGGTTTTTTTTTTTTTTTTTTTTTTTTTTTTTTTTTTGTGGCCCGTATGATTTAGAAGCTTGCTACCGAATTTCAAATCTGCTAACAAATTAGTTTTTAAGATATTTGAAGTTTACTGAGCTTAAGTTTTGGTTTCGGTTTCATTTTAAAGCATTTTTAACCTCTTAAATTGAATTAGTTCAAAATATTTTTCAGTGCAAGCAACTCTTTCACAGTGTGAAATGTTTATTAATCTCAATTTTCATTACTGAAACCATTTCTGCTTGGTTATGTTTTGAGTTTTTTGAGTCCTCATAATTACTTAATTAAGCTTGATTTAAAGGGCATTTTTTTTAAAAAAAAATCGTTTACATAACTTTATAAGCTTTTTTATTAATTTTTTCCTGTTGAGAAAAGGCCGCAGCCAAAACGTTATGAGGTTACTATGAGAAACAATATTTGAAAGAGAGGGAATGCTACTGAAAATGAGAGATATATCGAAAAACCAGCCCTTCACTGATACTGCAATAAGATTTCCAAATACAGGAATTCTGACTACAAGTATTGCAGATAAAACTGATTTCCATGACGTGCCAAACTACATTATAGCAAACATGTAGTAGTACTATATTATGGGGGGTACTTGAGTTCTCGTTGTGTCACTTTAAAACTAGCTAAATTTCCCCATTTTAAACCTAAAAAAATTTAGTTTTATGTACAAACCTTATGATTTTTAGCTTAAGTTTGTATCATTGTTACGTTGTACATAAATGCTTTGTGTTTCAAAACTTTTGTGAAAATATTTTGTTAGTATGAGGCTAAATAACCGGTCGTCGTTCCAAACACTATCAATATCATGGAAAAATATATTTTGAATTAAAAAAAAATAATTTCAGTCATTATTAATTGAAGTAGAGTTTTGATTTAGAGCATAAGTTGGAAAATGACGCATTAAAGAATTAGAGCTTTACACAATTAATTAGTTTTTGTTTTATGCCTTTACAAACTTTAAATGCGCTTTTCTCGAACTTTTAATTTTTAGGATGTAGGTGTTTTCTAATCCCTAAGGCTTTGTCTGTTCAAGGTAGAGCCTTGAAATTTATTGTATATACTCCCAAACGTATGTTCTATAAAAGTTAGTATGGATTTAAGTATGATACCTTAAGTTATTTTTTTAAAAAATGCTTAAGTTAGTATTTTAAAAATGTTCGTGTTTTTTCCAAGTTTAGCAAGAAAAATTATAAAAAATCAACAAGGGAACAAATTTATATATATATATATACTAACTTTGGTTCTCAATAATCTAAGAAAAATAAATCACTTAAAATGACTACAAAATTTTAAAAATTGAGCATTTTATTAAAGTTTGAAAAAACTTAAAAATTCTTTTTAAAATTGTAAAACAATGGCTGGTCAAACTGACTTTTTGCTTTCAGAATCAACTTAATAATGTAATACGAATATAAAACATAAATTATTTTTACCGTTAGTGTCTCCAAAAACATTTTTTGAAAAAGGGTACTGTGTAGCTTTAATATTTAGGAATTTACAGTAAAAATATCTTAAGAATATTTCATGCAATATAGTCGATTGATTTCATGTTCATAAAGCAATACTGAAATTGAGTTAGAAAAATTATTTGAAAATATTAATTATTTAGCTACTAATGCATAAAATTCAAATCGAAATTTAAAAAATTCATAATTTACCAATCAAGCAAATATAAGCACGCATGCACACGCGGAATGAAATATTTACAAATTTCTCGAAACCAATTTAATTTCAGCTTCAGAATAATTGTTTTGAAATATTTACTAAAGCACTCACATATTTTTTGATATAACGCAAATCCTTCATGAACAAATAATTGTGAATGATAAGTTGAAATCTGATGGTAAATCAATCTCTTGAATTTCAATTTAATTTAGTTATCATACTGCACCTATTGAGTGAGTTGCTGAGTTTTATCTCTAGGTGTAAATTATTGATCGAATTGCGAAATTTCGGAACACTTCAGGCAACTACTTTAAGAAACAAAAATGAAAAGACTTGCCATAATTCAAGGGCATATTTTAAGCATAGAACATGATTATTATTTCGATTGATGCCTCAACCCAATTGGAAACAATAATGAAAAGGAAAATCTAGTGCAGGGGTCGGCAACCTATGACATGAATACCACATATGGCCCTCAGTACAATTCTCTGTGGTACTCTGCGCTTCTTTACAATTTTTTAAGTTTTTGAGTGGATGGAAGAAAATAAATTTATAATGGACCTTATTTGATAAACATCTTCAGAATTATGAACATTAGCGGAATTACGAAAAAATCGGAAAGATAAATTTATAGCTATTTTGTAAATTATGAAATGTCATTGTTGGGGAGAGATTTAATTGCTTGAAGAGGGAAAATTATATGTACTCTGCTTTTCACTTTTGGTTCTAGATATCTAAGTAAAAAATTTCTCCTCATATTAAAAATATTTCGAGTCCGCAAAGAAATTGTTTAACAACTGTGTGTGTGTGTGCGTGCGTGTGCGTGCGTGCGTGTGAATGCTCAGAATCGTGTCAAATTGAAAATCACACATTATACTCCTGATTTTACGATATGAAAATAAAGTGGTACGAGCACCATGTTCGCATTAAATTTTTTTAATCTTTTTATTAACTCTAAATGAAGGGAAATACTTGTATTTTATGTGTTGCCTGTTTCTTATTTTAATAAATATGTTCAAAAATACATAATATGTTTACAGTTTAAATTTCTTTTATTTTTGTAGAAGAAATGGCTAGATTTTATGCTGTTTATTTTCATGTTAAGAAATATCTTTAAATGATACAAAATTAATATACGATAAAATTGTAAATCTTTTTTTTTTTTTTTTACCTCAATTCTCTACCTCTGTAGGCATTATCGCGGGAATCGAATTGTTCCAAAATGACCTACTGTGTGGTACGCTGAACTATTCTGGCAGATAGGTGTGGCACTCCACGGTTAAAAGGTTGCAGACCCCTGATCTAGAACAATTGACATTAAACTGAATAGCACCTCTTCAAGTATATTTTTCTAATTTCCTGCTATTTCCATGAATGCCACGCCTAAATGTGCATATCTTTTATACGCTCCCAACAACAAAGGTGGCCTCGGTTGCCTAGTGGTCATATTCACGAGCTTGTGACCTTGGTGTCATGATTTCGAGCCTAGTACCAATGAAAACCCACCGTGTAGTATAGGCCGATTTTCGTTTAATCTATTAAGAAGCATTTAGGGCTTCTTTCCCTGGAAATCATAAGATTTCTATACTTTTTGCATTTCCGGGAACGACAGGAAGCAGAAATAATCTGAGGTAGCTATTTTTGACTTGATCGTGAATTTCGACCTCCGATAAAAAAATTTTTAGCTGATCTCACTGTTGCGATTTTTCGATCATTCATCTTCGAATTTCTTGGAAAAACAAATGTCCGTTTGAGCCCATAACACAAGGGGTAAGAGTGTAATAAAAGAAACAATAACGCCCACGTAGGATTGCGGAGAATTTCTGCAGTTTGTTGTAGGAAAGAATAAATACATGAAATGCTGATCAGTTCCTGCCTGTTTGTCGAACATCCATGTATTAACTAAAGTATTTAGCTTGTAAAGGAACACCATTTCATTGTCTATCAGTACGACTATTTTGATGAAGTTATGATATCTGGATTTACATTGATAATGTAAGTACTTATTCATTAAACTGTTAATTATTTATTTATTTTTTAAATTTTTTTTCTCAGTGCTTGTCTTTATTATAAACTATTTAATTGAATCAGAAGTTTTAAGACGGAAATAAACCCCTAAACTGCTTGGAGGTAGAAAATATTTTTAAAATCTCGCAAAATTTTCTTATTTATTATTGGGGTTTTTTTTTAGCTAAACCTTTTTGTGTTACAAAAATATAACAATTTCATAAAAAAGAGAAATCAGTTGCACAAATAAAGTCTCTTAAATACAAGAGCTACTATTTTTAATGTATGTCCAGCAGCAAATAAATTTTCAAGTATTTGTAATAATATTTTTCTTTTTAGTAACAACATTAAAATAACTGATTCAGGATTTATGAAAAAATAACTGAAAATCAATCTTTAAACATGAAAGTGGGAGAGGTTTTGAAAACAATTCCTCAGACATCAGCTGAAATTAGTAGGACATTTTCTCTGCTGCAGGAGTATTCATAATACAGTTTAGAACTAATAAAGAGATAAGCTAAGAGATAAAAGCACAAATGACTTATGTTTGTTCAAATCACACTTTAAAAATTAATAATTAACATTTTAAAATTTTTTCGTATATTTAGCTGAATGTATAATTAAGTATAAATTTTGGAACACATATGTATTCTTATTTTATATAATTTTTATTGATGTCAATTAAAAATAACTTGTTTTTAAATTTTTCGAAATTTTGATGCGTTTCGGGAATGACTATTTCGTTTCCGGGAATGGGAAAAACCGGGAAATCAGAAACCATAGGCTCAATGTCCTTTGTTTGGTGTGGTAGTTAGGAGAGGAAGATGCCAGCTCAGGTGTTGTCCTCCTCATTCAACCGAGGTTAAAAGTTATATGTGGTCCGTCGCCAGTGTTGCTTTTTAGTACGAAGTTAGCATAACTCTCACTCTCCAAATGAACATTTAGGCTCAATAAAGCGTAAAAGCTAGGTTAACAAATTAATATTTTTCCCCTATACTTTGGTCTCAAGTGTATTCAAACTGGTGTAAGTACCTAACTTCAGGCTCCTATCTTTTAACCTTGTACTGTGAAGACCTCTATTTGATCCATTTAAGAGATGTCCATCTTCCCACGCACATAAAATCACGAGACATGTCTCTTTTTTCGGTCATGTGATGGCCGTATCCTGGACAGACGAAACCGCAGACGAAGAAAATTACTTCCTTGATACACTTAAGGAGTAGTTGTTTATTCAAAAAAAATAATCGGTAATGACGAAAGAATTACGAAGTATCTTAAAAGTCACACGTCTCTCAAAGTAAAAATAGAATACATTGAAAAAGTGAAACTTGTATTTGAAAGATAGTTCACACAGTAAAAATGTTAAACAATGCATAACGTAGTTTCTATATATTAAAAGTAATTTAAAAAAAATTTAACTTAGGAAAATTATTTCGATAACTAAGAAAAATAGAATATTCGGTGTCTTTTAGAAAGCACCTGAAAGTAATTTGATTTAATTTAATTTTTCTGGTTGTTTTTTTTTATCACATTTAATTAGCAACAGTTTTTTTAATTAAAATCAGCGTCTGTTGTCTTCAATAAAAAAATTGATTCGATTGTAGTGCGTGCGTGCGCGTGTGTTTTAAGGTTTTTACAACGAGATATTTTTTAAATACTTCGTATGCTTTGAAGCCCAAAACTATCCAAAGCAACGAACCTCCTGCTGATCAATCATTTAACAAATAAGTAACTTTCTTTTGAGGGTAGGGGCTTTTAATTTCTACATTGTGTTGACGTGTGACTGAGCAAATCATTTATATTACCTTGAATCTTTTAAAAGAACAATTTTACTTCCTACCACCTTAAAATATTGCTGTTTTTCATTTATCTTGAATGGTATGTAATACGGTGACCAACCGTCCTCCTTTATAAGTTCTGTCCTTCCTCGGAAAGTGTCCTTCTACGTGTCCTCCTTTTCAATGTTTTAAAACTAATCTGTTAATCTCTGTATTCAGAGATGAACCAAACATGTTTCCAATATGTCGAAGAGTAATCTGAAACAAATATCACTGGAAATAACAGTTTTCAATGGTGCTTTTTTTGTCTTCATCACAATTAAACTGGGCAGATATAGAAACTGTGTTGATTTTCCATCAAAAGAAATACCTGATATTAAAATCGATGACAGTTGTCTGTTTGAAGAAATTGGAAGACTGAATGTATATTTCAATTATAGTAAATTAAAACAAAATTGGAAAATCAACACGCTGAAATTGATAAAAGATGGGTGGAAATACTTAACCATTTCAAAAATGAACACATTCCATATGAAAATTTAGTTATTCTTTTTTAATTTACTTTGTGCTGCCCTAGAACTAATGCACCAGTTGAAAGAGCCCTTTCAGTTGGTAATTTTTAAACAAGTGAGAAATCAAGATTAAATGTTGATATATTTTAGCTTCAGTACTTAAAGATGAAGGATATTTTTTGCACCGAAATTTCCGATATATATTAAAAAATAATATATTGACAAACAAAAAAATTCGTTTAATGAGAAATTATTCGTTTAAGTAAATAATTAAAAGGGATGTAAGCATAATTAACGTATTTTTGTTTGAATTAATAAAATGTTTCATATATTTACGTTGTAACATTTTCTTAAATTTTTCGTCCTTCCTTTTCATTGTAAAAAAACTGGTCACTTTATATTTAATCAGTTTAAGTAGAAATTATCTCTCGTATTTTAGTCTTCTTGGAAAGTAAAGCAGAGGAATAGATTCCGAGAGAAGATGTCGCTTAATCGCTTCATATTCATATTCTTAAATTTTTTATGAAAAACACACATTTTATTCCATAAAAATTAATTTTGTCTGTAAAATTAAATGTTATTTACGTGCCACGTCAGGAGTACATGATTAGATGCTTTCTTCTAAAGAATTATAAACTACTCGTAGCTGAGGTTAATTCAAGATTCTTCTCAAATGTTACGTGATTTAAGTATGATTTTTTTGTAATAATTATGAATTCAGTATTTAGTATATGATGTTAATTAAGATTATTTTATTTTTTATGTTTTTTTAATATATATTTGGAGAAAATAACATAAATTTAAAATAAATTAATAAGCAATCTAATGATCATTTAAGAATAATCCAAGTCTTGTAACACTTCTTCCTGAATCTTATCAAAGAATTATATTTCTCTGTATATAAAAAAGTTTTTCGTGATGTTGTAATGAATTTATTTATACAAAAGGTATGGTTCATTAGTATGGATCGTCAAAAGTTGAATTTAACTGAAGAGGAGCACCACACACAAGAACGATTTGCCTAGGGTGTGCCTCGCCCTAACTTCCAGCGCTTTCTTGAAATCCGCTTGAGTCATAGATCGTGATGTAATAGATTCCTCGAGTAATTTGCAGAGGCATGCACATATAATCTCCGCCAAAAATGATGCCAACTTTGCTGCATCGCCAATATTTCGCCAAGTTTCCATTGAAACCCCCATTATAATGTAAAGGACGGTACTGCTTGCGAATATTACAATTTTTATCATAAAATAAATACAACAGAAAGTAATATAAACTTACTAAACATCCAGATCAGGATCGTAGCTACCGCCGTATTAGTGATATGAAGCCCCAAAGCTACAGGGGCCCTAACAAGTGCAATATTTTGACACTTTCAAATCAGTTTTATTAGTGCGATCCTTTTTATTTTTTTCCAAGCACACTCCCTAAAAAATTTTGATGCAGGTCCCACTCAGGATTAGTTATGCCAGTGATCCAAATACAAATTATTTAGACTATTTTAGGTGAAACAATAATTATATATATATATATACAGAAAGATAAAACATTAATTACACAAAATATGCTCTATATATAAAAAGAAAGTTTGAAAATGAGTATAAACAATTCTATAATTTGTTCAAAGGAGGTTAATACATTATAATAATTTTAATAATAAATTTAATAATAATGGAGTGGGTTTTTTTAATAATAATGGGGTGGGATTCCATTATTATTAAAAGAACTTTAAGATTTTCTAGGAATATTTGCATTAATTTCGTACAGGGAGCAATAAATATCGCAGAATATCATAAAAATCAGAGTCATTTTAGTTTTAATTTGACCATAGTTATACTTCCCTATTTAGACGATTTCTAATTGCGAAACAAACGATTTAAATTCGAAAATAAAAACAGAAATAGACAGAACAATAAAGGTTTTAAAACTATTCGTTGAAGAGATAACTTAACAGATAAAAATTATATTCAACGATAAAAAAAATCAGGCAGTAACGCTTACTTTTCACGTTTTTAAATAAAATGATATAATTGCGACCTTCAAAAATTATGGTTCATTCATCAAGTTTAATATGTAGCTTTATACCAATCCATCAAACTGAAACGACCTGAAGTTCATTAATTTCTGAAAGATCTGATTATTCAAATAAATTCTCTTAGTGGAACTTTTACATTTTGATCTAAAAATTGTCCAAATAAATTCTCTTAGTGTAATTTTTACACTTTGATCTAAGAATTATTCAAATAAATTTCCTTAGTGAAATTATTGCACTTTTATCTAAAAAGTAATTAATAAATATTCATTTTAATCTTCTTTACCTATGCCTTGCTCTTTATTTAACATTTAATGCTTGAGAATGTGTTGTGTTGTGTGACTTCAAACTATAATTAGATGCACATTTGAGCGACTTCCTTCTTTAAATATTATTTTAATATATCTCTACTTCACTGTACAACACATTACTAATTACAGATACAATTTCATAGTTGCGTGTTATTTATATACAATCCTCCACTCAGTCACAGTTAAGTCTTTAACTGGTTACAGTTAAATATACCACATCTCCCTCCTTAAAGAACAAGTCTCTCCGGAGGCCGCCTGATTCTCCCGGAACGCCTAGGAAATGGCCTGTCTGGAACTGGTGGACTCCTCGTCTCGGAGTCAGTCTCTTTAGCTGAAGACTGTGATAGATCTGGAACCGCAACATCAGTTGATGGCACTCCTTGTACGGAAGATGAACCCAATTCCTTGTTCCGATCCTTAGAAATATCTTCCGCCGTTTCTGCATGCTGAATATTAGAGTTGTTTTCTCGAACCTCTGATGATGGAAATCTCTGGTGCATAAGTGGAATGATGTTTTCTTGCACTTTATCCCCACTGGACGGATCTGATCAACATGTCGTCTCACGAGGGTTCCTTGAACATCAATGATGTAGTGGAGTACGCCATCCTGGTTTACAATGGTACCAAACTTCCATCTAGTATTAGCTGCTCTGTAAACTCTCACAGCCACTCGATCTCCAACATCAAATTTCCTATCTCGGAATTCGAAATTATCTCTTCGTAATTTATCCTGAATTTTTGTTTTCAATTCAGGTAAAAGTAAATCTATCCTGGTTCTAATGTCTCTTTTTAAGAATAATATGGCTGGACTAAGTGTTGTAGTTACATTAGGAGTTTTTCGGTATTGCATTAAAAATGTACTTAATTTCTGCTGTATAGTACCTTCGTATTTATGCATAGCTCTTAATGATTGCTTTTAAGTAGCAACATAACGTTCTGCTTGTCCATTACTAGAAGGCTTGAAAGGTGCACTAGTTTTGTGCCTAACTCCATTTTTATGCATAAATCGCTGAAACTCATAGGATGTAAACTGAGATCCATTATCGCTGACAAGTACCCTAGGTAATCCGAATCTTGCAAAACTATCTCGAAGACATTCGATGGTTTTCTTGGTTGTGGTTACCTTCATAGGGTATACTTCTAACCATTTGGAATGAGCGTCAACGATCAGGAAAAACGTGTGTTCAAAAATTGGTCCAGCAAAATCTACATGAATACGTTCCCAGGGCATACTGGGATATTCCCAGTAATGAACTTTAGATTTTGGAGGATCAGCCTTATATCTAGCACAATCGACACAGTTTTTTGCGGCTTCTTCAATATCGTTATCTATATTTTTCCAATAGACAAACGATCTAGCTATAGCCTTCATTTTTACTATTCCTAAGTGTCCAGCATGTAATTCTTCCAGAACGTTCTTCCGAAATTTCCTTAGAATATAGACCCTTTGTCCGTACATAATACAACCATCCTCAATGGTATACTGGGCTTCCCTCCCTTGCAAATCTTTACCTTCCCTTAAGGCTCTTAAGAGTGGACCCAGCTCTATATCTTTACTCGTCTCCTGTCGTAACTCCTTAGAAGTAACCGGTAATGCTTCAATCTGTGACATCTGAAATATTGTGATGTCATCTTTAACTTCAAGCTCTTCGGATGTTTTTGGTAAACGAGAAAGAAAGTCTGCATTTCCGTGTTCAATCGTTTTACGGAATATTATATCAAACTCAAATGACTGCAAAATGAGCGCATAATGTAAAAGTCGGGAGCTGCCAACCACTGGTAAACCTCTTTTGAACCAAAAATAGCAATCAAAGGTTTGTGATCTGTTATCAAAGTGAATCTTCTACCTTTCAAATATAGATAAAACTTTCTTACTGCCCAAACTATTGAAAGAGCTTCTTTATCAATTTGGGAGTATTTTTCTCGGACCCAGATAAAGTTCTTGATGCGAACGCGATCGGACGTTCAGAGCCATCTGGATATACGTGTGACAGAACACAACCACAATACCAACTGGAGATGTATCACTAGCTAAAGTTAAAGGTATATATAGGCTAGGATCATAATGCACCAAAATTTTAGGTGAACAAATTTCCTTCTTTATTTGCTCAAAGGCAACCTGGCAATCCTTCGACCATAAAAAATCTAACATTTTTTTTTTTTGTTAAATTATTAAGAGGATTAGCAATAGTAGCTAAATTTTCACAAAATTTCCCGTAAAAATTAACTAACCCTAAGAAACTTTTTACTTCATGAACATTTCGGGGTACAGGAGCATTTATAATGGCTGAGATCTTTTCGTCAGTTTTATGTAACCCTTTTGAATCGATTCTATGCCCAAGAAAATTTATTTCATTTTGGAAAAACTTACTTTTATTTAAATTAAGCTTTAGCCCGTGTTCTCTACATTTCTTAAAAATTCCTCTAAAGCTGTAAAATGCGAAATTTCATCGCTCCCTATTATTCTCGCATCATCCATAAAGACCTTGACTCCATCCATACCCTGAAATAGTCCGTCAACATAGCGCTGCCAAATAGCAGGTGCCCCATTTAATCCATACATAAGTCTTTTACAAATATATAATCCCTTGTGGGTATTTATAGTCATTAATTTCTGACTGTCGGGATGGACTTTCATTTGCAAATATGCATGCTTAAAATCTAATTTTGTAAATTGTTTTCCCCCATTTAAACTACCAAAAATTTCATCCAATCTTGGTAAAGGATGCTGAGGAACAATTAAATTTGGATTCAGGGTTACTGAATAATCAGCACATAGTCTTATACTACCATCGGATTTAACAACAGGGACTACTGGGGTTGCCCATTCAGAGCTGTCGACTTTTTCTATGATACCCTCTTTTCAAGTCTGTCTATTTCGTTTTCAACTCTACCTTTGAGAGCAAAGGGTACTGTTCGAACCCTACAAAATATAGGTTTTACTCCATGTCTGAGTTTTAATTTAGCCTCATAATTGTTTATTTCTCCTAATTTATCATCGAAAATATATCCTTATACTCTCTTAGAAGGTTATTTAAATTTTGTTCGGTTTTGCTCTAAAAGCTTTAATAGCCGGCCAATCTAAATGAATTTTATAGAGCCATTCCCGACCCAGAATAGTATTTAAGTTTTCTTTCACAATGTATAAGTTCAAGTTTACTTTTTGATTTTTATATTGTACCCTTACAGTAACATATCCTAATGGTATAATTGAATCTCCTTTATATGTTTTAAAAACTATATTTGTAGGTTTAATTTGTTTATTTGAAATTTTCCTGAAATTTCCAATACTCATTACACTAACCGCTCCCCCCGTATCCAATTCCATAGAACAACTTTTGTTTTCAATTTTTAAATTTATCATAATTGGAGGTCGTTTTGGTTCTTCCTCGTGTAATATATAATCCTGAATTTTTAATTCGTATAGTGGAATTCTATTTATATCTTCAACTTCATTTAATAGAGTTACCTGTTTTTGTTTAACCGATTTCGCATTTGCCTTTTTAGATGCGAAGCATGCCTGTTTAATGTGCCCAATTTTCCCACAGAAATTACATGTACTTGAAATAAATCTACAATTCTCTTTTGCATGGTTGGTACCTGTGCATCGTGAACAATATAATGTTTTCTTTCGGCTTTTTGTAAAATTGGATTTTTTATCCATGTGTTTTTTAAAAGTTTTCATTGAATTTATTGCTCGGCCCTTAATATCATTTGTCCCTTTAAAAGCTTTTTACATAGCCAGTGCTATATTTAGCGTTTTCTCGAGATTAATATTATCTTCCTCAAATAATCGATCTAAAATCATTTTATCCCGCAACCCGCTTACGAATACGTCGCGTAACATAATATTCAACATATCTTTATCATAATCACAATTCATTGCTAGAGCCCGAAGCTCGGCAATGTATGTACTAATACCTTCCCCTTCAGTCTGTTTTCTGTTTAAAAATTTGTGACGAGAAGGTATAATTAAAGGTTTTGGGGTCAAATGTTTCTTAAGTGCATCTTTTAATTTATCTAACGTTTGGTCGGAAGGAATGTCAGGTGCAAGCAATTTCTTTAGTAACTGGTACAATTTTGCACTAAGAGACGAAACAAAAACCTTAGCTCGATTTGCTATTGGTACATTCTGTACATCTAAGTAAGTTTCGAATCTTTCAATGAAACTATCGAAATTTTCATTTTCTTCATCAAATTTGTCAAATTGTACAGTTACTTTATGACTATGAGAATCGTCTCTAATTTGCAGCGCTCGAATCAAATCTTGATTCTGCCGGAGTAAGTCTGCAATTTGCTGTTCCATGGTTCCTTCCGATTAAAGAGAGAAAAAATTTCCTTTACCTTGAGCAGTTTTCAGGCAATGCCTTATCCAAAAGAATCTCCAATATATCCCATTTAGGGCTGCGGTAGCCCAGTGGTTAAGGTATCCAACCATGGCAGGCATGTCATGAGTTCGATCCCAGTACCACTAAAGACCCGCCGTGTAGGGCAGCGATGCACGTTAAATCTGTCGAGAGCTGAAACGTCCTCCCGTTGGTGTGGTGTGGTAGTTAGGAGAGGGGGGTGCCAGCTCAGGTGTCGTCCACGTCACTTGACCATGGTTCAAAATTACGTGGTCCGTCGCCAAAAGCCCTCGTGTAGCTGAACAGTGCGACGTTAATATTAACTCACTCAATATATCCCATCTTCGTCGCCAACTGTTGTGTTGTGTGACTTCAAACTATAATTAGATGCACATTTGAGCGACTTCCTTCTTAAAATATTATTTTATATATATCTCTACTTCACTGTACAACACATTACTAATTACAGATACAATTTCATAGTTGCGTGTTATTTATATACAATCCTCCACTCAGTCACAGTTAAGTCTTTAACTGGTTACAGTTAAATATACCACAGAATGAGTGTTAAAATAATTGTCAGAATAAAAAATAAAAAAAAACTGTTGACGTAGATTTTTCTCCATTTATACGGGTTGCGTAGAGACCCTCATGTCTGTATCTGGCTACTTTTCGATGTGGTCTAGTACAGTGATCCGTGGCCCCCGGTCCGTAGATCAAATGGTGCCGGACCGCCTAAAGAACATTAAATTATTGTCATTTTATTTAAAGTGGTGCATCTCTCTCGGATTAGTGCAACTTTCCATGGAAATCATTTTATATTCTACGTTAAATCACTTTTCTTCATTTTGGGTGTAACTATATTTTATTCTGAAGGCATATTTAAATGTAACTAAATTAAAATTTAAAAAATCCAAAAAAATCTAAAATATGAACAATTAATGTGTCCCACCCTCAGCGGGCCGCGGTAAAGTTATCAAACGTTGACCGGTCCGCAGCGATAAAAAGGTTGCGGTTCACTGATCTAGTAGATGAAGAATTTTGCCTGCATATAAGTGGTGATCTTTTGGTTGTTATTGTGTCCCTTGACTTGTGGAAGAGAGAGAAATATAAAAGCCTCAATTTTGGATTCTATTTAAATATCTTTTAAAAAAGAAAGTGAGCTGAAATTAGGAATCTTCTTACGTGATCTGATTCTTTTTTCGTGTCAACAATTACTTGAATCAAAACTAAAGGATTTCGAACAATAGATCTGGCTAAATTTTAATTAACGAATGAGTTACGCAGTACTAAAGGGTAGTTAACAACTCTTGTAAAGTATTATTGAAAAGGCACAAAAAATATTTTATCTAAAAATTTATTCAAAAATATAAAATTAACTAATTTTATCAGACTATTCCATCCTAAGAAGCTGTCGAGCTTGGGTATTAATTTTATTATCAGCTTTTAATATTAATGAGCATCGGCTTTTTATTCTAAGTTTTAATTAAATTTTAAATATTATAAAAGTAACGAAATGTGTTATTAACAGCTTATGCTTCCAATTTAAATGGGAGAAATCTTTTTTTTAAGATATGAATTACACAGAGATTATCAGAGATTCAATTAGCAAGTATTTTCAGTGATGAAAAAAAAGTATTTATTTGAGAAATTCCTGATGAATATTTCAAAATTTGAAGATTTATTTGCTTTAAGTACGATATATTTTCTCATATATAAATCATTATAAAAGAAATTACCTTAGAAATTAGTTATGAAAATAAGGTGTGGTTTATATAACTAACGTATAAATTGTCATAATCTTTTCATTTTCACATTTATTATCATTAGTGTTTTAGTAGTGTTGATGATGTATGCTAGAAAGAAGAATCAGATGAAAATGATATTGATTTTGTAAGTTTTTGACAATTCAATGAACCATAAAAACATACAATTGTTCTTATTCATTCTTTTAGTTTTTTATTTAGGTTTTAGATATTTTTCCAAAAATTTACATTAAATTGTAAGGTACGTGTTCAGAACAAATAAAGGTACCAAAAAATACGATGATTAAAATATTACTATTTGAAATTTTCATCTTAAATCATTGAAATATTTTTGAACATTTAGTATTGAAACATTTAGAAGAAAAGTAATAAATCAAAGTAAAAACAGAATTAATTTATAGAATCACTGAAATAAACGCAAGATCATATATTCGCTTTGCACATCTATATTCTTAATGAATATTATAAAAATGGAAAAACTGACATCTCGAAAGATGAATGTTGTAAAACTATTTTTGAAAAACACCTTATTTGCCCCAAGAAAAAAAATTTTAAGAAAATTTTATTTATTTTCTAATTACAAGTCTCAGTTTATATAATTTTGAGCAAATCAAATGAAAAAGTTTCAATTTGTTGACTCTCTAAAAAAATTTTTTTTAAAAAATCTGAATTCAATTTCTTTTTTATCCTGTTTTTAAACTGTGATGAACGAGATAAAGTTTTATATATATATATATATATATATATATATATATATATATATATATATATATATATATATATATATATATATATATATAAATCTTTTCTTTTTTAAAATATTTTAATACTTTTTGAAAATTGTTATTTCGCGATATAAATCAGTGTTTCTCCTAAGTAGGGAAAGTTTTAACCAGTATGTAAAAGCATAAACAATGAAAGATAACTACACACATGCAGTAAAAATCGCTGAACACGAAACTGAGGGGACTGAAATAATTCTTCGTGTTAAAGAATATTGCAAAAAAAAATCATATATTCAACAAAATTAAGTTTATTAGAGAACATTTTACGAACATAGACATGTTTTTGTGCATGTATTTAACAAAAATCAATTAAACAAAAACGTTCACAAGACTTAATGAAATTTAACACAAAAATTTCAAGTTTTTTTCAAAAACAAAACATTTATTGAGTTTTTGGAAAATAATCTGGTATTTTCCGTATTTTGTGCATCCCCAGAAAGGAAATCGTTTCATGTTAAGCGATTTTCGTTCCTTGTTAAGAGAAGAAATGCTTGAAAATACATAGTTTGTCGGGACCGTTGAATTATTTCGTGTTAACCGACATTTCGTCTTATACGTTTTCGCATAAAACGTATTTCACTGTATATTCTTTATTCAATTATAAAATTTTAATATAAAGAGAGACACGTATTTCTTCTTTTGAAATTATAGTATGTACTAGCCGTTACCCACACACACACACACACACCCGCTTCACTGGGTATTTCACAATGTTGTATAAATGTATACTGTTTACATATATATGAATTACTGATATCTAGCATTAAGAATTCGATATTGTATTGAAAAATATATTTATAGCTGTAACTCTCGCCTCTTGATATAAGGACATAAATTATAATATCTAATATTTCCATTTATATCTAAAATAGAAGTAGAAAGATTTTTTGCGCTCACACTTAACCTAATAATCAAGTGGATTTCCACCAAAGCAACTTTCAGTGGATCTCTACTCCATAAAATAAACATGCGTGCTAAATTTTAAGTCTAAATCAAACAGAGCAAAAACGGAATTTTTATCATCAATACCTCGTTGAAAGCATTCTTAGCGGATTCCAATTCAACAAAAGAAGCATGCAAACCAAATTTTTATATTAAAGTCTTAGCAGTTCGAATTTTGTCTATCAATACGCCCCAATAACTCTCCCCGCTCCCCTATGGAGTAGATTTCCGTAAAATCCATTCTTAGTGGAACTCTATTCAACTAAAGAAACGTGTTCAATAAATTTCAAGCAAATTGGTTAAATTAAAAAACAGGAATTTTTCTATAACACGCCTTAATCCCTCGCAATCCCACTCCTTTGGGGGTCCGTTTTCGAAAAACTCTTTGTAAAAGGAACTCTATTCCATAAACGGAACATACCTTCTAATTTTCAAGCAGGTGGGTTTATTAGTTGAAAAGCGGAAATATTTATCTATTACACCCCTTAATCCCCCCTCAGTGACCCTGGAGATCAATTTTCCCCCAAACTATTTTCTATCGGACCTCTACACCGTGAAAGGAATCCGCTTATATATCAAATTTGAAGACTGTACGTCTAATAGTTTAAAAATGGAAATAATTATCTATAACGCCCCTTAAGCCTGCGCAATGCCACTGAGGAAACGATATTCACAAAACCCCTCTTATGGCAAATCTCTACTCAGTGAATGGAATCTGCTTACTGAATTTCAAGATTTTACGCCTAATAGTTTAAAACAGAAGTTAATTGCCTATAACGCCCCTTTATTCTCCACAACGCCACTTGGGGTCGATTTTCACAAAACCCATTCTGTAGGGGATCTGTACCTAATGAAAGGAATCCGCTTACCAAATTTCAAGACTGTACGTCTAATAGTTTAAAAATGGAAATAAGCTACCTACCAAATTTCAAATATGTAGGTTTAATAGTTCCGGAGATATCGTGATTAGTCAGTCAGTGAGTCGCTTTTCTCCTTTATATATATAGATTTAAACAAAAGTTAATACATTTTTTTATTTTAATTTCAAACATTTCTAATTTTATAATGTTTTTTTTAAATTTTGGTCAATTTCTTTCAGTGATAATTGCTAAACGCAGATCATTCGATTAATTTAGCAAAAAATTTCATTAACGCGGGGCTTCAAAATCATTTTTTGCAGTGGAAAGCCGGCGAAATTTATTTCAGCCGAACGAACCCAAACATGAAAACATGTGCTTGGGCAAATCTAACGTAAAACAATTATTTCTTTTA